>CM037833.1:33437477-33602510 GCA_021234535.1 Stichopus chloronotus | reverse complement strand
ATTTTTCCATATGAAGGGGCATACTACACAGATAGTCGTGCGAAACATAAACACCATTTGTTTGCGTACTTGATATTTGAAAAAAAAGTTTTCTGTGGAGATGGTATTGTGACGCAAGTTACGTAACGTAACGTGAAATCTTAAAACCCTTTCTACTTTTTTTTTTCCATTTTTAAAAAGAAAAACGGAAATCATAAACCGAATATTCCTTCAATGTTATTCTGTTATACCAACGTGTTAACAATGCAACAAAAGTGCCGTCATTTAGGTCAGTTAAAACCACGTGAAAGCCAAAATAAATTAAAGAGAACAACGAAACAAATGCTGGGAATAAGCTAGGCCTAATTTGATCATTATTACCACAGGCCTGTCAACGCGGTGCTGAAGATATTAACTCGCACACTTAAATTGTGCAAAAGTTTTCAGTCCTTCAGCCATATCACAGAGCCCTAAAACTCACAGCAACACCTCAGTGCAGGGAAGTGTAAGGCAGAGGTTTTTTTTCCCCTTTTTTTAGCTGGTTTCTATGGAGAGTGTCCTGGTTTCAGGCGCTTCCGAAATTCTGTGTATCTCCGAAATTCTGTGTTTTACGTTTCTCCCTTTCAGATGTATTGGAAAGCTACAGTAGTGTAACTGCAAAACTTTGTCGAAAAAGATGTCTCTTCTTGACTTTGTCATTACCTTCATACTGTACTTTATTTTACGAACACGCACATCTGTCAATGGGCTTTCTAAAACACCTGTAGAACCCATGGATGACCTTTGTACTGAGTTCGCGGCCGGCATTTACGCTTACACGCAGTTCGAGTGGTAACGCCGACCACTTTTACTTTTGTAGTAGGTATTTATGACAGAAATAGACGTTACCATTCGGGGCGGGGTGTTGATATTTCTCCCCTACCGCCTAAATTTTACTTGGAAATTTGCCAGGATTTTCCATACCTATTGCGCAGCACAGATAAATGCCTCAGCTCAAGAGATCGTTCTACACTGATTTGTGCTTAGCGTGGTCCAGCTAGGTACGGCGCACAATGATGTCGCATGCAGCATGTGTTCGTTTGCACTTTGCCACGCTACTGGTGCGCAGGATTTAATGTGCACGGTGATATATTTTAGGCGAATTTTTTTTCACAGTATATCCTCACAGTTAAAATTTTCTCGGAAACGAATTCGTCTCCATCGAGTTTTAAGCGAAGGGCTGGGAGGGGGTGTGGGGGGATGGGATGGGGTGTTGTCACCGCGGGGTTCAGTAAGAAGGGTTTGAGGAATAGATTTGAGCGAAAAAGGATACGGATATCTAATGGCAGCTTCATGATTACAAATGGGCAGAAATGAAAAAAAAAAAAAAAAATTCGTTGTCATAATGTCCGAATGTTTTTGTATTTCACAATTTGATGCGACAACTTATAGGACATATTCGTATTAAATAATAAACATATTTACATACCGTGAAAAGTATGTCACTTTATTGAACAGTTGAGTGAGACATTACTGCACGATTTCGAAACTGTACATGCAACTTGAAGAGTAGAATCAAACGATAGCAACTTGAGGCGACTGCATGTTAAATAATTATCAATTTTACAGAACACACTGCCTTCTTTACCTCCGTGGCCGAGATTGGTAAATGTTCTCGCCCAATGTTTTGTGGTTTTAGACTGACATTTCCTTGACAAGAAATGACTAAAAGCTGTTTGAAGAACGGCACCAGGAAACTCAGGTTGTGTAGCTGTAAGGAACGGCCAAAATCAAGCCAATTTAAATCAATGCAACAAGAACTTTATGGAAAATTTGCATGTATCTCCATGGCACACCGCCTCCTTGACTACACCACAAATAGTAAATACAGACATTTAGGCTATTCAAGGAATTTGTTCAATGTGCTATATACAATGGTATGAAATATAATAATATGAAACATGAAATCTACGGTACAAAAGGCGAAGCAGTCTGCTGCAATAAAAAAGTAGACAGTGAACTATAACTCCCATACGGTACCGTGTATAGAGGCAGATGCTTGTCACTTAGGTAACTTGAGTTAAAAAGGAGAAAAGGCTGGTGTGAAGATAAGCCAAAGGAGGAACAAAATTCTTCGGCCCGTAAAAAAAAAAAAAAATGTGCATGCTCATCAGCCTTGTTAGATACTGCAATTCAAAGAGCTTACGGTGATGCACTTCCCATTAATGGATTAGGTATATGATGATGTTTGGTCCAATCCTTGTTACTAGTTCTCATGTCATGTCTTTCTTCTGTATAAAGTGTTCTACGCATTTTGCTATTCCAAACACCAACCACGAAATTATGTAAGGAAAGAGGACATCATATGCACTTCACATTGACGAACAAAATTTCCATTACACCATCCTCAAAATGTTTTGTTGGAGAGATATCAATAAAACATCACTTTTCGACTTTTTCACCCTTTCATATCAATAGGATTACTGTTACTGTATTTTCTCCGCCTACAAATCTATCGTATCCTAAAAATTATGTCACCATTTGAACAGTGGACACCAAGTTACAGCAACTTAAAAAAAAAATCACTTTTTGGCCTCTAGGTGATCTCAAATGACATTTGACTCCCACCAAAAACAATACGGCACATCTACCCAATATTATACACATAGCAAACGAACTTTGAAATCAATGAACCGCTTGGTTATTGAGTTATCGCATAACGTACATCGCATTCTTGTCCATCACACACACACATACACACACGCACCCACACGTACATACGCCACCCTGACTGCACAGGTTCCTTTTTCTACTGAAGGAAAGAAAAAAAAGAGAGTCCACTGCACAAGGTAACCCACGGCAAAGTGGGCACGAAAACTCACACACTTGCTAAATGTCAGTCTGTCTAGGAGTGACAGGAGATGTCAATCTCAGTAGAATGGGGAAATCGCGAGAACTAGACAAGATATTAACGTGACTTTGTTGCATTAGGCCAAACATTTTGCCCTCATTTCTATTCGGAAATATCCATCTCACCAATTGTGTTTGTGTCCAACTCAGCTCGTGCTACTTGCAACTGCTTTTTCTTTTTGTACGCTCGCTGGCTGCGAAAGGAAGCATCCAGTGAAGTCGTAACACTCTTCCACACAGCTGCCTGTCTGCTGGCTGGAGTCTGAGTTATCTCAAACAAGTATTTCCTAAGCGAGGCCAGCTTTTCGGGCGGCAGACCTTCTCTACCATGGCTACCATTGCAGTTGCACGACTCAGTCTCCCTTCGAGTGAATATTACACCGACCAATTTACGTGCAACTACAGAGGGTTGGTCGGCATAGCACGACAGAGATTCTATGAACGTTTGAGATAACTCACAAGCCCCCGTTGACTGCCTGATGTTTCCATCTACTTGAGATGGGGTGGCAGAGGTGTTTGGGGCAGCAGTTATTGCAGTAACTGAGGTCGAGGCGAGTGGAGATGAACTACCAATGAAACCTGTTGAAGACGTAGGAGGAGGAGAACTATTTACAGTTAGCAATGCCGTCGAAAATGAAGCGTCTGCGAATGAAGAATCTTCGTTCAACACCTCCATACTCTCAGCAAAAATTGCTGATGTATCGCTTAACGATACGCTGTGATGTGAAGATTGTTGAACCACATCACTCAGCTCTGCAACATCAGCTTCGACTTTCTTGACATGCTGTTGCAATGCCTCGAGCATTGTGCGGAGTTGATGAACTTCACCTTTCAAGGTAGCAATACTGGCATTTTCAACATCATTTGTATGAGTTGGCCTTCTCTCATCCGCAATGGTTTGTATGCTGTTAGGTAAGGGGTGACGTTGTAGGCCTACGTCATTCCCTTTAGATGTTGCCTTGGTCATGGCCTCATCTTTCTTCTGTTTGAACAACTCTTTGCTCTTTTGCAGCCTCCCGGTCGACACTGAGCAAGTGGCACTAGTTACTTGCGGGGCTGAACTCAACACTTGTCTTGGCATACCCTTACTGAGAACTTTAGCGGTCTGCAACAAACAAACAAAATATATCCATTAATCAATCTATCCATAAATCAACTAGCCAATTTGAACCCTGTCGACCTCAAATGACCTTTAACTTCACCAAAATCACTAGACATCTTGTAATCAATGTGGTACATCTACATACCCAATTATAAGATTTGTCCACGCTTCCCCTCTTGAGATATCGTGTTTACAAGGTTTTCACAATTTGACCCCTGCTGGCCCCAAATGACCTTTGGCCTCCACGAAAAACAAAACCCTCCTTTTCCTTAATGTGGCACACCTATGTACTAAATATGACACCTGTCCAAGCTTCCTTCTTTGAGATATTGTGTTTACAAGGTTTTCACCATTTGACCCCTGTTGACCTCGAATGACTTTTGACTTCCACCAAAATCAGTTGGGATCTTGTACTCAGAGTAGCACACCTACATACCAAATATGAGATTTGGTGAGTGATATCGATATTTTTGAAGAGGAAAATACATGCGTCCAAATTAAAACCCTCTGGGCATATAAGACTCTCAAACGTCCTTGACGGACGTTTGAGAAATAGACTTGAGGTTATATAAACAAAGGATTACCATAAGACATATCATAGGAGTTCTTCTGTTGAAGTCACAAATTTGCATACTTAGCCAATGATTATTCATGATACAGCTGTGAAACACTAATTGCCTGTAAGTTGGTCAATTTGTGACGAATTTTAATGAATTTGCGGCTATTTTTAATATTTCGAATGCTGAATGCACACTATACTCCAAAGTGTCATTTTCATGTCACACGTCCTTCCACTATTTGACCCCTGATAACCCCAAATGACCGTTGACCTTCACCAAAAACAATACGGTCAAGCACTTAACATGGTTCACCTACATACCAAATATGGGATTTGTCCGAGTTTCCCTTCTTGAAATATCGTGTTTACAATCTAGCAATCACAAATAAACACACATACACATGCACACACACATTCCAGCGTGATTGCAAAGGTTACGATTATCATCAAAACCGAACAGCACAAATAATTGCACTATTTTGTATAAAATGAGAATAGTGGGCACACACTCAGTCTAGAAACATCCAACCAGATCAGTCGTTTATTCACTGATTTGTGTCAAAATATATGTAAACATTATTCTTCCATATGTATTTTTGGAAGGCCATAGGAAAGTCTTTGTTTAACATGCGCAGATGCACTGAAATAAAACAGCTGGTCATATTAGAACTACTTTGCACTGTACACATGCAGGCGAAATCCTGCAGCTTTATGTTTTACCTTTTTGGTTACAGCCACGGTTGCGGTGTTTTTCCTCTTTGATGTTTGGTCGGTGTTGATCATGCCGGTTAAACTCTAAAAATGAGAAGGGAAAAAAGGACGTCGTTCGTACACATATGAACCTCCCTAGTGACGTACTGCATTGCATTGCGGTTAACAGGGACACACTTGGCAGATGACAAAAAGTTTTGGAGGAACAACTTCATTTTAACCCGACGAAACGTAGGCATTCTTTCACAGATTTCTCAGCAACTCACTGATCCGAGTAATTTTTTTTTTTTTTTGTATTTCGCCGGTATATATTGTATACTTATCAGACAAATATTTCTGTGACACATTGAATTATCACACACACACATGTGCACACATACACACTAGATAGACCGATGAATAGACAGACATGCGTACAGTTAGACTGACTGACAAACGGACATATTGACAAACAGACCTACAGTTAAACATACAGTCGGACGAACAAACAAATGAACATGGGAAACTTACTGTCTTATCCCCTTTTCGCCTTTTAGTAGAGGTGGAAGCTATTGCAGGTTCTTCACATTCTTCTGGTGTCCATGGTGGCGGGGGCGAGGGTGACCTCGGCGATGGTGGGATACTTTCAAGTGTGCTGGACGTTTCGTCAGTATTCTTGTTTGGAAAACCTATGGACTTTTCCAAACTAGTTTCGGTCCACTCTGACAATAGCTCGTAGTTGATTGTTTCTTTACAGGTTGTGATAACCTTCAAAATGAGATAATAACGCAGTCTATGTGAGAATAGTTTTATATGAGTTGACATTTTTATATTGCTGTGTCCGAATTCAAACTACCGAGGTTAGGCTATAGACGTACCTTACTCTTGAATAATAAATGTGTCATTTCTTCAACATTGGTTAGAGGATAAAACATTGGACTAGTTTCAATACGACAGTTACTGAAATATGGTTTCATGACACGGTCTCTACATTTTTCGATAGAACCAACTAATGTAAATTTAGAATTCCATAATATTTTTTGTTGGAATGCTTCGGTTGTAACATTAGGAAGTCACAATACAGCGACTTTCGATCCGATATCCCATCCGATTTTTTTTTTTTTCAGACCAACAGTTTTCTATTCAGACTTTGTTACAAATGATACGGTAGGCTATAATTACAGATAATCGATTAGAAATCGCTGTAGTGTGACCCGCGGTTAACGCAAATATCGTCCAATTAACGAACCTTTAAACTAAGGATGATAAATATGAAATAACATGCATCTCAGTATAGTCTGAATTCTGAATGTTTTTCATTGCACATTACAAACAATTTTGCTACGAGGAAAAATAAGCTTACGCGAGCCTGATTTCATAGTCTTTCATAACCATACTCTGACCGCAATGGCAGAATGTTCGGACTAAAGTTGCAAATTAAGAGATCTCATCCAAGGGAGCGAAACTGGCGATACGTTTAGATGGTCTATCATACAGAAAATCCTGTGACACCCCCTCCCCCCCCCCCCCGTGTACTGAAATGGTCCATATGCGTGTGCAAATTTCATTAAAATCATAAAGAAAGTGCATGGTGCGTCTCTTGTCGCTAGACGTTTATGGACAACCCATATCTAACCACAGATAATGATTCTATATATCGAATGTATAGGCGCGAAGTTGTCGCCTTATGTCACCTGTGGGATCAGAAACAAAGGTCAACAGAATGAAATACATTGATATATAATAAATGATAAAACGACCAGGGGCCACGCGCTGACACACATGTCGATCGCTAGAGAATGGGTTATAGTCAATTGAAATTAGTACCGGGTAAGTTGACAGTGCCCATTGCCCTTTCTTTGCACTTAATTAACTTTTTTAAACACTTACATGTCCTTTGTACGGATCGTTAATGTACACAATTTTTCGTTCGCTGGTTGTGCCGTCCTGTGTCACAACCTTGATCTTGTCGAAGCGTTGCAGTTTGCTAGGATGCTTCACCGTTGGCCAATCTCCCTTCTTCGGTCGTGGCTTCAAGGGACGTTTAGTTATTGCGACCCTAATTTCGCATTGATTCAGCCACGTTTCCACGTTGTAACCATCCCACCTGTAAAATTGTGAATATAAAATTTCAGTTTTCAAATGTTTCTTTCATGAGTGAGTGTTCATACATACTGGTTACGAGTCCTCAACCCTTATTGGCCAACTTCAGTCAGGTGACAATTTATTATCTACTTGATAATGCACTGTTACTTTTAGAGTAAAATCATCGATAATTGAATACAATATAACTGTAGATCGACAGTGTTTTGTAGTCTGCTCCCTTACATGTATACACAAAACAATGGCAAAAAAGTGATTAGCATTCGATTTGAGGTTCGAAGACTTAGAGCACGGCCTAGGGGCTACTGAAAAGTGAAATGTGGCCTACATGTGCGTCGATGTATGTATATACGGCCATGTATCATAAAGAACGGGGTTATGTCAATGTTCCCGGGGTCCGATGTTTCCCGGGGTCGATATTCATGGGGA
Organism: Stichopus chloronotus; assembly: GCA_021234535.1. Taxonomy (NCBI): domain Eukaryota; kingdom Metazoa; phylum Echinodermata; class Holothuroidea; order Aspidochirotida; family Stichopodidae; genus Stichopus; species Stichopus chloronotus. Next base: position 33,594,759 of record CM037833.1, on the reverse strand, counting down.
TTGATGTTCCCAGGTTTCGGGAACATCGAAATCTTTGAACATCGAGCCCTGGAGCATGGAATCTTTGAACATCGAACCCTGGGAATAACGAACCTTGCAACCAATGAAATAATACAACAGGGAACAAAGACCCCTGTGAACAATGAACCCAGGGAACATCGGGTACACCCTAAACACTATACGTAGAAACTTAGTGATAATGTCAGTCGTAATTATTCTTACGGTACCGGTAATGTCTTAAGCTTTGTTTAAGATACAGTAGCAAGTTCAAAAGTTGAAAATAAACGTGACGTTAAAGTCCTGGTGACGTACGGGACATATACCGGTATCTAATTCGCATAATTAGTTAGTGAACAAAAGAAAATTCAAATTTATTCGAAGGAAGAATGTGGTCCCACGTTACTCACATTCAATTGGCTTATGTTGCTGCCAGGGATGTACAAAGTCGAGTGTTTTTTGGGGGTTTTTTAATGCCCCTACGTCACACTAATATTTAATATATACAAACGAGCCCTCTGTAATTAACAGAATTTGGAACATTTGAAAAATGAAATTGAGAAACTGCAGCTATTCAGCTTCAAAATGATACCACATGTAAAGTGTTCCAATGAAGTTTGAAAATTGCTTTTCTGTAATACAGCAGCGTGGACTTGCCGGAATTCACTGTGACATTGGCCTACTTTGATAAAGGAGTTTTTTACTCCAGGGAATGGACAAGTGTTTTCTTCGTTTCTTTTTTTTTTTTTTTTCGTTCGGCCTATCGCCTTGGGAAGAGAAAAAACCACAACTTTGGGCGGCAACAGAGCCGCTACGCAAGCTAGGAGTTCTTCGGAAAAAGAAACAAGTAAATTTGTCAGCCAATTAGGACTTTCAGACGATTCGATACCTAATGTGCCATTTTATTTTATTGATGTTTTGTGTCTTTTTAACGAGGAGACATTTTTTTCATTTACTGTGGGGACATTCGACTTAGCTTTAATGATGATGTCATCCACTAATTTCGAAATAGTCCCTAAACAACGGACTTTTTTGGTTTTGATAATTATCGTAACCTTTGTAATCACGCGGGCGTGGACGTGTGTGTATGTGAGTGTACATGTATGTATGTTTGTGAACATCATTGATACATGGACATATCACTTATTTTGTATACACCATGTGCATGCAAGCATGTTGAGTCACGATACCTACCAATCATCATGTTTGGTTGGCATGTGTCACAGGGCATATGTCATCGTGTGGTGTGGTTTGTGTGTTAGTCAGGGTTTTCAATAAAGGCCTAATAGTGGTTACAGTTGTACCTTTTCGATTTTCAAATGGGGACATGGTATTCTACATTTTCTCTGCGATTAAAGCATATTTCCCGGTACTAAAAAACATTCTGTAAGAAACAAGGTTTTAAGAAATTACTGTTAACTTCAATGTTTAGTGAGACGAATGAGGACGAACACGAGGCTGGCAACAAAAAGTTCACAACATTATGTAAGCTGTCGTTTCATTGTTACCTAAACAATGCATCACTGTTCCAGTATACCCATTGTGGTAAGAATTTTATAAAGAAAGGCAAGACTAGAATGTTGATCTTCGTAACGAACTCCCCTAATTTAATAACACAGGATTCCACATTAATTACGTTTTCAGAAATGCTTGGTGATAAGGGAAGCCAAACAGTTTTTTTTTTTTTTTTTTCAGTCTTGTATGTCTCAAGTAAACTTTTTAGCGTAACGAAAAATAAAGTCTGAAGAAAAATAATTGTATCTCTGTGCTAAATTAAGGGCTAAGTTACGACCTTGCTATTAGACTTGGTAACTCAGCCTCTTAAAACTCAACGTTTTATAGCGCTTAATTTCGCGTAATCAACCATTTCAATTGGTAAATTTTGTTACTTGTTATAAACAACAACATTGTGCGATTTTACCTCGTTCGTATCTCAAAATTGTATAACTAAGATTATGCGTGGAATACTTTCTGAACATGAGGAATAGACTAACTTTCGTTTCAGAAAAAAAAAAATGTGTTGGGCAGCTGTTTTTGCCAGTGCGGTAACGTTAACCTGGTCTAAATTGTACGTACTGAGACGTGCACTGCAGATTTTATATCTTTGTGAGATTGTGAAGCAAATGTCACTCATATGATCTACACGATGAATTTAGATACAGTACTACTAAAGTAATTCCTGGTACTTCAATGCACTACAAACATTACAGTAAAATACTAATACAAATGATATTTTTCTTCAACTTAATCAGTTAATTAAATTGACAATAGGCCTAATATTTTTTTTTTTTTCATTCCCTTTAATTCTGCTTGTTCTTGCAATAACTTTTCACTGTGTGGTTATACATTTGGTAAATCTACACATGTGTCAGTAGAGAGTCCGTACATGCCTTATTTAAGCCTTAAACCTGGTTAGAAAATGAAGGGACCAATGGTGAATCATGCAAATGGGAGATATGGAGAACTCTTTCAGCGATTGCAGAAGATAACGATACAGTCACGTTGGCAACTTTTTTTTCACCTGAACTTATCTGACATAGAAATAAAGCTTTTCGTTGCTGAACCTTTCAACGCACTTAGATAGGTATGTAAAATATACAAATTTTTCGTAAGTGACTTACCGGACAAGAACTTTGTTGTTGTCTTCGTCGGCACGAAGTTTTCTGATGTACAACCAGATGCCACATTCTGGGTCCAATCCTTGGTATTTCATTGTAAAAATGGATATTTGGGTACGTACAATATTCGCAAAACGTAAAACCGGAAATTTCCTCTCTTCGTTAATGTTACAAGAATATCAATATTACGAAGTACAAAATCAGTGAATACGTACTTTAAAATCGGTAATCAAAATTTGCCTAGATAGTAATGATACAATATCGCAGGGGGTTTATATAGATATATTTCCGTCGTTCCTGCCAGCTTTCTACCGCAGTTTTCGTAGGCATCAAGTCTAGAAGTAATGGGGAATGCCGCAAATATCAATTAGTGGTTATTCATTTCACTTAATGATCATATAGAGAGGCGGTTTTGGCTGGGCGCAGACTTTCTTAAAGGTTCGACAAATCTGTCACCCAGCTCATTCTAAAGATGAGGTCGTTGTTTTCAAGGAAGCAGCCTGGGTTTTATCAAAGCAGCAATACTTTTTAGTTTGTATCAAACCCTTGTTCCAAATTTGACAGGAGTTCAAGTTCTCGGGCTCACTAAGGTGGCAAACGATGGACATGCTCACCTATTGGTCAGTAGCAGGGTCATTGAAGAAAAAGTATGTTCTGTAAAAGGTACAGTTTCAAGTTGGAAATGACCACGCAGGGCGTGTTCTGTGAAGATTGGAAACAAACGTCCCAATATCACATTTTCTGGGAAGGGAGACCATGGAGCTTACATCGATCCAACGACTGACTGCATCGTGTTTACCTCTGTCGGGGAATGAGAGGGGAAGGGTATTGATAGGGAACAAATCAATATTTGCCCGGAAACTTCAAAATCTAACAGAGTGTCTGGTAGCAATTTTATCCCAATGCAAATTCAAAGGGGGCGGCGACATGTAGGAAAAAGTAGGTCACTGTGGGCTATTTTATCATAGGAACATCACCAAACTAGGAATGAAATACCTTAGATGCACACAGTAAATTTGTACCGTGTTCGTTTCATTTAACAACAGCAATAAATGTGAGGTACCTATCAGTCTGTCAGTGTCCACTGCATGGCAGTGCATCTACGGCATAAAGTGGGTAGGTACAATTAAATATTCCTGCTGCCTTGGTATCTCAAAGCTGAAGTTGCCAGCACCATCGGCTTTTTGTTTCATACTCCAACCATTTTTTTTTTTCAAAATGACCCATAATTAACCAGACAGTCGGGATACCGCCAACAATCCAATATTGGTAACACCACTTGAAACCATAGCGGTGCCAACCTAGAAAGGGTCGCCATGTGCCTGTTACGCTTCAAGTTAGTAATATCGGGATTTTACATGCACTAAGTTGGACCATTGTCGACTTTTTTTTTTTAACGACCACTTTAACTGACCACACAGGTGGTGTGGGATTTGTGAATACAAAGAAATTCAATATAATTAAACAGGAGGGACCCTACTAGTGCCCATCCTCTCCCCCCCCCCCAAAAAAAAAATACAAAAGCGTGGCTAATTGGCTTATAGTTGCGATGATAATGCTTCAAATTAGTTTAGGTACCGGTACTACAGTATCCCCATATGTCCATCTCGGTCTTTCTTTAAAAAAAAACCCTTATGCCTATTGATAAGGTAGTGGGAATACAACCAAAGTTGGCATCTACTGCTGACTTGAGAGACCCTAATGGTGTCACCTTCAAAAGAGTGGCCAAGTACCTTTTTTTTTTTTAATAACACAGTTGCCACAGTAAATTTTTCAAAAATGTAAAATCCTTGTTTCTCATGTATGATAACACTTATTGTGCGTACAATTTTCGACATGCTTTCATGTAAGACCGTCTTATACAAAGAGCACATCCAAACTATAGCCATTGAGGTGCTAGACGCTAGGTATAGGCCTACGATCCGTCTAAATGGCAAGGACGTAGCTCTCTCGTGAAAAATACAGTGTCCATGGGTATTCAAAATCCTAAGCTTTTCCTGTACATGCCTAAACAAAAAGTGAATGGGAATGTGAAAATGTAAAATGTGAATCAAGCCACACAAGCCTGTGTACAAACAATGAGATAACGTTGATACAATCGTTACATTTACAAGTATGCACAATAGCCTTTAGATGCCTAATGACCCTTCGGAATAACAACCTTTCAGTTCGATTCGAAATAACAATAAACAATGCGGAATAACGATGATTATGAAAGTTCAGTTTTGAAAACAGGTCGACGCCCCTTCGGTAAAACCATCCCATAGTTCGAAGTTATAACAACAGTTCAGAGAAGCAAGATCCCCTTATCCACCCCTTACTTCAGACGCCGTCTAAATGGACTTTCTAATATGTCATTTTTACTAAACCTTAACGTTTACCGGTAGCCCATTTTTACAATGTACTGTAGGCCTTTGGGAACTAAGAATGTATAGTGATGGATAGGAGAGAGCACATTTTTGTGCTAGGTTTAGCTGGTGAAACATGATCATAACTGACTGATCTAGGTATTATATTTTAATGTAATGTATATGAATATTATTTGCCAACTTTGTTTCATGTTAATTTGCAAGGAAATACATGTGTAAAAGTAGAATCCTGTTGATAGTGGTGACAAATGCAAGAACTAAAAATTCAGTTTCCAACTATTGTTGTAGTTTTCAGTTTTCCACGAACATAATGGTTTCTTTATGTGCAATGAAACATCTTCCAGCAAAGGTTCCAGCCGATAAACCATAGTCTCAATTCTTCCACTGAAATGATGTCATGATTTCATAAACTGTCTTTCTACTTTATGAAACTAATTTAATCTAGTCAAATCTCGGAGCAAACTAATGTTACCGTCACATTTGTTTTGCTTTTTTTTTTTTTTTGTTTGTTTGTTTTAGCTGGAATGTAAGTTAAAAATTTGTCCGTGAAAAGTCAAATTCCGCGGTATATGTCACAGCCACTACAAAAAAAAAAAAAACATTGTATAAGCACCATTTTTGCATACATGAATATTCACATTCATCCCTATTGGTATTTTAAGTATCGGGTGACATATATGCTTTCTTGGAGAGTCTGAATTTTGTAGGGGCAATGTCAAGACAATTTTCATGTTCAAATATCTGGAAGATAAGTGCATGTTTCTCTCACAGATTTTGTGACAGGTGATATTTCCCCTACTTTCGCTTCCCTGAAATACTAACGAAGAACAAAGGTTGCGACCAGGCGATTGCAACTACAACTCATATTCCAGCTTTAAATACGAATGGAACGTCTTCTACACCGTAATTGAACTTTTGAGGCAGTTCACTGTACATTAGTCAGTAAGGCAGCTGGCAATTTTCGGGACTCAACCACATAACAATATGCTACTTGTTTATCAATCAATACTGATCTTAAAGTGATTAGGTGCGTACGTAAAAAGTAAACACATTGAAATTTCATCTCAAAAAATTTGGTAAGGCTTTTAGTTGCACCATTCAGACAATCTGGAGAAGTAAATAGGTTTCAGTTGGTTAATTCTGCTGTATGATTTCAAATTCTTCAAACATAATGAATGAACGTGTAGAAAACGATAAAGTAGTGGTTGACAGTTTTCATTCAAATCAACGGTATGCTCCTTTGAACAAGCCAATGGGAAGTATACTAGTATTGAATATTCAGTTAGTCAAAACAACTCAGGATCACTGACACCGCAATGTTGTGATGAGTTCGTACGTTATTTGTAAATCAGTGCTTCCTTTTACCAAATACTCAAATAACTCAATTCCTTATACCGTACACACGCAATCACTTTAAGTTGTAAAAACCACGTCTTTTCAACGTAACTGGTCTTGAGGTTGTAACAGATTCAAGGCCGGTGGACCTAACGACAATGTACGGTAGCACAGAAAAATTTGAATGCCATCTTGCTTACATCGGGTTTCCAGCTCACAACTTGAAAAAATACGAAGTGCACACCATAAGCATAATATACAGCATAGATATACTAAGGCCCTATACTCCCAATTTGCATTGTGAACTGCAATTAAATATACCATACCATCTTATACATTTACATTTAATGTGTGATTTGACATCACATCGTATTTTCTTGTGTTTAAGTTGATTAGTGATTTATAAAAGTACATGCATGGCACTACGTAGTAGCCCTAATCATTGTGAAAATTACGATATCACATTTTCTATATGCAGTACTCATATATGTAATGCAATGTATTGACCTAATTAAGTGAAGTATCATTCGAATACTGCATTTTAACTTCCTTTAATTTCCTTGCACATGTGAATAGCCTATTCATAGATTTTGTGAAGGTCTGGCAGGGGTCTGAGGAATTTGCTCTGAAGTGACATTTGAGTAAGCTGCAAGAGAAGAGTTATGAATGAACTCGAGTACAATCAACTCTTTCTAAATACATATGAGAGAGGTGACGGGAGGGGGATGGGAAGGAAAGCTTAATTCCCCGCTCCTTCCAGACCATGCTCACCTTACAACCGGGGGAGGGCAGCCCGGCGTCATGAGGTCATGCAAATTAATTAAGACAATATATGTTACCTATATCATATGTTGTACCGGTGTATCGTCTTGAACATCGCAACTCTTTAATTCGTCCCCTCCAACCTCAAAAAAAAAAAAGTAAATTAAAGAAAATAATATTAAATGGTACCGTTTCTCATGGCTTATGTCTGATATTCCTTGTTTTCTAAGATTCTTTTACACAGAACGAGAAAAAACCTTTACTGATGGTATTAATAGTTCATTAGGCCTTTGAGAATAAACCGTCCTTCATTTTAATATTTAAAACAAGTTAAAAAAGTGTTGATAAACAAGAAAGCATCTTGGATTATCGTATGACTTTTAATTGATTACGTCCTACATTATGATTGCTCTGAGGGGTGAAGGTCTGATCTCAAGTCGAATTCGGATTTTTATCATGTGATGTGATGTATTATTATGATGGAACGCAATTACTTTTCTATTGATATTTTCAATATTCAGAGAAATATGATTCATAAAACAAAAGGATTCTTAATGAACGCTCCGATGCAGTACCAACAAGGGGCGTAGTCTGGTTTAAGTCGGGTTGGTGTGACGTTCTGATATGGCGAAACTGACGACTGATAGCTATTGGAGGAGGGGTCTTAGGTGAGGGACGACTGATCCTTCCCTTTTGTAATTTATGGGTTACCTAAGGTGTGGAAGATGCAAAACGGTGCTACATTTGATGCTATTCAATTGAATAATCTAATCCTACATTTTAAGTAATGATTTTAATTTAACGTGTTTTGTTTTTAATTTTAGTTTTAGTCTTATCGAGGATTTTTTTTCTACATCAGTGGAACTCTACCTGGCATGAATAACCCACTTCTCTTTGGTAAATGTTTACTTTTGTAGGGTGGATTAATGGCGCATTTGATGCTACTGAATTATTTTACGTAATGGTGTTCCTTCTTCTTTCAAATCTTCCTGAGGAATCTTTTTACTTTGAATGGAAACCCTGGAATAAGGAAGAAGGGGACAATGGCGATACTAATAAGAGGGAGAACTCAGCTAAAGTGACCTCACAAATACGTACATACATACATTTAATCCGATGGGTACACATACATCATAATCCGAGGGGGACACGTTTCCCACATTTCGATGGGTGTTGGAATATCAAATATTTCCAGTCCCATTTCGCAAAAGAGATAATATAATGTGGTTCACTGTTGGAAAGATGAGAGGGTGGGACATTGTCACAACTGCCGTGGCACACTTTAAGTGGGTGACTCAAGTAGGCTCTCCTAGGCTTACATTGCTCATCAGACAGTAAGTAAACTCTGCGTTACAGACTCATCTACATATCTCGAATGCTAAATTTTTGGTGCGATTCGCGCACAGTGATTTCTTTTCACCATTGATCGTTGATGTACAAAACAATTTCATTTTGATGTACAAAGCAAGGTAATGGATTGCCTGAGCTTGACAGTCCTGACTATTCTTTGTTAGGGGGGGGGGGGGAAACGGTACATCCGTTGATTGCGGACTTTTCCTTTTCGAAGCCGTTCGAATTTGAATGAAGAAGGATTGCCCATTGTAGACAGGCGCGGATCCAGGAGGGGCGCACCCGCTGCACGCACCCCCTCTTTTTTGATCAATGATTATTTTTTAACAAAATGAGCAAATAGTATGGAGAATAAACTCTCCAGATGCAGGGAAATCGCTTCTAAGCGCATCTAGAATTCAGATTTTCTTAGGGGGGACCCCTAAGTTCCCTAAAGGGGCTTCGCGCCTTCGGCGCCCGATAGTCGGCCTTCGACCGACAGTGCGTGCGCCCCCCTCCACTTCCTCAAAACCCTGGATTCGCCCTTGGTAGATTCCCCACCCTGCTCGTACTTTACGTGAAGTAACGGAGGTGTTTAGAATATGCAATTATCAAGTTAACAGTCGAATTTATAAGGTAAAATTAAAGTTGACTTATTTTCCTACAAACCGTGACTGATTTTAGAATTACTTTTCTTCTTCCTCACGTTTCTTTATTAGTTAATTTCTACGGCATTATTTCGGAGTACAAATTATATTCGATCCGAGATTTAGTTAATAAAAAGCGCAGAACGCACACCCATGGTGAACCAAAAGATTGTACACTGTAAAAAATATCTGTAAATTTACATAAAATAAAACAAAGAAATATGAAAGGAATACAGAAATGTTCTCGCAAATACTTACCAGAGAATGTCTGTATTTCTTATTTATTTCGTAGTTTTATTGTCTGTAAATCTACAGATATTTTTCACGGTGTGGCACGTTCTTATCCCCAACGATACACCAAAGAAATTACAAATTACATGAAAAGGGAGATAAGGGATAAAAATTTTGTTGGTGATCGTATGATTGAATGAGTTGCGTAAATATACACTTACTTGGTTTATGTTAGATATCTCCTAAAAATATGGAACTTTTTGCTCTCAATGGTTTCTTCATCCTCAATTACAAACCGTTTTTGACAATTGATTCCCAAATGATTCTGGTACAACAGCAAACGTTGTCGCTTTTTTTCCTTGGTGATGATCGGCAGGCACGCATCCGGAGGGGGCGCACCCGAGTCACCCCCCTCTTTTTTCTAATGCACCAACGATTTTTTTTTTACCCAAACGAGCAACTAGATATAGAGAATATACTTCCCTGATGGACGGAAATCGCATCTAAGCGCATCTAGAATTCAGATTTTGATAGGGAGGATCCCTAAATCCCCTAAAGGGGCTTCGAGCCTTCGGTGCTCGCTAGAGGGCCTTCGACCGACCATGCGTGCCCGCCCCCCACCCTTTCTCAAAATCCTGGAACCGGCCCTGACTGGGGGGTGGTAACCTGAATGGTCAATTCTGAAAAAATACACCTATAGGCATTGCCCATAGACACTTGAAGGAAGTGAAAATACAGTGACCTATGTCGTTTGCAGAGCAATTTATTCTTTTTTATTGGATAGAAAAAAAAACAATGACTTTAAATGATGATAAATGTCACACTAGATTTCATTTGAGTCTATTGAGGGCAGTTAATGCTCAAAATTTATTTTTAAAACATCCAGATTCCCCTCCCTCAACGGACGACTAAACTCTTTAGTTATCTCCCCCTCTAAGACAGACAAAATACTGAGTTTGCCGATAGTGTAAAGGTGTACAAAGAAAGGATAGACAGAGTCGAGAATTGGAGGTTCTTTTCGCCTATGAACTACTCGTTACAAGACGGCTATGAGATTAAATGTCATGCATGGTCCATTCTCACCTATCCCCTTCCCAACTCAATTAATGAGAAGTACTTTTCAACCGTTTAGGTAGAGATGAAAAACGGACTTATTAGTGACAGACTGCGATGTAGGGGATATTTTTTTGCAATTAAAACTTAACTAAAACATTTAAAGACTTAACTAAAACGTGCTGCATCTGTCTGTGCATCTATCTTGTCACGCGCCAATCATTAATTTGTTACTTGTTCTTAACTAAGTTGCATGCATTTATTGTTCATAGGTCCCCCACCATCCGTCTACCTTACCCCAATATCCCTTAAGCATCAGAGACACCGCCACTAGGAGGGGGGGGGGGGGTGCGCATTGTCTTTATGTTCCCCCAATCACTAGATCCCGGCGACTCCCCTTATAATCATCAATTTGATGTTAATCTCGAAATATAATGCTCGGTGAAATCTCTCACCATTTTGCACATTCAAAGATAAAGAAGTGCTTTGTTCATAATTTAAGTCCACAATTCTTCAAATACCTCAGACTTCCTGTCCTGTTCTTTTTTTTTCTGGTCTGGTCACGTTTATGCGCGTTACCCTAAATCCCAGGTGGAAAGCATATATGGTGGCCCCTATTTAATGTACCCAAAGTCATCGAAAACTCCTGTTCGTAGGCCCCTGTCCTGGCAGCTTTGATCAAACTTGTCAGGTAATCATACCCCCCCCCCACACACACACATTTCAATTTATATTGATGCGCCTGCTGATGCACATTCTCCGATAGTTGTTGCAGGAACTCATCGATTATAAGGGTATCACTGAGGAAAAGTTCCGAAGCCGAGAAAGCGAAGATTTCTTGCAAGTCTGAGTGTCATTGGGACTAGCCTCCAGTACGACATCCATAACTAAAACGAAGGTCGACTGTGTACGAGGGTAAGAGGGGGGGGGGGATTCTAAAGTTTGCATTAAAGGGTTGACGGTATTGAGATGGCGTTTAACAATGAAACGAAAAGACCAAAACCCATGATTGAAGTGCAAACTTGCTTACTGTAAATCTCACTTGCACCTATACTCGCACAACAATGTTATACACAAGAAGATGTGTGCTACCGAATTTGCAGTTTGTGCTACCGCTTGGCAACTGATACACCTGAGGATGCTAGTTCGATGGTGCTACCGGATAGTTTCACTGTAGGGAACTGTGTTACTTGGTAGCTATTATTGAGCTCATAGAAAATGACCATAAAATGTTTCAGGAAGTAGGTAGCCTGCATGGCCAGGAATAAGAATTGAGTTCACTTTGGTAGTTTGTGATGATAACGGGAAGTCAATAACTTGCATCCTGAGTATAAAACCTGTGTGAGTGGAAAATTGTAAATTTTACGGAAATTTTACGCAGTTGCGCTTACGAGAAAATAGTTGCTTGTTTTTTTTTACATTTATTTATTTATTAAGTCCCTTCACCAACAGAGTAACTGTATGCATACTCCTTATATAAGTTCCCAGTGGGGGATAGTGAGGTACGGTATTTAGTATGAGAACTATATAGTGAATACATTCAGCTTCTACGAGTGAGAAACTATCTAAATGAACTTACCAAGTCTTGCTACAAAGAAAAAGATTTATTTAAGTCCCTGAAATTTAAGTTTGAAGACTTGAATGACAAAGAATGGAAGAATGCTTGATGCGACTGGGAATGTGATGCCTAAGACCTGGAGAAGCAACTTTGGCAGTAGCTCTTTGACCGTAGTTACTTTGTCTAGTAGCAGGGGTTTATAATTAAGAGAAATATGGTCTCAGTGAGATATCAAATTCACCAGAGGACTGTGAATATGCCACACACTGTGTTCATCGATAGCCTAGGTATGCTTCATGTAAAAAAATTGGAACAAATTCCCAGTGTGGTTAGGGCACCACTGCATGTGATTTATTCCGAAGTTACAAACTATGTAAGTTTTAAGAATCATTGCACACTATATATTGTTGGCTAAAGCATCCCCGATAGCTGTTGTGATATTTCGAAGTAATACTGAGATATACTGGAATTAATACTGGGATTAAAAGCACTCGGTGATAAAGTTGGCTGAAATAGCCTAGATCCCTGAATTAATCCTGATGTTAATTCGATTGAGTACTGATACTTAAGTTGATTTAATACCATGATTAATTATGCAATCTCTCTAAGGCTTTGCATAGGGAACTTCGTTAAGGAAGTTGTCTGCAGTCGCTCCAGAACTTCTTCGCTTCATTACGTAAACTATGAATTGTTTTCCCCAGGTTTCCCACCAAATTTAATGGTCCACCCGTTCCCGATTCTGTCTGGGGATGTTCGAATATGATTAAGATTAACGACAAGCAGGAAGGACAACGTATAGCAAGAGAAGTGATACAGTGAACAGAATTTGGACAACAAACTTAAATGTCTTTAATGAGAAGGCCTGAGTGCGGGCGAAAGAAATATTCCAGAAAAAGCACATCAGCTGAACTTTCTCTGATCCTTGTAAACGCAACCCATTACCAAGTAACAAATCGACGTGTTTTTTTAACTCTTTTTCCAACATCCCATTGTCTTCCACGTCCGCGCTTTCTTTTTTTTTTTTCTTCCTCGAAAGTAGGTCGACGGGTCAGCTATTTCTGCAACACCGTACTTACTGCGTGCAGTACGTACAGGTGTAACCGCAACGCAAGCGGTGACCTTTGTACCGACTTTCCAGCATTCACGCTTACACACATATACAATGGTAGAGCCGAGCACTTTTTCTTTTTCTGGAGATATTCTTGGCAGATACAGATTTTACCATTTTGAAATGGGTTGTTGACTTCTTGCAATCAAAACTTTCGTTGAAAACATGCCAAGATTTTCTACGCGGTGCACCAAACAAGCAGATGTATGCTACAAATATGCTACAGGCTGTCCTTGGCGTGTTCTGGGTGTATATACGGGTTACAGGGTGTGATGATACTACATGCACCTCGCTAGTGTTCTTTGACAGGACCCTTTTCAAGTAATCATTTCGCCATCCAAACAAAATTTGTGTGGATGGCGAAATCATTACTTATGAATGTAGGCTTGTATGGTACTGTAAAAGCGTTAATACTGGACAGTTTCAATTGTTTCTGTCAATTTTGTACATGGCACTTTATTCTATACATACCAACAAAATTGCTGTGGGTGCAGTTTGGTAATTTTGTGGTTTGTCTCAGTTACAATTCATGTTTTGTATGCAGCTGCAACGACTTATTTTGATAGGCAAGGAACCGCAAACCCCTACAGAATTACAGTACTTTCGAAGGTGAAGAGAGTTGGCACAGCTTCTGTTAGAGGCCAAAGGGATGTATAGGAAACTAATTTGTGGAGCCAAATAAGTGTGGCTTTGGTATCGGCAAACTGGCTGCACTTGAACCGCCGGGCTCACCTGGCATATTAGCCTCCTGTTACTTGTTAGATTACAGGGCAGGAGGCCGGGTAAGGGTAAAATGGGCAGGCAGTAGGAAGGCAGATACGGTCAGTACGGACCTCTATGAAGCTACAGCATATTTCACATGTTAATAAAGTGGTATCGTGGATGTGGAGTTGGACTATTGCCAAACTGACTTCGGGGGAGATTTTGGGAACGGACTAAAGAAGTTTACCCGTCCTTTTCTTACTGGATTGTAATTGGATTGTATCTTTTGTTGGGTTTTACTCCGAATTCAGTATTGGACTGTCAGTATTCCTTCAAAACCGGTAAGCCTTTTACATTACTATTTTAAGGGCTGTAATAGGCCATGCCCATACCAAGCAACCTCTCAGCAGAAAATTTAGGAATTGTTGATCTTAAGCAAACTGTTGATCTTAAGCAAATAGTTTTAATCATACAGAACCCTTCCCCAGATTTTCAGCTTGTCCGCTTCACCACGTGCGGTCGAAATTGCGAAAACGTTTACAGTCTACCTAGAGAAATGTTCAAAACTGCCCACACACTCACTAGTAATAGTATGTAACTTGCAAACGGAGAAAATTCACCGCCGAAGGCCAACTTGGAGATGCTATGACACTCCGTGCTAAATCCATGTTATTTCACAAACGATTGCAGCTTACGTTGAGTAGCAGGTCTCACTGCAAAACCGCAAATATTTTAACGACTTTCGTGCAGACATATTTAGGAATTGCCTATCAAGTTATGGAAGATTTTCACGGAATCATCAGCATATTGGCTACTTGGGCAAAGAACCAACTTGATTTCGGACTCACAGTAGGCCTACTCACGGCACACCAGTGTTATTTCGTTTAATCAAGCCAGTAATTCTGTGATAACACATTTATATGAGGAGCATCAAAGTAATGAACCAAAAAATTGACAAGGATTATTGTAAGATAACAGAAGCCCTCATTTTACCATGCAAACTATACAGTAGCTACGGAAGTCGATTTGACTAATGTGGTTAACAAAATACATGGTAACAAAAAGCATGAAATTTGAAAAAAAAATAGACGTACAAAAACCAAAGAGTAAGATGATGAGTCGTTAGTTTCCCCCCCCCCCAAAAAAAAAAAAAAAAAACCTGTTTTTCTTATCCTCTTAACTATCTCAGTCACAAAACATTATTTCATAATTGATAGCGTTCGGCGAGACATTGTACCTTTCGTTACTGCACAAGTAAGCTTTGAGACTCGTTAACAGTAACAGTTGAGCGGAAATTTCGTGCTTCATTCCTCACTATAGGTACAGCTGTCAACTGTCGAAGAAATCAAATATTTAATTCTGCGCTGCATGGTGTCATGTCTTCTTTTTTTTTTGTCAATCGTTCTTCTTTTCTTTTTTTTGAGCCTTCTTCCTTTTTTTTGAACTCTCTATCGATACTTTGATCTCCACAAAGGTTAGACTTCCAAAGCACATCCACCAGCACAGCAACAAACCAACGACCTTCGTGCAAGTTTACTTTGCCCACATATCACAAAACGACTTTCAAAATCCTAACTTTTTACCTCATCAGTTGACCTGCCATTATCTGATTCATTGCCTAGAAATTCTTGCGGTCGTGTGTACGATTTCTGTACGCGTGGATTTGTACGAAATTTCGTTGAAAACTGCGTGTACGATTTTGTGCGAAGTTGTTCCAAATTGTTCGAAATTACGCAAATTTCCGCGATCGTAGAATAAATTGTACGGGAGTTAAACGATCACAGTACTGTAAATCGTACTTTCATTATCTTTCTAGATAGTCTACAAGTACAGAAAACATTCAGACAATCACATATAAGCAGACGCAGTGTGCATTCCACTTACACGCCGAACTGTGGAAGAAGCATACCACCTGTCAAACCATCACCCTCTGTATGACCCTACTGCCATAACAACAATGATTTATGTTATTTTGAGCCAAGCAGGCCTAATAGATTTGACTCCGAGGGCAAGTGATTTGTAAACGGCGGATAGTATATCTTGTGAGAGTGACAGCTGGTGTAAAAAAAGTTTAAAAGTGGGCACGTATGAACAATTGACAGTAATGAGGTAGGCGGTGCCATGCAAAAGTGTAATTTTGTCCGTACTTTTAGTGTAAAAAAGTGAACTAATACACCATTTTTACACCATTTTTACACAAAGTGTCACTTTCGTGTAAAAATGGCACTTTCTAGTGTTAGCATATATTACTTGACTCAATGTATATACTGTGCAACACCTTACCAACTACAGTACTGTGTGAAAGGGATCATACTTCATATTCTGTGAATTACAGATGTTACTGCAGACATGAATACATGTGGCAGAACATTGCAGAGATCCAGCCCAGTAAAACTTACATCTTCGACACTATCATCTCCATCAGTGGAACGGCCTTTTGATTCTGGTGCAACACTCTGAGGTTTATCCTGTGTGTTTGGGATCTGAAAATGTAAAAATAACATCTTATCTGTTTGGAAAACAAAATAATCATCAGCAAATTTAACAAAGGCAAATGTGTGTATAGTACAGTAATGTGGTAACAAAATCAAAATATCAACAATGGACGCATGTTATCCTAGCTATGCTGTTTGGGATCCGAAAGCAGTGATTAAAATCTTCACCATGCAAGGACTGCAAATTAAGCTGATTAAAATGACTGTATGCAACTGCCTTGCTAAAATATAAACCACTCCCACCCCCTCTCACAAAAAAAAAGGAAAATGATACAAAAGATTGGAGGAAGACTCATATTATAGAATATCTTAATATACTGTTGACTACCCAACATATACTACATGACTACTACATATTCACCAATCCTATTTCCCTGTGGGTAACATAGGTCTTGAAGTGATTCATTATCTCTCTCATTCCACTACTATTTTTTATTTCCTGACTTATGCATATGAGGAAAGAACAGACAGTCAATACTATTGTGAATACACAAAAAGAAACATATCCCCTATGCATTGAGGTCTCCCTCAAGTTACTATATTTACAGCATATCTTGAATTTATTAATTAAATGATGACTCACAACATAGTAGATGCAGTTGAAATATACACAAACATATATCCCTCTGCAACTGAGATAAAGTATTTTTTTTATTATTATTTTGACCACGCACTTGCTATTTATCTCCTTAGGTATCAAACTGAAGACCTTATTCACATTACTTGAGTCAGTATACACAAAACATCTTTTCCTAAGCACGTATCACCTTCTAAATTTACCATTACATTGAACAAAAATCACATACTGCACGACCTGCAATATACAAAACATGTATTACTATGCAACCAAGGTAAATGTATACTTAGAGTACTTTGTTCCTTTACTTTAAAGGCTGTAACATATCACCCTAAGCTATATATTTACTTCCAGAAAAGCAAAATTCTCAACTGGTTCTAAGTTACAGTACTCTTTGACTGACAGCAAATTCGAAAGACACTGAGTCGCTCATATGACACAACGTACACAGGGATCCATTGTTTTGATTGACATGTGGAGGAATTTCAGACAGGCTGAGGGAGGGACTAGACATCGGTGCTTCTAAGAATTAAAAGTGTCTGGGGTGATCAGTTTTTGTCTTTAACTGTGTTGTATTTCCATCCTATAAAAAATCTATCGCACTGAGGACTCATCATATGACATTTCTTGACTTGTCTAAACACAAAACATGTATTTCCATACAACAGAGGTCTTCTATTGGTAAATTTGCTCCCTAAATTTACTATTCCATTGAGGACCCATCACATATTGCATCAACGTCAATACAAACATAAATCCCAATGTAATCTTAGTCTAGTTAGGGTACTTTGTTTCTTTACTCTAACTGAGTTATATATGCCCATCCTTTAAAATATCTATTACAGGAGGGCTCAACATATACCATTTCTTGACTTTCTTAACACAAAACATATATTTCCATACAACAGAGGTCTTCTATTGGTAAATTAGCCACCTGAATTTACTATCCCATTGAGGACCCATCACATATTGCATCAACGTCAATACAAACATAAATCACAATGTAACATTAGTCTAGTTAGGGTACTTTGTTTCTTTACTCTGTGTGATATATACCCAACATTTAAAATATCTATCACATTAGGGCTCAACATATACCATTTCTTGACTTTCTAAACACAAAACATGTATTTCCATACAACAGAGGTCTTCTATTAGTAAATTACCCAAATGAATTTACTATCCCATTGAGGAACCTTCACATATTGCATCAATGTCAATACAAACATAAATCCCAATGTAACATTAGTCTAGTTAGGGTACTTTGTTTCTTTACTCTAATTGTGTTATATGTACCCATCATTTAAAATATCTATCACAGGAGGGCTCAACATATACCATTTCTTGACTTTCTTAACACAAACATACTTTTCAATACAACAGAGGTCTTCTATTGGTAAATTAGCCACCTGAATTTACTATCCCATTGAGGACCCTTCACATATTGCATCAACGTCAATATATAGAAACATAAATCCCAATGTAACTTTAGTCTAGTTAGGGTACTTTGTTTCTTTACTCTGTGTTATATATACCCTTCATTTAAAATATCTATCACATTAGGGCTCAACATATACCATTTCTTGGCTTTCTGAACACAAAACATATATTTCCATACAACAGAGGTCTTCTATTGGTAAATTAGCCACCTGAATTTACTATCCCATTGAGGACCCTTCACATATTGCATCAACGTCAATATATACAAACATAAATCCAAACCTAACCTTAGTCTAGTCATGGTACTTTTTTTTTTTACACTGTGTTATATATACCCATCATTTAAAATATCTGTCACAGGAGGGCTCAAACATATACCATATCTTGACTTTCTAAACACAAAACATATACTTCCATACAACAGAGGGCTTCTATTGGTACATTCGCCCCCTGAATTTACTAGATTGAAGGCATATTAACATATTACATCAATTGCAATAGACACAAACATGAATCACTATGCATCTGAGGTCTTGTATTACTTCTTTAACAGTTGCTATCCTCATCTCCTGACAATAGTTTACCCAAATGAGGACCTAATTATAACATATATTACCTGACACAATATACACAACACTCCTATACAAAAGAAGTCATCCATTGTTAAAGTCGCCCTCTGAATTTACTATCCTATTGAGGACCCATCGCTTACATGCATCAATATTAATACACACAAACATATATCCCTATGTAACTGATTACTTGTTATTGTATTATTCCACTGATCTACCAAAATTAGTTATCCAAGTGAGGACTTGACATGTATGACTTGACCCAATATATACAACACATATACACATAAAAATAACATCTTATCTGATTGGAAAACAAAGCAACCATGAGCAAATTTATCCAAGGACACTGTGTGTATAAAACAGGTCAGACTTGTACAAGACAAATGTTCTGACCTTAACTTCATTGAATTTATTCAGCTTTGCATTCACTGAAATTGTAAATGCTTCTAAAAAGTTTTGCAGCATTCATTAACTCTTTAGTCCTTGAATTGCAACAAGGACTTGGTGATTACCATCAAAACTCAAGAAACTTCAGTTTTCTTCAACCATTTTGTATTTCAATTAGTCATCAATTAACAAGGTGTTTTAGACTAATGGAATAAAAATATCAACAATCCAGGTATGATATCCCATGCTGTTGAGGATCCAACCAAAAGCACTGATTCAAATCTACACCAAGCAGGGACTTCAAATGTAGATGATTAAACTATCTGCAAATGCCTTGCTATAACCGACCTACCCCTCCAAAAGACAAAGAGAAAATGATACATCATATACATCTTAGTTATATAACCAACTGAGGACCTAATGTACAGTATATTCCTTGACTCAATATAAAAAAAAAACATCCTATGCAACAGAGGCCTTTTATTGTTAAATTCGTCCCTGAATTTACTATCCCATTGAGGATCCATTACATATTGAATCAACTTATATACACAAACAAATATCCTTATGCAACTGAGGCCTTGTATTGTATTATTCTATTGATCTTACAACTGTTATATTCATGTTATTACTTATCCACATGAGGATTTAAAATACATTGAACTGATGATCTGAATATGTCTTGCTTTAACCACTCCCTAAACACCCCCCCCCCCTTCAAAAAAATAAAAGGAATGATGCAATGAGAAAATAAAGGTCTTGTATTGTTGTGTTATTCCTCTGACCAAACAACTGTTATATTCATCTCTTTAGTTATCCAAATGAGAACTTAGCATATATTACTTGACTCAATGTATATACTGCGCAACACCTTACCAACTACAGTACTGTGTGAGTGGGATCATACTACACCTTCTGTGAATTACAGCTATTACTGCAGACATGAATACATGTGGCAGAACATTGCGGAGATCCAGCTCAGTAAAACTTACCTTTACGTCACTGCCAGCTTCATCAGTGGAACCACCACCAGAAGCCGGTGCAACATTCTGAGGATTATCCTGTGTGTTTGGGATCTGAAAATATAAAAATAACATCTTATCTGTTTGGAAAACAAAATAATCATCAGCAAATTTAACAAAGGCAAATGTCTGTATAGTACAGTAATGTGGTAATCAACAATGCAGGCATGTTATCCTAGCTACGCTGTTGGGATCCTAAAGCAGTGATTAAAATCATCACCAAGCAGGACTGGACTGCAAATGTAGCTGGTTAAACTGACTATCTGCAACTGCCTTCCTATAGTATAACCCCGTCCCTCCCCAACCAAATAAAATGATGCAACCGAATGAAGAAAGAGTTACATTATAGAATACTTTACTATTCTGTTGGGGACCCAACACATGTGACTACTAAATATTCACCAATCCTAATTTCCTTTGGACAACATAGGTCTTGTAGTGTTACATTATGTCTTTCATTCCCCTGCTATCTTAATTTCCTGACTTATCTATCTCAATGGGGAAAGAACAGATATTCAATACTATTATGAATACCCAAAAGACAAAATAAAGGTCTTGTATTGTTGTGTTACTCCTCTGACCAAACAACTGTTAAATTCATCTCTTTAGTTATCCAAATGAGGACTTAGCATATATTACTTGACTCAATGTATATACTGTGCAACACCTTACCAACTACAGTACTGTGTGAAAGGGATCATACTTCATATTCTGTGAATTACAGATGTTACTGCAGACATGAATACATGTGGCAGAACATTGCAGAGATCCAGCCCAGTAAAACTTACATCTTCGACACAATCATCTCCATCAGTGGAACGGCCTTTTGATTCTGGTGAAACACTCTGAGGTTTATCCTGTGTGTTTGGGATCTGAAAATGTAAAAATAACATCTTATCTGTTTGGAAAACAAAATAATCATCAGCAAATTTAACAAAGGCAAATGTGTGTATAGTACAGTAATGTGGTAACAAAATCAAAATATCTACAATGCAGGCATGTTATCCTAGCTATGCTGTTTGGGATTCGAAAGCAGTGATTAAAATCTTCACCATGCAAGGACTGCAAATTAAGCTGATTAAAATGACTGTATGCAACTGCCTTGCTAAAATATAAACCACTCCCACCCCCTCTCACAAAAAAAAAAAGGAAAATGATACAAAAGATTGGAGGAAGACTCATATTATAGAATATCTTAATATACTGTTGACTACCCAACATATACTACATGACTACTACATATTCACCAATCCTATTTCCCTGTGAGTAACATAGGTCTTGCAGTCATTCATTATCTCTCTCATTCCACTACTATTTTTTATTTCCTGACTTATGTATATGAGGAAAGAACAGACAGTCAATACTATTGTGAATACACAAAAAGAAACATATCTCCTATGCATTGAGGTCTCCCTCAAGTTACTATATTTACAGCATATCTTGAATTTATTAATTAAATGATGACTCACAACATAGTAGATGCAGTTGAAATATACACAAACATATATCCCTCTGCAACTGAGATAAAGTATTTTTTTTCTTATTACTTTGACCACGCACTTGCTATTTATCTCCTTAGGTATCAAACTGAAGACCTTATTCACATTACTTGAGTCAGTATACACAAAACATCTTTTCCTAAGCACGTATCACCTTCTAAATTTACCATTACATTGAACAAAAATCACATACTGCACAACCTGCAATATACAAAACATGTATTACTATGCAACCAAGGTAAATGTATACTTAGAGTACTTTGTTCCTTTACTTTAAAGGCTGTAACATATCACCCTAAGCTATATATTTACTTCCAGAAAAGCAAAATTCTCAACTGGTTCTAAGTTACAGTACTCTTTGACTGACAGCAAATTCGAAAGACACTGAGTCGCTCATATGACACAACGTACACAGGGATCCATTGTTTTGATTAGACATGTGGAGGAATTTCAGACAGGCTGAGGGAGGGACTAGACTTCGGTGCTTCTAAGAATTGAAACTGTCTGGGGTGATCAGTTTTTGTCTTTAACTGTGTTGTATTTCCACCCTGTAAAAAATCTATCGCACTGAGGACTCATCATATGACATTTCTTGACTGTCTAAACACAAAACATGTATTTCCATACAACAGAGGTCTTCTATTGGTAAATTTGCTCCCTAAATTTACTATTCCATTGAGGAACCATCACATCTTGCATCAACGTCAATACAAACATAAATCCCAATGTAACCTTAGTCTAGTTAGGGTACTTTGTTTCTTTACTCTAACTGAGTTATATATGCCCATCCTTTAAAATATCTATAACAGGAGGGCTCAACATATACCATTTCTTGGCTTTCTGAACACAAAACATATATTTTCATACAACAGAGGTCTTCTATTGGTAAA
The DNA here is from genome assembly GCA_021234535.1 of Stichopus chloronotus. Taxonomy (NCBI): domain Eukaryota; kingdom Metazoa; phylum Echinodermata; class Holothuroidea; order Aspidochirotida; family Stichopodidae; genus Stichopus; species Stichopus chloronotus. The sequence goes on along the minus strand of CM037833.1, from coordinate 33,572,165 downwards.
TTAGCCACCTGAATTTACTATCCCATTGAGGACCGTTCACATATTGCATCAACGTCAATATATACAAACATAAATCCCAACGTAACCTTAGTCTAGTCATGGTACTTTGTTTCTTTACACTGTGTTATATATACCCATCATTTAAAATATCTGTCACAGGAGGGCTCGACATATACCACGTCTTGACTTTCTAAACACAAAACATATACTTCCATACAACAGAGGTCTTCTATTGGTAAATTAGCCACCTGAAATTACTATCCCATTGAGGACCCATCACATATATCACATCAACGTCAATAGATAGAAACATAAATTGCAATGTAACCTTAGTCTAGTTAGGGTACTTTGTTTCTTTACTCTAATTGTGTTATATGCCCATCCTTCAAAATATCTATCACAGGAGGGCTCAACATATACCATTTCTTGACGTTCTAAACACAAAACATATACTTCCATACAACAGAGGTCTTCTATTGGTAAATTAGCCACCTGAATTTACTATCCCATTGAGGACCCATCACATATTGCATCAAAGTCAATATATAGAAAGATAAATCCCAATGTAACCTTAGTCTAGTTAGGGTACTTTGTTTCTTTACTCTGTGTGATATATACCCATCATTTAAAATATCTAACACATTAGGGCTCAACATATACCATTTCTTGACTTTCTTAACACAAAACATATATTTCCATACAACAGAGGTCTTCTATTGGTAAATTAGCCACCTGAATTTACTATCCCATTGAGGACCGTTCACATATTGCATCAACGTCAATACAAACATAAATCCCAATGTAACCTTAGTCTAGTCATGGTACTTTTTTTTTTTACACTGTGTTATATATACCCATCATTTAAAATATCTGTCACAGGAGGGCTCAACATATACCATTTCTTGACTTTCTAAACACAAAACATATATTTCCATACAACAGAGGACTTCTATTGGTAAATTCGCCCCCTGAATTTACTAGATTGAAGGCATATTAACATATTACATCAATTGCAATAGACACAAACATGAATCACTATGCATCTGAGGTCTTGTATTACTTCTTTAACAGTTGCTATCCTCATCTCCTGACAATAGTTTACCCAAATGAGGACCTAATTATAACATATATTACCTGACACAATATACACAACACTCCTATACAAAAGAAGTCATCCATTGTTAAAGTCGCCCTCTGAATTTACTATCCTATTGAGGACCCATCGCTTACCTGCATCAATATTAATACACACAAACATATATCCCTATGTAACTGATTACTTGTTATTGTATTATTCCACTGATCTACCAAAATTAGTTATCCAAGTGAGGACTTGACATGTATGACTTGACCCAATATATACAACACATATACACATAAAAATAACATCTTATCTGATTGGAAAACAAAGCAACCATGAGCAAATTTATCCAAGGACACTGTGTGTATAAAACAGGTCAGACTTGTACAAGACAAATGTTCTGACCTTAACTTCGTTGAATTTATTCAGCTTTGCATTCACTGAAATTGTAAATGCTTCTAAAAAGTTTTGCAGCATTCATTAACTCTTTAGTCCTTGAATTGCAACAAGGACTTGGTGATTACCATCAAAACTCAAGAAACTTCAGTTTTCTTCAACCATTTTGTATTTCAATTAGTCATCAATTAACAAGGTGTTTTAGACTAATGGAATAAAAATATCAACAATCCAGGTATGATATCCTATGCTGTTGAGGATCCAACCAAAAGCACTGATTCAAATCTACACCAAGCAGGGACTTCAAATGTAGATGATTAAACTATCTGCAAATGCCTTGCTATAACCGACCTACCCCTCCAAAAGACAAAGAGAAAATGATACATTATATACATCTTAGTTATATAACCAACTGAGGACCTAATGTACAGTATATTCCTTGACTCAATATAAAAAAAAAAACATCCTATGCAACAGAGGCCTTTTGTTGTTAAATTCGTCCCTGAATTTACTACCCCACTGAGGATCCATTACATATTGAATCAACTTATATACACAAACAAATATCCTTATGCAACTGAGGCCTTGTATTGTATTATTCTATTGATCTTACAACTGTTATATTCATGTTATTACTTATCCACATGAGGACTTAAAATACATTGAACTGATGATCTGAATATGTCTTGCTTTAACCACTCCCTAAACACCCCCCCCCCCTTCAAAAAAATAAAAGGAATGATGCAATGAGAAAATAAAGGTCTTGTATTGTTGTGTTATTCCTCTGACCAAACAACTGTTATATTCATCTCTTTAGTTATCCAAATGAGAACTTAGCATATATTACTTGACTCAATGTATATACTGCGCAACACCTTACCAACTACAGTACTGTGTGAGGGGGATCATACTACACCTTCTGTGAATTACAGCTATTACTGCAGACATGAATACATGTGGCAGAACATTGCGGAGATCCAGCTCAGTAAAACTTACCTTTACGTCACTGCCAGCTTCATCAGTGGAACCACCACCAGAAGCCGGTGCAACATTCTGAGGATTATCCTGTGTGTTTGGGATCTGAAAATATAAAAATAACATCTTATCTGATTGGAAAACAAAATAATCATCGGCAAATTTAAAAAAGGCAAATGTGTGTATAGTACAGGAATGTGGTAATCAACAATGCAGGCATGTTATCCTAGCTACGCTGTTGGGATCCTAAAGCAGTGATTAAAATCATCATCAAGCAGGACTGGACTGCAAATGTAGCTGGTTAAACTGACTATCTGCAACTGCCTTCCTATAGTATAACTCCGTCCCTCCCCAACCAAATAAAATGATGCAACCGAATGAAGAAAGAGTTACATTATAGAAGTCTTTACTATTCTGTTGGGGACCCAACACATATGACTACTAAATATTCACCAATCCTAATTTCCTTTGGACAACATAGGTCTTGTAGTGTTACATTATGTCTTTCATTCCCCTGCTATCTTAATTTCCTGACTTATCTATCTCAATGGGGAAAGAACAGATATTCAATACTATTATGAATACCCAAAAGACAAAATAAAGGTCTTGTATTGTTGTGTTATTCCTCTGACCAAACAACTGTTAAATTCATCACTTTAGTTATCCAAATGAGGACTTAGCATATATTACTTGACTCAATGTATATCCTGTGCAACACCTTACCAACTACAGTACTGTGTGAAAGGGATCATACTTCATATTCTGTGAATTACAGATGTTACTGCAGACATGAATACATGTGGCAGAACATTGCAGAGATCCAGCTCAGTAAAACTTACATCTTTGTTACTATCAGCGTCATCAGTAGAACTGCCTTCTGATTCTGGTGAAACACTCTGAGGTTTATCCTGTGTGTTTGGAATCTGAAAATGTAAAAATAACATCTTATCTGTTTGGAAAACAAAATGATCATCAGCAAATTTAACAAAGGCAGATGTGTGTATAGTACAGTAATGTGGTAACAAAATCAAAATATCAACAATGGAGGCATGTTATCGTAGCTATGCTGTTTGGGATCCTAAAGCAGTGATGAAAATCTTCACCATGCAAGGACTGCACATTTAGCTGATTAAAATGACTGTATGCAACTGCCTTGCTAAAATATAAACCACTCCCATCCCCCTCTCACAAAAAAAAGGAAAATGATACAAAAGATTGGAGGAAGACTCATATTATAGAATATCTTAATATACTGTTGACTACCCAACATATACTACATGATACTACATATTCACCAATATTTCCCGATGGGTAACATAGGTCTTGCAGTGATTCATTATCTCTCTCATTCCACTACTATTTTTTATTTCCTGACTTATCTATATGAGGAAAGAACAGATAGTCAATACTATTGTGAATACACAAAAAGAAACATATCCCCTATGCATTGAGGTCTCCCTCAAGTTACTATATTTAAAGCATATCTTGAATTTATTAATTAAATGATGACTCATAACATAGTAGATGCAGTTGAAATATACACAAACATATATCCCTCTGCAACTGAGATAAAGTATTTTTTTTTATTATTATTTTGATCACGCACTTGCTATTTATCTCCTTAGGTATCAAACTGAAGACCTTATTTACATTACTTGACTCAGTATACACAAAACATCTTTTCCTATGTATGTATCACCTTCTAAATTTACTATTACATTGAACAAAAATCACATACTACACGACCTGCAATATACAAAACATGTATTACTATGGAACCAAGGTATATTTAGAGTACTTTGTACCTTTACTTTAAAGGCTGTAACACATCACCCTAAGCTATATATTTACTTCCAGAAAAGCAAAATTCTCAACTGGTTCTAAGTTACAGTACTCTTTGACTGACAGCAAATTCGAAAGACACTGAGTCGCTCATATGACACAACGTACACAGGGATCCATTGTTTTGATAGACATGTGGAGGAATTTCAGACAGGCTGAGGGAGGGACTAGACTTCGGTGCTTCTAAGAATTGAAACTGTCTGGGGTGATCAGTTTTTGTCTTTAACTGTGTTGTATTTCCACCCTGTAAAAAAAATCCATCGCACTGAACACTCATCATATGTCATTTCTTGACTTTCTAAACACAAAACATATATTTCAATACAACAGAGGTCTTCTATTGGTAAATTAGCCACCTTAAATTACTATCCCATTGAGGACCCATCACATATATTGCATCAACGTCAATAGATACAAACATAAATCGCAATGTAACCTTAGTCTAGTTAGGGTACTTTGTTTCTTTACTCTAACTGTGTTATATGCCCATCCTTCGAAATATCTGTCACAGGAGGGCTCAACATATGCCATTTCTTGACTTTCTAAACACAAAACATATATTTCCATACAACAGAGGTCTTTTATTGGTAAATTAGCCCAGTGAATTTACTATCCCATTGAGGACCCATCACATATTGCATCAACGTCAATATATACAAACATAAATCCCACAGTAACCTAAGTCTAGTCAGGGTACTTTGTTTCTTTACTCTAACTGTGTTATATACCCATCCTTTAAAATATCTATCACAGGAGGGCTCAACATATACCATTTCTTGACGTTCTAAACACAAAACATATATTTTCATACAACAGAGGTCTTCTATTGGGAAATTTGCCCAGTGAATTTACTATCCCATTGAGGACCCATCACATATTGCATCAACGTCAATATATACAAACATAAATCCCAAAGTAACCTTAGTCCAGTTAGGGTACTTTGTTTCTTTACTCTAACTGTGTTATATGCCCGTCCTTTAAAATATCTCTCACAGGAGGGCTCAACATACACCATTTCTTGACTTTCTAAACACAAAACATATATTTCAATCCAACAGGGTTCTTCTATTGGTAAATTTGCTCCCTGAATTTACTATCCCATTGAGGACCCATCACATATTGCATCAACGTCAGTATATACAAACATAAATCCCAAAGTAACCTTAGTCTAGTTAGGGTACTTTGTTTCTTTACTCTAACTGTGTTATATACTGATCCTTTAAAATATCTATCACAGGAGGGCTCAACATATGACATTTCTTGACTTTCTAAACAGAAAACATATATTTCAATACAATAGAGGTCTTCTATTGGTAAATTAGCCACCTTAAATAACTATCCCATTGAGGACCCATTACATATATTGCATCAACGTCAATAGATACAAACATAAATCGCAATGTAACCTTAGTCTAGTTAGGGTACTTTGTTTCTTTACTCTAACTGTGTTATATGCCCATCCTTCGAAATATCTGTCACAGGAGGGCTCAACATGTACCATTTCTTGGCTTTCTAAACACAAAACATATATTTCCATACAAGAGAGGTCTTCTATTGGTAAATTAGCCCAGTGAATTTACTATCCCATTGAGGACCCATCACATATTGCAGCAACGTCAATATATACAAACATAAATCCCAAAGTAACCTTAGTTTAGTTAGGGTATTTTGTTTCTTTACTCTAACTGTGTTATATACCCATCATTTAAAATATCTATCACAGGAGGGCTCAACATATACCATTTCTTGACTTTCTAAACACAAAACATATACTTCCATACAACAGAGGTCTTCTATTGGTAAATTTGCTCCCTGAATTTACTATCCCATTGAGGACCCATCACATATTGCATCAGCGTCAGTATATACAAACATAAATCCCACAGTAACCTTAGTCTAGTTAGGGTACTTTGTTTCTTTACTCTAACTGTGTTATATACCCATCATTTAAAATATCTATCACAGGAGCGCTCAACATATACCATTTCTTGACTTTCTTAACACAAAACATATATTTTCATACAACAGAGGTCTTCTATTGGGAAATTTGCCCAGTGAATTTACTATCCCATTGAGGACCCATCACATATTGCATCAACGTCAATATATACAAACATAAATCCCAAAGTAACCTTAGTCTAGTTAGGGTACTTTGTTTCTTTACTCTAACTGTGTTATATATGCCCATCATTTAAAATATCTATCACAGGAGGGCTCAACATATACCATTTCTTGGCTTTCTAAACACAAAACATATATTTCCATACAACAGAGGTCTTCTGTTGGTAAATTAGCCCCCTGAATTTACTATCCCATTGAGGACCCATCACATATTGCATCAACGTCAGTATATACAAACATAAATCCCAAAGTAACCATAGTCTAGTTAGGGTACTTTGTTTCTTTACTCTAATTGTGTTATATATGCCCATTCTTTAGAATAGCTGTCAAAGGAGGGCTCAACATACACCATTTCTTGACTTTCTAAACACAAAACACATATTTCCATACAACAGAGGTCTTCTATTGGTAAATTCGCTCCCTGAATTTACTAGATTGAAGGCATATTAACATATTACATCAATTGCAATAGACACAAACATGAATCACTATGTATCTGAGGTCTTGTATTACTTCTTTAACAGTTGCTATCTTCATCTCCTGACAATAGTTTACCCAAATGAGGACCTAATTATAACATATATTACCTGACACAATATACACAACACTCCTATACAAAAGAAGTCATCCATTGTTAAAGTCGCCCTCTGAATTTACTATCCTATTGAGGACCCATCGCTTACATGCATCAATATTAATACACACAAACATATATCCCTATGTAATTGATTACTTGTTATTGTATTATTCCACTGATCTACCAAAATTAGTTATCCAAGTGAGGACTTAACATGTGTGACTTGACCCAATATATACAACACATATGGAATGATGCAATGAGAAAATAAAGGTCTTGTATTGTTGTGTTATTCCTCTGACCAAACAACTGTTACATTCATCTCTTTAGTTATCCAAATGAGAACTTAGCATATATTACTTGACTCAATGTATATACTGCGCAACACCTTACCAACTACAGTACTGTGTGAGTGGGATCATACTACACCTTCTGTGAATTACAGCTATTACTGCAGACATGAATACATGTGGCAGAACATTGCGGAGATCCAGCTCAGTAAAACTTACCTTTACGTCACTGCCAGCTTCATCAGTGGAACCACCACCAGAAGCCGGTGCAACATTCTGAGGTTTATCCTGTGTGTTTGGGATCTGAAAATATAAAAATAACATCTTATCTGATTGGAAAACAAAATGATCATCAGCAAATTTAACAAAGGCAAATGTGTGTATAGTACAGTAATGTGGTAATCAACAATGCAGGCATGTTATCCTAGCTACGCTGTTGGGATCCTAAAGCAGTGATTAAAATCATCACCAAGCAGGCCTGGACTGCAAATGTAGCTGGTTAAACTGACTATCTGCAACTGCCTTCCTATAGTATAACCCCGTCCCTCCCCAACCAAATAAAATGATGCAACCGAATGAAGAAAGAGTTACATTATAGAAGACTTTACTATTCTGTTGGGGACCCAACACATATTACATGACTACTAAATATTCACCAATCCTAATTTCCTTTGGACAACATAGGTTGTGTAGTGGTACATTATGTCTTTCATTCCCCTGCTATCTTAATTTCCTGACTTATCTATCTCAATGGGGAAAGAACAGATATTCAATACTATTATGAATACCCAAAAGACAAAATAAAGGTCTTGTATTGTTGTGTTATTCCTCTGACCAAACAACTGTTAAATTCATCACTTTAGTTATCCAAATGAGGACTTAGCATATATTACTTGACTCAATGTATATACTGTGCAACACCTTACCAACTACAGTACTGTGTGAAAGGGATCATACTTCATATTCTGTGAATTACAGATGTTACTGCAGACATGAATACATGTGGCAGAACATTGCAGAGATCCAGCTCAGTAAAACTTACATCTTCGTTACTATCAGCGTCATCAGTAGAACTGCCTTCTGATTCTGGCGCAACACTCTGAGGTTTATCCTGTGTGTTTGGAATCTGAAAATGAAAAAATAACATCTTATCTGTTTGGAAAACAAAATGATCATCAGCAAATTTAACAAAGGCAAATGTGTGTATAGTACAGTAATGTGGTAACAAAATCAAAATATCAACAATGGAGGCATGTTATCGTAGCTATGCTCTTTGGGATCCGAAAGCAGTGATTAAAATCTTCACCATGCAAGGGCTGCACATTTAGCTGATTAAAATGACTATATGCAACTGCCTTGCTAAAATATAAACCACTCCCACCCCCTCTCACAAAAAAAAAAAGGAAAATGATACAACAGATTGGAGAAAGACTCATATTATAGAATATCTTAATATACTGTTGACTACCCAACATATACTACATGACTACTACATATTCACCAATCCTATTTCCCTGTGGGTAACATAGGTCTTGAAGTGATTCATTATCTCTCTCATTCCACTACTATTTTTTATTTCCTGACTTATGCATATGAGGAAAGAACAGACAGTCAATACTATTGTGAATACACAAAAAGAAACATATCCCCTATGCATTGAGGTCTCCCTCAAGTTACTACAGTATATTTACAGCATATCTTGAATTTATTAATTAAATGATGACTCACAACATAGTAGATGCAGTTGAAATATACACAAACATATATCCCTCTGCAACTGAGATAAAGTATTTTTTTTATTATTATTTTGATCACACACTTGCTATTTATCTCCTTAGGTATCAAACTGAAGACCTTATTTACATTACTTGACTCAGTATACACAAAACATCTTTTCCTATGTATGTATCACCTTCTAAATTTACTATTACATTGAACAAAAATCACATACTGCACGACCTTCAATATACAAAACATGTATTACTATCCAACTGAGGTAAATGTATATTTAGAGTACTTTGTACCTTTACTTTAAAGGCTGTAACACATCACCCTAAGCTATATATTTACTTCCAGAAAAGCAAAATTCTCAACTGGTTCTAAGTTACAGTACTCTTTGACTGACAGCAAATTCGAAAGATGCTGAGTCACTCATATTACACAACGTACACAGGATCCATTGTTTTGATTGACATGTGGAGGAATTTCAGACAGGCTGAGAGAGGGAGTAGACGTCGGTGCTTCTAAGAATTGAAACTGTCTGGGGTGATCAGTTTTTGTCTTTAACTGTGTTGTATTTCCACCCTATAAAAAATCCATCCCACTGAAAACTCATCATATGGCATTTCTTGACTTTCTAAACACAAAACATATATTTCCATACAACAGAGGTCTTCTATTGGTAAATTAGCCACCTGAATTTATTATCCCACTGAGGACCCATCACATATATTGCATCAACATCAATATATACAAACATAAATCCCAAAGTAACCTCAGTCTAGTTAGGGTACTTTGTTTCTTTACTCTAACTGTGTTATATACCCATCCTTTAAAATATCTATCACCGGAGGGCTCAACATACACCATTTCTTGACGTTCTAAACACAAAACATATATTTCCATACAACAGAGGTCTTCTATTCTTAAATTAGCCCAGTGAATTTACTATCCCATTGAGGACCCATCACATATTGCATCAACGTCAATAGATACAAACATAAATCCCAAAGTAACCTTAGTCTAGTTAGGGTACTTTGTTTCTTTACTCTAACTGTGTTATATACCCATCCTTTAAAATATCTATTACAGGAGGGCTCAACATATACCATTTCTTGACTTTCTAAACACAAAACATATATTTTCATACAACAGAGGTCTTCTATTGGTAAATTTGCTCCCTGAATTTACTATCCCATTGAGGACCCATCACATATTGCATCAACGTCAATATATACAAACATAAATCCCGAAATAACCTTAGTCTAGTCATGGTACTTTGTTTCTTTACTCTAACTGTGTTATATACCCATCATTTAAAATATCTATCACAGGAGCGCTCAACATACACCATTTCTTGACGTTCTAAACACAAAACATATATTTCCATACAACAGAGGTCTTCTATTCTTAAATTAGCCCAGTGAATTTACTATCCCATTGAGGACCCATCACATATTGCATCAACGTCAATAGATACAAACATAAATCCCAAAGTAACCTTAGTCTAGTTAGGGTACTTTGTTTCTTTACTCTAACTGTGTTATATACCCATCCTTTAAAATATCTATTACAGGAGGGCTCAACATATACCATTTCTTGACTTTCTAAACACAAAACATATATTTTCATACAACAGAGGTCTTCTATTGGTAAATTTGCTCCCTGAATTTACTATCCCATTGAGGACCCATCACATATTGCATCAACGTCAATATATACAAACATAAATCCCGAAGTAACCTTAGTCTAGTCATGGTAATTTGTTTCTTTACTCTAACTGTGTTATATACCCATCATTTAAAATATCTATCACAGGAGCGCTCAACATATACCATTTTCTTGACTTTCTAAACACAAAACATATATTTTTATACAAGAGAGGTCTTCTATTGGGAAATTTGCCCAGTGAATTTACTATCCCATTGAGGACCCATCACATATTGCATCAACGTCAATATATACAAACATAAATCCCGAAGTAACCTTAGTCTAGTTAGGGTACTTTGTTTCTTTACTCTAACTGTGTTATATACCCATCCTTTAAAATATCTATCACAGGAGGGCTCAACATACACCATTTCTTGACTTTCTAAACACAAAACATATATTTCCATACAACAGAGGTGTTATATTGGTAAATTCGGCCAGTGAATTTACTAGATTGAAGGCATAATTAAGATATTGCATCAATTCCAATAGACACAAACATGAATCACTACTGTATGCATCTGAGGTCTTGTATTACTTCTTTAACAATTACTATCTTTATCTCCTGACAATAGTTTACCCAAATGAGGACCTAGTTGTAACATATATTACCTGACACAATATATATACACAACACTCCAATACAAAAGAAGTCATCCATTGTTAAAGTCGCCCTTCTGAATTTACTATCCCATTGAGGACCCATCTCGTATTTCATCAACTTCAGTATACACAAACATACATCCCAATGCAACCTTAGTTTATTTATAGTACTTTGTTTCTTTACTAGATAATTGTGTTATATATGCCCGTCCTTTAAAATATCTATCACAGGAGGGCTCAGCATATACCATTTCTTGACTTTCTAAACACAAAACATATATTTCCATACAACAGAGGTCTTCTGTTGGTAAATTTTCCCCCTGAGTTTACAATCCCATTGAGGACTCATCACATATTGCATCAACGTCAATATACACAAACATTAATCCCAATATAACCTTAGTCTATCTAGTTAGGGTACTTTGTTTCTTTACTCTTGTTGTGTTATATATGCCCATCCTTTAAAATATCTATCACAGGAGGGCTCAACATATACCATTTCTTGACTTTCTAAACAGAAAACATATATTTCCGTACAACAGAGGTCTTCTACTGGTAAATTTGCCCCCTGAATTTACTATCCCATTGAGGACTCATCACATATTGCATCAACGTCAATATACACAAACAAATCCCAATGTAACCTTAGTCTATCTAGTTAGGGTACTTTGTTTCTTTACTCTGTCTGTGTTAGATATGCCCATCCTTTAAAATATCTATCACAGGAGGGCTCAACATATACCATTTCTTGACTTTCTAAACACAAAACATCTATTTCCATACAACAGAGGTCTTCTATTGGTAAATTTGCTCCCTGAATTTACTATCCCATTGAGGACCCATCACATATTGCATCAACGTCAATATATACAAACATAAATCCCGAAGTAACCTTAGTCTAGTCATGGTAATTTGTTTCTTTACTCTAACTGTGTTATATACCCATCATTTAAAATATCTATCACAGGAGCGCTCAACATATACCATTTTCTTGACTTTCTAAACACAAAACATATATTTTTATACAAGAGAGGTCTTCTATTGGGAAATTTGCCCAGTGAATTTACTATCCCATTGAGGACCCATCACATATTGCATCAACGTCAATATATACAAACATAAATCCCGAAGTAACCTTAGTCTAGTTAGGGTACTTTGTTTCTTTACTCTAACTGTGTTATATACCCATCCTTTAAAATATCTATCACAGGAGGGCTCAACATACACCATTTCTTGACTTTCTAAACACAAAACATATATTTCCATACAACAGAGGTGTTATATTGGTAAATTCGGCCAGTGAATTTACTAGATTGAAGGCATAATTAAGATATTGCATCAATTCCAATAGACACAAACATGAATCACTACTGTATGCATCTGAGGTCTTGTATTACTTCTTTAACAATTACTATCTTTATCTCCTGACAATAGTTTACCCAAATGAGGACCTAGTTGTAACATATATTACCTGACACAATATATATACACAACACTCCAATACAAAAGAAGTCATCCATTGTTAAAGTCGCCCTTCTGAATTTACTATCCCATTGAGGACCCATCTCGTATTTCATCAACTTCAGTATACACAAACATACATCCCAATGCAACCTTAGTTTATTTATAGTACTTTGTTTCTTTACTAGATAATTGTGTTATATATGCCCGTCCTTTAAAATATCTATCACAGGAGGGCTCAGCATATACCATTTCTTGACTTTCTAAACACAAAACATATATTTCCATACAACAGAGGTCTTCTGTTGGTAAATTTTCCCCCTGAGTTTACAATCCCATTGAGGACTCATCACATATTGCATCAACGTCAATATACACAAACATTAATCCCAATATAACCTTAGTCTATCTAGTTAGGGTACTTTGTTTCTTTACTCTTGTTGTGTTATATATGCCCATCCTTTAAAATATCTATCACAGGAGGGCTCAACATATACCATTTCTTGACTTTCTAAACAGAAAACATATATTTCCGTACAACAGAGGTCTTCTACTGGTAAATTTGCCCCCTGAATTTACTATCCCATTGAGGACTCATCACATATTGCATCAACGTCAATATACACAAACAAATCCCAATGTAACCTTAGTCTATCTAGTTAGGGTACTTTGTTTCTTTACTCTGTCTGTGTTAGATATGCCCATCCTTTAAAATATCTATCACAGGAGGGCTCAACATATACCATTTCTTGACTTTCTAAACACAAAACATCTATTTCCATACAACAGAGGTCTTCTATTGTTAAGTTCGCCCCCTGAATTTACTATCCCATTGAGGACCCATCACATGTTGCATCAACGTCAATATATACAAACATAAATCCCAAAGTAACCTTAGTCTAGTCAGGGTACTTCGTTTCTTTACTCTAATTGTGTTATATATACCCATCCTTTAAAATATCTATCACAGCAGGGCTCAACATATACCATTTCTTGACTTTCTAAACACAAAACATATATTTCCATCCAACAGAGGTCTTCCATTGGTAAATTTGCCCCCTGAATTTACTATCCCATTGAGGACCCATCACATATTGCATCAACGTCAATATACACAAACATAAATCTCAATGGAACCTTTGTCTAGTTAGGGTAGTTTGTTTCTTTACTGTAAGTGTGTTATATATGCCCATCCTTTAAAATATCTATCACAGGAGTGCTTAACAAGTAACATTCCTTGGTTTTATAAACACAAAACATATATTCATATACAACAGAGGTTTTCCATTGGTCTATTAGCCCCCTGAAATTACTATCCCATTGAGGACCCATCACGTATTGCATCAAAGTCAATATACACAAACATAAATCCCAATGTAACCTTGGTCTAGTTAGGGTACTTTTCTTTACTCTGTGTGATATATGCCCATTCTTTTAAATATCTATCACAGGAGGGCTCAACATATACCAAGATTGTGTTGTCTCCTATGCTGTTGAGAGCCTTCCAGAGCTGTGGATTACATTACACTACTTAACCTAGAATTTACTCCAAGTGAAAACAAACTGCCTTACTGCAAATGCCTTCAGACAAATTCAGTGAAGTTTAAAAATCACATTGAATTATATGCAGGTGATATTATGGTGTTAGGCACATCTCTTTCATTTTTCTGAAAACCAGAGTACTAAATAACCTATTATGTTTTGGAACACCTCTCTCATAATCTAGCACAGCAAAGTGATTTACTAACCTTTCTCCATGGAAGGTCATCGACACCATAATCATAGGTTAGTTGTTCACCCTTCAGTATTGGTTTTTTTGCAAAAAGGCAAAGATGTGGTTTCATGTCTACAATAATGACCTTCATGATTGCATTGGGTTCTGTGGAGTCATTCACCATTCTTCCGGCACCGTTTTTACAATTTGTGGCATCGATACTGTAAAATAAGCCAAAAACAGGTGATCTATATGGTGAAACCACAATCCTATATGTAAATTCTATAACAAACATTTGCTATGGAATTCAATTCTAACAAGGTTGGCACGTATTCAGAGTGAGAAAAATTTGTCCAAGTGCTTTAAAGTAGTTGCCCAGTTACTTTTGATATGCTGGAAGAACACTTGCGTTTGCCAGTATAATGTCAATACAACTGATTTTTTTTTCCATAAGCCCTTAAATTTCCTTTCCTGACATACAGCTTTCAATTAACATATACATTAAGGTACGCCCCTCTCAATCAACCGAGTCTATGATATTATTCTTCCAAAAAAGTCTAGTAGGGCTAGAATTAAGTAGACCAGGTTAGAATTGTAAAGTTTGAAGGCTAGAAGTGAATAAGTCCAAGCCCTAGTTTTTCAACAGATCTTCACGTATCTTACAGAGATGCATCATGGACATGCAGTTACATAATACAATGTAACATATGCAAGCAATGCACCAAACATTACAAGATACTCTTATGCATGCAAAATAGGTTCATGGTTTCTTAATCATAAAATTGATGCAACAGATTTTAAAAAAATGTGGATGGATTTAACCTCACAATTTAGAATTTTCGGCATTAATTTTGTAAAATGAGTCGACTCTATTCCAGCATATGTACGCATTTTAAACATATTTTCACAAGTAAACAATTCAACACACAGTTTGTAATATTTTAAGGGTGTTCAAAATGTTGGACAGTCAGCATAAAAGTAAATTTCAACATTTGTACTCATACACTACAGTTGACAAGAATGAATTCTCCAAGACAACAAGGTTTAATGTTATCTAGTCAATGTTATCTGTTTTCTCCTTTCAAGCTAAAGTCATCGTACAGCTGATGTCCATATCAAACCTCGAAATACTTCTGAACTGATCAGTTGATGGGAAGTAGGCAAAGAAAGAGTGTCATGTCTCATGCCCTATTTCCTATTAATAGCATCCAAAGTAACAACAAAAGGGAATGTATACTCAGCTGCACTTTCATTAATATGCACAGCGTGTCTTCCCTGCACCATCAATCTGACTGCATTACACGACTGGTTACACCACTCAATCCTCAATGCAAATTCTCTGAGATAATTATTTTCAACAAGTCCTTATGTTGTTTGTATTCATTTCATAGTACATTACTGAGAGTATTTTATAATGTGAAATGAACTATGAGTTGGCTTGTTTAGGGCTTGTTGGCCCAATTTACTATAGGACACCAATGTACTGGTGATGAGTGCAACATTTACCACATTTGAATGGATTCAAAATAAACATAAAAGAAGACTGACCACCTGCAGCCAACATTCCTCTAAAACTGTAGAACCAGGATGGAAACCAAGAGGCTGTAGACATAGGTAAAATGTTACTGTCCTTACCAGGGAGCTTCTATATTTCTAAGAGCAACTCCCTATATAACTCACCAGTCTTTCATAACTTATCTTCTGGAAGAGGCACAAATGTAGTGACAAATGTTTAACAACATACTGTTAAACAGATGGAAAACTGGAGACTAATGTAGCTTACCACTTTGTACTACCACTGTGTTGAAAGAAGAAGAGAAAAGATCCTGCTTCAGGGGGGTATTTTACTTCTCTCAATCGACCTTCCTTCGCACTGACAAGTTCACCTTTGTACTCTAGCAGGAATTCTCCTTCCTCCATGTCTTTTCTCGTAAAGACACCATACCCTGAACATTTAAGAAATGATGTTTGGTAAAAATAAGCCAAATCTTAAGTGAACAATAAGAAATCAAGTAACATACAGCACACACTGCTGTACTCTAGTCCAAGCTTTAGATGTATTCCTTGGATCAATTGTATGTTCTATGTCTTTGGTGATAACACATTTACAACGGAAGTAACTGTACTTTATTAAAGTGTCTTTGTCTACATTCCCAATATGTTAAGGTGTGGCAGTGGAAATCATTGTGATCATAGTATATCAGCCCTGAATGAAACACATATCAATAATCCAAAGTCAATTTCGTCTTTGTTAAGTGACATTTATCATAACAAAACATCAATAAAAATCCATATACTGTACTTTGCAGTCCATCATATAGCGAAATGAAAATGGAGAAGTGATTACATAATGATGTGCAATGACCCACGACGTTCCACAGTAGTTTAAAATCGTAACCCTAAACTGACTCAAAACAATGACACGACAATCGCATGGCAGTAGCACTCAGTTTTTTGTTTTGACCTCAGTTTTTTCTTTTGTGGCCAATGAACTGCATACAAGCAACACAATTTTGAGTGTTTACAAGGCATGAAAGAGAACTCTTTAGTGATAACTGATGTTGAACATCAACTATTGCATTACACACAATAACATTAATCCATGTAAATTTTGGCCTACTATATTCGAAGCATCAGGTGTGACCCAGCGGCCAGAGTGCCTTAAACTTCATAAAAGTGTGCAGTGTAAGACTGAGGTTTATGCAACAGATGTGTAGATCATGCAATACATGTACTGTAGCTAAAAGGCTGTACTGTACTTACCAATAAAATCATTAATAAAATTGACCACAAAGTGATCGTAATCTTTTTGTAGACGACATGCTTGTTTTGCATCTTCGAGGGAAGTTAAGATTTTTAAACTCTGAATAGGCCTGGTACTTCTCAACCTCATCATGCAGCTCTCTGAAGAGAAAGAAATCATAACTTTGTTATTAGGGTATCAACATCGAGCTGTATCACACACTGCTTATTTAAAGTGTGATTTTAAATCTATATAGTACTGGCACTAAATAGCAAAGTAGAGAGAAGCTATGTGTCACCACTGGAGGTTAATCCATGCCAGTTACTATAGATGATTTACTGTCGCATAGGAATGAAACAAAGTTATGTTTATAGACCTTTAAAAATATTGTACGGAAAGGTGACTAAAATGTTCCTGCAATTAAGTGAAAGTTAAAATAACACTAATGCTACAATTTCTACAAGTAGGCAAGTTCTGTTCATTGCATCAAATCATCTTCTCAACATATTGTATTGTACTAATCCTGATGCATTTTATTAGAACTCATTTTTGTACACAGTAAATTAACTCAGTGCAGCATCATACAATATCCCAACTGTCATTTTCATGATGTTGTTTATATGTTGTATAAATACCAAAGGCCCTACAAATGTTCATTGGACATGTTCTCCAAGTGTCAAATTGTTTCAATTTCTCTTCAATCTGGCTAACTCATTGTTGATATTAATGCAACCACCAAGAAATCAAACTTGATGGATTTATGCGAATAATTGTTGCATATGCAAGCTTATAAATGCAATTCATGATTTGCACCTAGGCCTACTTATTGTAATCCTTTTGGTCATAGCAATTAAAAGTACCTAAGGAAGCATTTGTTGTTTACATTATGTGGAACTCATTAGATTGCACTTACTTACAAGTAGGCCTAGGCCTAGCCCTGAACTAATCGCTGTGCTAAAAAAGTAAAACATTTTCTGCTGGCTGGTTTTCTGTAAAAATTGCTTGATTAGTAGACTAAAAGAGAGGAATGGAGCCCTAATCCTAAGTAAGTTCCAGAGTTAGGCCTACATGAGCTTACTTACAAAATCATTCCCATCTGTTCACTGACATTACCTAGTTTTGTAACTTTCAGGATTAATAAGCCATCGTAATAAGCATCCAATATCCAAAAAACCAAAGGAATCAAGCAGCACAATTGATTCAAGTTGCCTACTCTGTTTTGACAAATATTCGTAATCAAAGGATATTGAGGGTAAGGTAGCCTATAGCCTTGCCAGTAGTAGGAGGCTGTACATATGAATCCCAGTGCAAGTTTAAATGGTTTTAAGTGAATTGGTGTAACACTAACGTTAGGGCTAACAGGTAGACTTATTGGAAATTTAGGTCCCATACAATGTTACTAGCTAGGCTAGACCCCTACTACGCTAGATCTCAAAGTCACTGTAACGTCACGCCACATGTGGCTACACTTAGTTAGGCCTAACGTTATATCTATCTCTAACAACTAAGTTAGGCCTAGCCTAGCATTAGGCCTAGTCTAGGCGTAACGAACAACTATTGAGCTTCGTGGGCCTAGCCTGAATCGACTGTCGCATAAGTCGATACCTAACGTTAGTAACTAGTACTAGCCTACTTTAATTTACTGTACGACTTAGGGCCTAGATTAACAGATTAACGTTCGGTCAACTGGTTAGGCTAGGCCTATTTGTTCTCAACCAAATGTGTGAGATTCTTCGTCTAGCTTACGTAAGCCTCGATACATGGCTATTTTCAATATTAAATAGCCAGGCCTAAGCCGTTGCTAATTACAGTCACGAAATTATGATTTATGAACGATCACCCGGCCTATAGCCTGGCCTAACTTTGTGCAGGCCTAGGCGCTAACGTCGCATTACAAACTATAGCCTAATCGTCATTACCAGCTCTAACACTGGAAACTTGACTTGGCCCAACACAAATGAAGTTTGTAGAACGTTTATTAGTCACAATACATATCCTTCAAACACCGCAAATCTAACTTTACGTAGGGTAACATTTGCCCCACTAGTATTGGCTAACATTAAGTTAGTTCTATCTCTGCAATTACTTACAGCTATAAGTATAACGCTATCTACGGACGACGTCAAGGACGTACTTTCAGTAGACTATTCCTTCATACATTTGTATATAACTGCTTCTTTGTATGCTTCCGAATTGCCACTAAATATCTGTAGCATGTATCCTATTTTGACCAAATGAAATAAAAAAGGCCTAGGAAAACCATTCTTAAAATGTTACCAAAGGGACGTCTGGTTCCACCCAGTCTTACTGCAGTTAGTAGTATAGTATCTAGTAGTAGTCGATATACGTACATGTCCAATAGTATCTTCGTTTATCTTTCAGTGTGCTAATTTGCATACAATCTGCATGTGTGTGGTGGCGCCATCCATAAACGGCTCTAAGTGTGTGTAGAAGAGGCATATGGTAGCACACACTTTATTACACACAATCCGATTGAACTGTGCAACCGAGGATGATTGTAAATCGGTATCTACTACCATTATTTTGTCATCACGGCTCATTTGAAGGCAACTTCCTCCGAGGACGCGTGTTTACGTCCTCAGACGGCAAACAAGTCCTCGGGCGACGGATGAGTTGACAAGTTTTTATCCTCGGTAGTGTAGAAAAACAAACGCACGCACACGCACGCACACACACAACTCAGTTTTCATTCATTCCGAGGACCTCATTGTGCTTTCTTTTGTTTTTTTTTTCCCAACGCTAACCTTAACAATAAACGGTCTATTGTTAATTTTGAGAGGAGTGGGGAAATCTATTGAGTTTTCTACAGAGGACCTAAAATCTATTCTTTCTTTCCTCAATCCCACTCGAAAACAAGGGCACCCATACACCCATACACATGCACACCCACCCTCACATTTCTTCACGCATTTTGACCCCTTAAGAATTACACCAGGTTAGACCCCCATGTCTCGTATATCAAACTTACATAATGTTGCCATGAAACTGTTGCTATTGCAACTGAGAGAGCCATAGTACATTCTAACGTCCCAAATCAGCTGCAATATCTCATTCCGTACATGGATGAAATAAATTAAATGATCCATATTGAATGATAAATTGTTTTTTTCCTTTGCTAATATAAAATCACCCACCTGACATAAGTACTCTGATCAAACTCCGAACGCATTTCATGTATAAACCGCAAAACATAATTCGCTTAGTGCATTATAGCTGCATACTGACAAACGTTTCTGGTTCCCAGTAATAGAGATTTGTACTATTTTACTTGCTTTCTAATAAATATAACGGAAATATTTTGAAGTGAGAATGTGACTGCAAGACTGTAACTGAAGTGACTCTATAAGACATGTGTTTCAGTCAGTTCATTTACATTCCACCGTCAAATTCAAACTTTTACTTTAATTAACCACAAAAGCATAATCGAAATGCGTAATTAGATCATAATTGTTGCGAGAGAATCAATAAGTAGGCCTACTACACTTAAAACAAAACAAAAAAGTCAATTGAAGTAATGACACGTCTCATGTCGTCTTAGTTATAACTACCTTAATGGACGTATCAACATGTCAGCTGCTCTTAGTGCAAAGTAACGTTACCTTGAAACATCACATGGACGAATATTCAACGCATTCTGTGATAATGACTCCACACTTACGAAATTCGTAATGTGAACGCATTCACACGTCTTTTGGAGCAATAATGTTGCCTTTGTACCTTTTTATTCTTCCCTTAGTAGTTTCATTCAATGAAATTTTACTTCATTGTGGTCACCTTTTCCTTATTTTTGTAAAATATTTCCTTTTGCTTTTGGAAGATTTCCTTCACTTTCTCGTAGACCAAAAGGTCAAATTCCAATAACTTCATTGTTCCTTTATCGCTGGTCAGTTCTCTTCTCGTTTCTTCTTTTAGCCTGGATATTTCTGTGTCACTCCCCTTCCCGTAATTTCCTTTCTTTTCGTAAATTCCTGGGCAGCTCTCTGTAAACGGCA
The DNA here is from genome assembly GCA_021234535.1 of Stichopus chloronotus. NCBI lineage: Eukaryota > Metazoa > Echinodermata > Holothuroidea > Aspidochirotida > Stichopodidae > Stichopus > Stichopus chloronotus. The sequence continues at coordinate 33,550,920 of CM037833.1, read as the reverse complement.
AGCCGTAGACCTCTTCAAACATCTCGTAGGTCGCAGGTAGATCCTCTAGAAGACCGACGACGGATAAGTACTTGTCAAGATTATCTACTAAATCCAGGAGGTCCTGATCCACCTCACGAAACTTGACATTCCTCGTCCAATTTCCTGTGTTTTTACAAACGTTTTTCCCGCTCTCCTTGTTTAAGAAGATTTCCCACTCGTTGGAGAAAGCTTCGTACATCACAGATCCCGCCACATGTATCCACTCACCAATAGTCTGATTCCAGGCGTTGTCCCATGTAAAACTGTGGGGTTCATGTGATTTCGCCACTTCTCGAACGTAATGATAAAAAGATATTTCCCTCTCGATGGGATCTCGAAATATGGCGAAAGTAGAACATCTTCTGTCGGTGATCCAACCTTTCAAGAAATCGCAGGTTCCGATTGCGTCGTGGCCTCTCACTAAGGGACTGTAGCTCTCGTTTTTAAAGTAAGCTGATTTTGACAACATTTCCAGTTTAAACTCACAACCGAGTCCAGTTCGAATGCCTTCGGACAAGCCGTTTCGCTCGTTCATTCTTCTCAAGCACTCTTCCAAGGACGATCCTCCCGATTTCTGGACATGCCAAAAGTTCAGGATGGAGTTGTCAAAATGTGGCCGTTGATCCTCGTAAAGGAAGTAGTTCGGTAACGTTGAACAACTGTTTAAATTCTTATGTACCACGTGACATTGGTTGGCATATCTCGGCTTGTCTTCAACTAAGATTGAGGTCCTAAAACAAGAAGTAAAAAGATGTCATTTTATGTTATTTTCTTGTCTAGATTGCACGTGAGCTTTGTAATGTTTTGTCTCTAGCTGTCTATAAAGTCTAGTGGAGTAAAATGGAAATTAAGAGAAAAACAGAAATTAGAGAAAAGTATGTACAAAAGTCTGAATGTAATAGTTAACACCATTTTATGGAGCAGACTGTTATATTAAGTTCTGTCTGTAAAAGTCCTCAGATGTCAAGTGTAAAGCATTGATGGACATACGTTCAGTTCCAGGCAGTTAAGGCAACACAATTTTAGGGCAGTAATTTCTCTTACATTTTAATTTTTTTTACATTTTTTTTTTTATGAGTCATATTATGAGGAATGTGAACTGAGATGAATGTTGGGAGCAAAAATAAAGCCAGGAAAGGAAGTCAGGCAGCCCTTCTGACTGAGGAAAAGGAGGAATGTGGCAAATGTGACCGAAAAGTAGAGGAGGATGAAAAAGCAGTCCTTTGTGATATCTTTAATGTTTGGTTCCACCAAACATGTGGAGGCATTGCAGATGAATTTTTATGAAGCATGACTAAATTTGGGCATGGTGGCACCAAAGAATTACCGTGGCAATGTAAAATTTGTAGAGGGTATGCCACTCAAATGTTGGTGGAAATAGTACAAGTAAAGCAAAAACAGGAGAAACTAGAAAAAAAAAAAGATGAAGGACATGGAAAAGAAAGTGAGTGCTAATGAACGTGAATTTAGTGAAGTTAAAAAGAATATTGAAGAAAACAATATGAAAACTGAAAAAAAAATAAGAGAGGAGTTAGACCATGTTGAAGTTGAAGCAGGATTAGTAGACAAGGAGGAATATTCATTAGCAATGCTCAGTCAAATAAAAGAAGAAGTGAGTGAAATTTTAGAAAGAGAAAAAAGGAAATGTCGGGTGGTGGTAACTTGACAGACAATGAAAACACATCAGGTGGAGTGTATAATAAAGTAGGGGAGCTATTGGAAGCTCTGAATGTTACCAAAGAAAATATCGTTCAAGTTTTCCACTTAAAGGACAAGCACTATACTAGTGTGGAACTAAAAAACACAGATATTAAGTTTGATGTTATAAGTGAGGCAAAAAGACTAAGAAGCATGGCACCATACAGCAATGTTTATATTCGACAAGACCTTACGCACAAACAGGGCCAAGAGGACAAAAATTACGTGAAGAGTTGAAACGTAGCCTGTTACAGGCGAGACTGACTTGTTAATAAGGCGTGGTCAATTAATAAAAACAATCAAGCAACAGGAAGGGCTACGGGACCAAACTACGGAAGAAGTTCAGCCCTTTCGCGCTATCCAGGAATAGTGGAGAAAAGAAAATGTAAATAGTGTAAACAAAAACAATAAAGCAAAAAGAGCAAATTATTTGTATAAGGAAAATAAATACAGAAAAGCCAGAGGAAGTTACTTTGAAATGTTTTTATCTTTAATGCCAGAAGTGCTAGAAAAAAAAAACTAGATTTGTTGGAAGCGTATGCAACAATTCTTGATTTGGACTTAATATTTATTAATGAAACCTGGTTTCACTGAGGAATTTTGGATGGAGAAACGCAATTAAAGAATTTCCTATGTCATAGAGAGGACAGACGGGGTAAAAGAGGTGGAGTTGCAATTTATGTAAATGAACGTTCCCAGGATTTAAAAATTGATAACATGGGTCAGTATAGAGAAGCTCTGTGGTACAAAATTGAAACGAGTGAAAAGCATATCGTTGCAGGAGTAGTGTACAGACCTCCAAGTTGTAATGCAGAGGATGATCAAGTTTTAATTAACACGTTAATTGAGGCATCACAAAATAATAGGGAAGTTATGGCAGTTGGTGATTTTACTAATTTCCCAGACATAGATTGGACTCATATGGCAGCTGAAAGATTACCGTCGCTAACTTTTCTTCAACAAACACAAGATAATTTATGGTTCCAACATATAACAGTTCCAACCAGAGGCGAAAATATTCTAGATTTATTATTCACCTCGGAAAATGAAATGGTGGAAGACATTAAAGTGACGTGGGCGAGCATTTTGGTGACAGTGATCACAATTGTACTACTTGGAAGTGTATTTTAACGAGAGGACTATGCCGAAGTACTAAGTGTGTATTTTATGATTGGAAAAAAAGCTGATTGGGAAAGTATATCCAACGATTACAAGAGCAGTGACTGGAATGAGTTGTTTAAAAATAAAACTGTGGAAGAAATGTGGCAGATATGGCTGAACATATAACGAACACTTGCAAAACTGTGTACCGCAGAGAAACTTAAAAGCAAAGCCAAAACCTAAATGGATAACAAAAGGAGTAACACGCTTAATAAGGAGAAAAGGAAAGCATGGAAGATATATCGGGATAGCAGAACTGTCGTTAGTTGGACTAATTATAAAAGTCTACAAAGGGAAGTCAAAGAAAAAGTACTACTAGCAAAAAAGCGTTTCGAGACACTTATAGCCAAGAAAATAAAAGAAGATTGCAAATCTTTTTATTCACATATTAGATCCAAGCAGAGTGTCAAAAGCAAGGTGGGCCCACTGAAGGACGATCAATGTAATGCACTTACATCTGAAAGTGAGATTGATGAGCAATTAAATGATTTTGTAAGCAAGTTTTCACCAATTAGAATATGTTAGAAATGCCACAGATCCTTAAAATGTGTAATGGAAATGTCATTTTATCAAACTTTGAGATAACAGAGGAGATGGTCTTGAAACATTTAAATTCATTGCAAGTAGGTAAAGCGGCTGGATCAGACAGTGTTAAGTCGGATTGTTTAAAGACATTATCACAAGAGGTAGTTACACCTTTGACAAAAATTTATCAAAATTCCTTAGATCAATCTTGTATACCTAAGGACTGGAAGCGTGCAAATACTGTTCCACTGCACACACAAAAAAGGGATCGTATGCAGGAGTTTCTAATTACAGATCTATAAATCTTACATCAATATCAGGTAAAATAATGGAAACTCTAATTAGGGATGCTGTGGTTGCTCATCTTGAGGAAAATAAATTGATACTGGAAACACAGCACGGATTTAGGAGAGGAATGTCATGCGTTTCTAATATGCTTCTTTACTGGGACAATCTTACGGCATTTATTGATCAAGGTATTCCGAGTGGATGTTATCTATTGGGATCTTCAAAAGGCATTCGATACCGTATCTCATCGCAGATTACTTTCCAAGATTCAAGCACATGGTATTGAAGGACTGGTATTGCAGTGGATTCAGGAATGGTTGAAAGACCGAAGACAAAGAGTTGTATTAAATGGATGTGAGTCAGCTTGGACCGATGTTACAAGTTCAGTAGTACAGGGATCAGTGCTTGGCCCTATTTGTTTCACTATTTATATGAACGACTTACATCTTAACGTCATTTCTAGTATTAGCAAATTTGCTGATGACACTTAAATTACCTGTCCTATATATAGTGAAAGTGATAAAGTAATACTGCAAGAGGACCTGAACACCTTAATGGAATGGACACGACAATGGCAGATGAAATTGAATGTTAACAAATGTGCGGTCTTGCATTTTGGATTCAATAACCCAAGTTACCACTTTTTTTTATGGATGGAAAGCAGCTTCAAAGTAAAGAAGAGGAGAAGGATCTCGGTATTATTGTAAACACTTCCATGAACTTTAGTAAACACTGTGCTTCCTCAGCAAATAAAGCTAACCAAGTTATTGGGCTAATTAAAAGGAAATTTCGTAATTTTGATAGAAAAATAATGATTAACCTTACAAATCTTTGGTACGACCCCACCTGGATTAATCAGTATCAGTATGGAAGCCTTATTTGGGACAGGATATAAATTTGATTGAAGGAATACAACGTAGAATGACCAAACGTATATCAGGAATGAAAGATAAAACATATGAGGAAAGATTGGAATTGCTAAAATTAACATCTTTGGAACAAAGGCATAAAAGGCAGGACTTAATCACAGCTTCTAACATGACCAAAGGAAATACCAAAATCGACTTATATGTAAAATTGTTGAAATAGTTGGTAAAACCTCAACGAGGGGGCACAGCTGGAAAATAAAACCTAAATCATCGAGACTAGAACTCAGAAGAAACTCATACTTTTGTCGAATATGGAAGACTGGGAATGCTCTCCCAGGGAACCTGATAGAGGCACCAACTTTAAAGCATTTTAAAACAGGTCTAAAGGACATGGGATATTAATGGACCTTTGGCCTCCTTTCCCATAGCCATTCTCTCATTCGGAATGAGGCAAACTCAAGGAGAGGGGATGGCGGCCAAGGTAAAATCAAGGTAAATCAAATTGAAAACCGTATGATTACAAAACAGAAGTATATGGTCCTATATATTCATTCCCCCAATATCACCGATGTGACATGCTGTTTAACACCGAAATAAAGGCAACAATTCATTAATAAGTAACGAAAATGACAATGGTACTCCAAAAGGTAAAATTAAAACCTTAACGCCTCATAAAGTTTGACACTGTCTGTTTCACTCAATTTACGTACTGTGTTTTTCAGACTGAGGTCAATATTGTGCGGGATTTGCTACGCTACTGATATCCAGCCATGGTACGCGACGCGGGTGGGGAAGGCTATAACCCAGAACGTTCCCAGTTACTATAAGCTATATATTGCTGCAAGTGCCACCACCTTTATTAACTCGGTCACACCACCGGTATTAAAATGACTGGCGGTTTAGTGGAGGTCCTGCGATGATGCTGATTGGTTAAAAAACCATAACCAATCAAGCAACTTCTTTGCAGGCAGTGTCCTTCTGGGGTATCCATCCATCCCCTTTTGGGCCACCGGCGGACGCCGATGAACTTTCAAGGCTTTCTCCATACTGTATTCGAACATGGACTCTAGTCTTCTTATTTGTGCCATTATGTGGTAAAAATTCGAAAATCACATTACACTTACGAAGTTTGGAAACCAACTATAAGACTTGAGAATTTATGTTCTCCAAAAATGAGATTGGATGAATGCATGGGGCTGTATGCTAAGAGAGGTTTTTCTACTTTTGTCAAAGTCGGCCAATGATGGCTGGCCAGCGATGGTCCACTTTCAACGCCTTGATCGCCGTAGGATCACGGGTGGCTGACGACGGAGGCCCACCGGTGTGGCCACCCGCCTCCGGGTTGGTCCTCCAGGATTTTGCTATCAGCATATGTGCATGTTGATGCACTGTTCATGGTTATACCTTACGTGTTTCTTAATGTAGAAAGAAAAACTGACAAAAGTCGAAAATAGTGCAATAAAAATAACATAAAGAATATAACAATTCAAAAGATAATAGAAATTACAAGTATGGGTAAAACCATCCAGTGGTAGAGTGCTCTACTGAGAACAGGAGACTATAATATAAATATAAGTAAACTGTATCACTTAGACTACTACATGGAGTTGTACAATTTGCGTATCAAAATCGAAGCAAACAAAAAAGGAAGTAAACTTTCTCGACATCACACTGGATTTGCGAACCAACACCTATAAACCATTCATAAAGGCTAATAACACCCCCCTCTATATACACAGGGAGAGTAACCACCCGCCATCCATCATCAAAAACATTCCAGAAAGCATTAACAGACGACTCCCCAATATTTCATCTAATGACAAAGTCTTCAGAGAGGGGGCACCAATCTACCAGGAAGCACTAAACAAGAACGGCTACAATTACAAACTCGAATACAACCAGGAATCTAAGCAAAACCAGGACCAGAACAGAGAGAAAGGACGCTGTAGAAAAAGAAACATAACTTGATTCAACCCCCCGTTCAGTGATAACGTATCCACTAACATAGGCCGATGTTTCTTCAACCTACTTACTTCCCAGTTAGACATAAACTCCACAAACTACTTGGGAGAAACACTGTAAAGCTAAGTTACAGCTGCATGCCCAATGTTGGCCAAATCATTTCCACCCACAACAAATCTGTATTGGATAAAAATATATCCAAACAAGCAACAGAGAGTAACTGCAATTGCAGAGACAAACAACAAGTGCCCAGTCCAGAAAAATTGCCTCACCATGCAGCAGCATGGCATACCAGGCGACTGTAATACGGCGAGACGTTGCTAAAACAGAAAGTTACATCGGCCTCACAGGAAACACATTGAAAACGCGCTACAATGCTTGCATGCCCAGTTTTAGAAATGAATCAAAATGGAACACCACAATACTCAGTGAATACGTTTGGAGTCTGAAAGAAAACAATATCCAGCACAGCTTTCAATGGAAAATCCTCCAAAAATCCAGAACCTATACGCCAGCAAGCTCAAGATGCAACCTTTGTAGTCTTCATTATCCCACTATTGTCAACTCTCAACAAAAGAAATGAGCTTGCCAGCTCCTGCAGACACAATAGAAAACGCCTACTTTGCAACTTCCCCACACAAGACACTATTAAGTAGAATGACCAGGACTCACTCTGTATTTATTTGCTGAAGAATGACCCACATAGCCGGGCCCTTACGAAACAATATTGTACAACTGTACATGTAGTAGTCTAAGTGTTAGAGTTTATTTATATTTATATTAGAAATTACAGACATATTTGATATCAGCTAACTCTTCCAGAATACTTCTTCATACAACCATGGCGGTAAATTTAAGAAAAAATATAAAAAAAATAAATGAATGGTTTCTATACGGTGCACTGGATCCTTGGAATATGAGACTAATGGATTAGATTGTGGAGAGGGGGGGGGGGGATACTCACTGGAGGGAGGTCTGAATAAACCGCGAATGATTCTTGGAAGATGACGATGTAAGCGGCCTCATCGGGTGGAAAGAGCTCTGCCCAGAGTCTTCTTCCACATTTGCGAACAGGAGATGATAAAGAAGAAACACCAGGACGGTAATCAAGAATAAGATCCTCGATGCAGCCTGGAATCCTGCAATAAGCGGCATTTTGCGATTGCGCCTGAAAGTCATGTCTGTGGGGTATTATGTTACGATGCCGTTGACAGGTACTACGGGCCGTCCTAGTGGATCATCAAACAAAAAGCGAAGAGTTAAAAAAATACACATGAAATATCCAAGGCAGGAAAGCAAAACCGGAACTGCAAGTAATGACGTAATAGTCCAACTTGTTGTCACAGTATCGTGCGTGGCTATGGACACATCCTAGTAAAGTGGTCACAGATCTGAGTCCGAAGTTATATCCAGAATAAATAGTACGATGTAGAAGGAAACGCCAACTTTGATTCGAACCATTCATCCATGTAATTGTACGCCAGGATTAACTCGTTGGCACTGAAAAAAAAAACAAAAAAAAACACCTTGAAATGGAATGAAGCTATCTTCACTTCAATAGAGACACTGAATAAGCGCCTCGGTTCAATGAAGATAAGATATGTCAGTCCATGAATATAAGATGTATCAAATGACGAGAATTAAAGACAAAAACCCCAGACAAAAATCACCCCAGATAGTTTCAATTCTTCCAACCACCTACCTCTACTCCCTTCCTCAGCGTGTCTTGAATTCTTCCACATTTGTAATCAAAACAATGGATCCCTCTTTACGCTGTATAATACGAGCTGCTCTGCATCTTTCGAATTTGCTGTCAATCTAAGAGTACTGTAACTTAGAACCAGTTGAGAATTTTGCTTTCCGGGAGGTACAAATATGGCTTAGGGTGATCCAGTACAGCCTTCAAATTTTCAAGGAACTCAATCCGGCTAGCCAATCCACAGCAAACTAAGAACTTGCACACAATTTGTATGCACGCAGCCTATAGTACATAATTATGTACCAGGGCCTCAAATCTTAACAAAGGTTTCGAATTTGTTCCTTCCTACCTGTGGGCATTGAAACAATTCCCGTGACCCCCCTACTGTTGTCTTTGTTTTTCTGTGATGGAGTTCAATTGCTTTTGTTCCTCTTTGCTGAAGTATGCATGAGATGTGCGTTTCTGTAATTGTTCCTTTATCTGTATACATGCTCCATGTTCCAGGGGTCTAAGCCCCTGATGTTAATCCGTTTTACAGTATTTTGTGATGTATTGAAGTTATCATTTTAAGGGTAATTCTGTTGACCAAACCCAGACCTACAACTAAATTTGGATAATTCAAGTAAATGAGATTTTAATTCTTACAAATCTACATCAATTACCGTAACACTTACCATCAACACCAAAATAAAAAAAAAAAAAAGTTTTTCGTCAACGATATCGTTATCAATGTCCCTTCATTAAGATGCTCTGATGTAGATACGAAACAAATGACCAATATATAATAAACTTAACTTAGAATATCATGTCGCCATATACCAACGCATTGTACACAATGAGACGGGACCTCATGAGCAAAACTTATATTACCGATAATAATTGCAGTCTCATCCACGCAATTAATTTGATATCTCTAAATAGAAATGTAAACAAGTGAAGCTGTTTCTAGCAATAGTTTACAGTGATAGGTCCGGTATTCAATTGTCCAAGAAGCTTAAGGCTAACAAACTTAGGAAAAATTTGCAAAACTACAACTTATGCTATAACTGAGCTGACCTTTGATAAGAAGGATTCACTTTGGGACAGACTATCTCCAACCATATTATGGGTACACTTAACGCGCAACAAAATACTAAAAAAAAGATAAATAAAAAAAAATCGTGACTATGACTTTTGCTATGTTTCGATGACTTCTTGGCTTGTGACGTTTTGGTTCCTGCTACAACTTACATGTAAGCCGTAGCCTCAAGATGAATCAAACTTTAACTCAGTAAGCAAAATCAGTCTCTCATGTCCCCCCCCCCCCCACCTCCTACTTCCTTTAAATCCTAGAAAAACCTTCTGACGGCATTTATTATTCTCAGGTCATTTCTATTTCTGTAACACTGCAATAATTACAAGCGAAAGTCATAAATGCAACGTATTTGTAATCCCTACACCAGGCACTAGGCCTACGGCGGAACCATATCAAGGAACAGGTTAAGAAGTACGGAAAAGTGAAACTGCCATTAGTAACGAATTTTGAAGTAATAGATTTCCAATCATAGGTGTGAATTTCAAGCCGGGTTTTGGCTAGGTTGTTAATATCACATTTCTTTTTGTAATCTAAACATGTCTGTCTTAATAGCTAATACATCACTCCCTGGTACACGGATCAAGTCAATTTTTACATCACCACGGCCTATCACTGATATACTTTTCGAAACACTTCAGTTTGTAGCAAATAAGGCCCCGACCCCTCACCTCTCATCAATGTAGTATTCTTTTCTGAGATTGAAGTCACAAACCTCACAGCAAATTCACCATCTGCAATACTACCTGTCTTAACTCCCATCTCAGAATTGTTAAATGGGTGCACCTAAGCACCGCCTTCATTCGCGAGTATGAATGCCTTGCATTCTGGTTATACTTGCCTGCGCAATGGACGTCGATTTATTACTCATGCATGGTATACCGTTCGTGAGAAATGAACCCGTGTCCATTGTGCAGGCAAGTTGTGACAGTGAGGTTTGTCGATGGAATTGTCACTGAAGATGTTCACCTTTCGACGCACACATCAGTTATCACCGTCGTGCTTCGTGAGATGACTTGATCTCGTCATGGAAAGAAAGTACAATCCATCTGCCTTTCTTTTGCTCAAATCGTATGAAACCTTCTAGTCAAATGCTATGATCGGTAACTACACAACTTTTCAAAAATCGGAAATCTTATTTGGTTGGCACCCGGGAGGGGGTCCAATGTTTTCCAGAGGGATCATGTGTCCTCTGGCCCCCTTTGACGACGCCATGCACTGAACATAACTTCAAATTTCCAGCTGTTGTTTTACAGGGTATCGCCATGTTTTTAATGAATGAGTTATCACCTGCAATACTACTTGACAGGTGGAGGCGCATGTGAGAGTCACAATAACTTTGCGACAACACACCGACTTGCGAGGGAATAAAAAGTATATCAATAAAATAATCAGAGTTTCTTTGACGCGAATTAATTGTACCACTGATTGTGTCTCCTTGTTTGAAACACTGCATTTGAAGTATCAGGACTATTTAGAAGGCTGTGCAACGATTTTCCTATAAGAATTCAAATTCATTGGGGGGAGGAAACCCAAACCCAATTGTGACTTCGCGCCTCTGGCGCTAGCTCGTCGGCCTTCGGCCCACTGTGTGAGCTCTCCCCCTTTCTTAAAATTCCTGGATCCTCGTCTGGCCCATGACCACAGAACGAATTATTACTCAAAAGGTCAGAAAATGTTTGAAGTGTCATTTTCTGCAATCTGAAAGGCGTTTGTATCCAAAATTCCATCTGTGTGACATACAGAACAAATCAATAGAGGCTCACTGATTAGATATGCCGTAACTGGTTTCCCCTCGTTCAGCCTTTTCATGGTCACTAGTTTGTCCTTTAAGGATAACTTAGCACAATCGCTTGAGTCGCCAGGGTTTAACGTTTATCGGGGGTAGTGCACATATTGCCAATTGTCTATGATAGGATATATGTGGTGCGTATGATAAATTATTAGCAGGGGTGAAAGGCCTGGACTGAGGATGACGTCATTTTGCCCATCCTTTAGTGGTATCTTAACCATGGATATAAATTTTGAGTCTAAGGCTGAAGATAGGCCGGCCTCGGGCCCATCTTGGGCTTTGGACGCAGAATTTCTAAACACCCTAAAGGTGTCACTAACAGAGGGCCATTATGTCAAATCATCATCATTGTAAAAGAGAACCTGTATAGAAGAACAATTTCATAAAATGGGCCACGGGCCCATGACCTTGGATAAAAATATCATGAACACCCTGAAGTTACCGTCAACAACCCATCAATGTATCATCTATGCCAGTTTCACATCTGTGGACTACTTCTTCCATTCCACAGTTATCGGATTGCAAAATGCCGAAGAAACAGTTGGAATATAACAGAGATTTAGTGAGAAAGATTTTTTCCCTTAATTTTGAAAAGCTGTCATGGAACATTAAAGGTATGCACTATCATGATAAATCGTTTTACTCTTGTCATACTTATGTTGTAAATCTTTCTAGGTATTTCTGTTGAAACACCGAAAAAGAAGTACCAAGCTGTGAGAAAGAAAAAAAAAAAAAAAAAACCTTTGTACAATTTTAAAGTTATCGTGGCCGTCATGGGTCAATAGTGATTAAAAGTCAAATGCCCCTCTATGAGCGGTGGCCTCCGTATGGAATATAAATCCATTTTAAGAGTTATGCTGTTTTATTTTCATAGGTCTATTTCCAAGGAGTGCGGACGGAGAAAGAAGTGGTTGGTTCACGTGACTTGTTATTATTAATTTTTTTTATTCCCAGCGTGTCAACATACGAGTGGGGCAACACTGAATCTACGCCCCCCCATAATAAATAAATAAAAAATAAATAAAAAAAAACTTCAAAAAAATGAGGAGTAGCTGAACAGTTTGTATTTACATTTTATTTCCCTTCTGTTGTTACAGTTAAATTACATAATATTTGGAAGGTAATTACATAACCAACCCCTTCCATCAAATGAAACTTACAACATTTCTTTGAACATATTACCTACGGTGCAGCAGTGCAACATTAGTTTAAACGATAAAAGTAGTTCATAAGCTGGTGGATATATGATATGGCATAGCATAGTGTGAGAGTTAATCAGTAAGTCTGTGTCACAGAATAAGCTAGTCCAGAGTTTAAAACACGCATGCTCAATGGGAAAATGGGTCGAGGGTACAAATAAGACAATAGGTAATAGAAGTCCTAATCCAGTTTTCACTCAAATCTTCAAAACGTGAATCTTTTGCTCCATTCGTTCGGTTAGATTTTTTTTTCTAGGTACTGTGGTGATATCTCTTTAGTTCGATGTTAGCTGGATTAACGAATTTCTCAGAGTGCGCTTTAAAAAAAATAGAAGTGCGCTTGAAAAAAAAGAAACTTGTAACACTGTTGCTGTAGAGCATACAGTCTCCGTGTTTCTGTCCATTTGACCTTTGACATCATGTCATTGTGATACTACTATCTCGTTATTTACTCTGAAGCTGGACTGGCTTATTATCCTCTGTTTCTATGGTTTTCACCTTTAAAGGAATCCAAAACACGCAATGCTACAAAAATAATGAGTAGAATTTGTTATTGAAACACAAAGTTTTTTTCGGCTAACAACTTTTCAGACTACAGGAAGAGGAAAATTTAAATTCCAATTTTTCAAAACATTTCCAGAAAAAGGTAGGGAAAAAGAAACATACATTTATAGAGAATTACTCCAGAGATTTCTTCAATAATTTTCTGTAATTCTATAAACTCGTATGGCATACTTTCAACTTTGCATGAAACTGCAGAGAAAAGTATATTCAAGGCTTCTTTCTCAACTAGGCTACAGGTAATATCTTAGTGAAACTGGTGTACATGTGAGTAAAAAGAAAGAAACTTGTGTCACAGACTTAATATACACTTCCCTGCAGGTAAAGTGACCAGCTGGCATAGATGTGGATTAAAAACTCAGGTAATCAACAAGAAAGAGTTTGAAATAAACGTCCTTCTCTGAATAGCATATCCTTGTTGAAGGCCAGAACTAATGAATGTCAAGGGCAGAGAAGGCAGGATATTTCATACCCATGGCCTCACCCCAAAAACTTTACAAACTGACTAATGAGAAAGATGTCCAAGAAACAGAACATATCAAGTGTTAAAACTGCTCTTGGATAAAAAGGTGCTCAAAAGTAAACTGCAATATATATCAACTAAATACTGAAGCGATGGGTACTTTGAGGAGGATTTACATGGGTCAACGTTGAATAGAACACCCTTTTGTCATATGATCAAATTTGTGACTACCTGTTCACTGCTTAAGCAAAGACAATAGGACGCATTGAAGGAGCACTGCCCTCCAGGACTCATATACTCTTCACTTGGCAATACATGTTCTGTAGTGGAGAGACCGTTAGAGAACAAGTATTCCTCAGAAAAACTTTTATCCTGATAATAATCCAGGTATAACTTATTCACTCAATTAGTTTAAGCCAGATCATTAGCATGCCATACAGGAGTGCAATAATGTTGTGCTTGGACAGGATGTGAAGGGAGAATGGATTATACCTTTTGAAACTGCAATGATAATTACAGAAACAATACGTTCAGAGCACATGGCATTAAAGCAACCGTAGCCTCGATAACTTATCCTATGCATAATACCATCACATCATGCGATCAAATGTGTCACTTTCATGGCAGTGTGCTCTTTCCCCTGGCTGTTTCACCATTCTAAGATTTTCAGGAATCTAGGTTTCCATATAAGCTCATTTCAACAGCAACTCCACCCTGATAATGTAACACGAGAAAAGCACATGTAGCTTCCGTATCTGGCAATATGGTGACATGGCAATTCACTGCAATTCAATGTCAACTACATCTGGCTGCAACATAAATCAACCATTTTCTTCATTTAGTTTCTATGGCAACACATGCTAAAATTTCATCGACACACATCATTCATTGCAAGCAATGAACTTGACTGTTGAACACCAGATCAGTACAGCCCACTGTCAGTTGTCCATGACTAAAGTTTTCAAATCAAAACTATTCTTCATCACTTGGTAACCATGGTAACACTTCCTTCTTACATCTATCCTACACTCGAAAGGAATTCCCCACTATCCCTTCTCATGTCTCTTAAAAAGATGCAAACATTATTGTAGGCAAGTCATTGTTCTCATTTTCAGGAAATAGCTCAAAGAATTTTGAAACTGAATTATTTTAGTAAATATTCGAGGTACAAGCATGGTGCTAGAAATCAATCGGTTGTGACGTAGTCACCGACAAATCTAGATTGAACATTGCCCTTGATTTTAATGTCAAGCTGTGGGTTCCGGTACTGTTCTGATCTTTTATTTGGTTACAAAACATCCGTTTCACCAGGGAGTGGCATAGATCTACCTTTGAAAGCATTGTTTGGAGCTACCTAATTGTTTAAGGATTAGTTGACTTAAATGACGTTGCTCTGTAAGTGATATTGAACTGGTACCGATGAATAAAGGATAGAAATACCTTTAAGCTAATTACAAAGCTAACCTTCGCTCAGTTTGGTGTGTTTTAAAGTATTAGCATAATTTTATGTCCATCACAATAACAGCTCCACTGGTTTCATGCACGAAAGGTATCTTACTGAATGTAGACATTCATGGGGTTTTCAGGCTCATGCTGAAGCCCAACTTTCAAAGCGTCATTTCACACCTAAGGAAGCTTCCTCTGGTAAAATCGTTAAGTTGAACTGATACAACGTTAAAGAATCTCATATATTGTGCGAAGTTTTCTTCTTGGTGGAGAATTCCTTTGACATGACTTTGGAAGTGAGACTTCACATCACTTAGATCAAATTTTATTTACATTCAAACATAGCACAGTTAGAATACCAATTGCCCCTTAAATATCCTCAATTTGAAGTTTTTCTGATTGGTTGTTGGGATATCACTTTTACTTCCATACAACATAATCTTATAACCTGGTTTCCATGGTAACAATTCCAACTTTAATCCAATCCAATCCTTTGATGCATCTGTTTCCCAAAATGGATCAAAATTCCAGTAAGAGTACTGCCTGTGCACATGATTAAAGACAACTCATTAGCACCAGTCAAAATCCGTTATACTGTGATTTTAGTGGTGGTACAGAGTCTGTTTCCAAGAGTAGGAACAGCATCCAAGTGCAATATCACCTTGTTTTGATAATTAAGTAAAGTACAAAGAAAACAAACAAACAAAAGAGAAGTAAATAGAACATGTGGCAGTGATGACCGGCTTTGGACATTTTCTGGAGTCTCCCCATCGTCCTCTCCAACAGACCTCCGCTCTTACTAAAATCATCGTCCTGTCGAAATATGTGAATAAATGAATAAATTAATGAATAAATGAATAAATAAATGAATAAACAAATAAATAAATAAACAAATCAATAAATGAACAAATGGATGAATGCACGACTAAATGAACTTCTACTTCTGACCTAACAGTTCCATGGATGAAATACAGCATCACATGTTTAACCCATACATAGTGTGGTGCTGTAAATGTAATTCCAGTAATTCCTGATTCAGCCCTGATGGACCCATAGCTGAAATCGATCATCCACATGTAGGCATCTCCTCTCCCTTATTAATTTTTAGGATGTTGTAATCCCTGAACAAAGACAGTCCTCAAAGTTTGTGCGACTTTTACGATGCCTGACCAGAAATCTTTCCTAATAATGCTATGTGCATGCCGGACATACGAAGCACCGTCAAATCAGGGATGACCATGAAACTCTGTATGAGGGAGACTCGACTTGTCCTTTAGTCTCGATTCGAAAGTGAGGTGAAACCATTGAAGGTAATTGCAAGGCATACGACACATGTAGCTTATGGAGCATTTCTGCAAAAAAAATTTTTTATACGATTTAAAGATACCTCATCTCATTGTGAGGTCTCTGGGTAACAGAGCACAAAACAGAGAGGGAGACAGATTGAAGGAACATGAAATAAGTAAAGACAGGAATAATTAAATGTTCAGAGTCCATATGTTTTCGGGTTTCTTGGGTATTTTGTCACAAAATCAGTGATAGTCCTATGCACTACTACCAGTGCACGATATTCTTTTTCTGTTGCAATTTTGATCATTTTTTTGTGGCAAAATGATATTCAACGTGAAGTCACATGTGAGGACGACTTTGTAAAATTAAAGGGTGGGTACGTTTCCAGGAATCTTTGCTCACCATTTCTGCGAGCATCTTGTTCTGTGTCCTGACTTCTGTACCGATCTCGATACTGAGCTATGAAACAAAAGAGACAAGGAAAACGTGATAAGAATAATTCATGTATTTATCTATGACTACCTGTAAATTTTGTTTCCTTTAAACATGCATGTATGTCTTCAATTCTTCACCTATCAATCTTTGTAGCTTTCCGCTGCTGCTGCAGCTGGCCGTTTTTTCCCACGGCAAATCTTCTGGACATTTGCAGTATACACTGTACTGGCCAGCTGAAACATCCCAATAAAGAACTAACTGACACAAAAATAAGAGGTTTTCCTGTCAGGGAGTGATGCAGGAGTTTTTGGCTGATGCCAAATTAAGCACCACAACTCACTGGATACAACCAACTGAAAAAACATTTATTTCAAACAAATGGATATAAAAGATAAGAACCATTAGTCTTCAATCTTGACAATATGACCACTGCCCTGTATGTTCTTTTAGGGTTACAGTGTGGTGACACACTATCTGATCACATGAGAGGCAGTTAGGTGCTCTGAGGAGAAGAAGACGTATCACAATTACAGTGTCTTGTTATCTTAAAGCAGCAACCTTAAGTCTAGAATTTACAAAGAAATACATTTTAAAGATTGGAAAATAAATTCCGTTCATCCAACTCCTGTTTTCATAGCTTGTTCCATTGCTAGGAAATATGAAAATTTTTAAAGATAATCACTCAATTTCAAAATGGCATACTGCACAATAATTTGTGATGTCCTTCTTATACAGTTCACATTACCTTCTTTTCTTGCTTTTGAAATTAAAATGTTTGCATAACTGTAAAGGCTTTTACTGTTTCCTTTCAAAGCAGGTTATATGGAGGCAGCTCCTATATTCACATCAGCCCTTAACAGTACTTTGTATTAAACACATTTGTGACAGAGGCTTTCAAAAAAAAAATTAGGGAAATGAAGGAAGTGGTTTGAGTAACACAAGAGTGACATCTCAACTTATTGTGCAATAGATTGATTAAAAAAGTGATTTCAACACTTTGATTACTTATGACTTACATGCTTCAGTGCTGCCACTTTAGGGTTCAATTCATTTACTAATCTTTCATTCTCCTCTTCCAAGGCATTGTAATTATTACTTCCATTTTGAGACACTGAAATAAAAAAAAAACAGATAAAAAACACAGATAAAGGTATTGACGACACTTTCAAGTTAAGGGTCACAGGCTGGGTATTGGTATGAATTTGTTTTGCTGACTTCACACATTTGGAAAAGACCACAAGCAATACTCTAGTGTCCACAAACTGAACAGCATGACATGTGGATGGCAGTAAATTTATTTTTAAGCAGATGGATGTTGACGCATACTATACATTCGTACCAAAAAAGTTCATTCCGGGCTATGCTTCGATTTGAGGAATCATCAGATTATGAAATCTTTTCAGACGGAAGT
This sequence comes from Stichopus chloronotus, assembly GCA_021234535.1. NCBI lineage: Eukaryota > Metazoa > Echinodermata > Holothuroidea > Aspidochirotida > Stichopodidae > Stichopus > Stichopus chloronotus. The sequence continues at coordinate 33,533,028 of CM037833.1, read as the reverse complement.
CCCATGCAGTGCTCTGTGCACCTTTGATAGGCATCTATACAAAACTTAGGTAAAGAGTAAAGCTACACCTGTTTATATAGATCTTTTTTTTTTGTGAATTTTAAATGTAAATTCCAAATTATCCATATGTAAGAAGTTAGGCTCTTATGGTCTCCACCCATCTTTACAGTGCTAAGTTGCTACATTTCTTCATCACTGAATTGAATTGCTGTGCATGTAAAAATGGTCCATTTACCAGTACAGTAGTTAGGCTTGTAAGTCATATGCCTTGTACTGATTGGTTCTTTTAACCCAACAGCACAAATTGCACTTTGAGAAATTACTGTAGAGCAACATAAATATATGGGCCAGCTGAAATGAGTTTGCCACGTAAAACAAGTCACCTGTACTTGCAGTACTGTGGCTTCCAAGGGTTATGGTTACTATTGCAGTTAGGTTAAGCATGGTGAGCTATCATTACACTTATCAGAGATGGTACAGATTCTAAGTGAGGCCAAGACAACGAAAGTCACTTGCATGTCCAATGCCAACATGCACGCTCAAAGAGCTGCATGAAGCACAAAACATTCATAGATTGGCAAATATTTCATAAAAATTAAGAGTAAGTAATTCTAAAGTAATTCTTGTTTCAAAATCGTGTACCGTACCACAGTATGTGGTTAAAATTGTTTGCAATAACGTTCCATCATTCATGACTTTAGCCTACAGTGCTTGAACCACGTCATGTGACTTCATGAATACTGACTCCAATCCAACATACATATCTTTGTTCACTATTTTTAGTTCACAAATTTTACATAAATTTTATTGACCATTTAGCTGTAACTAATGATGAAGGAAGCTGCATGTTTTTCCTATTTCCTGAACCTAAATCTTTGACTTTTAATCTCTTGGCCTCCGTACAGTAATAGTGTGGAGTAAACTGCACAGAATACAGGGCCACTGGAAGGAAGACCTGTGAATCTGCATGCACAGAGAACGACCTACAGTACCCATCACTGATCAGAACATAACGATACAGCTCTTCACATGTGGAACTGTCTGTACAAGTATAAGTATCAGAACGGGGCTGGATGCCTGCCCATATATTGCGATGCAGAGTCAGAATAAAACATTTCAGTACAGTACCAACAACTCTTCCAACAAGGTACTTGGTCTTATTAACAGAACTTACAATTGTAAAAGTAGTAGAGACAAACCTCTTGTCAGACCCCATTTACCGCTGCCAGGCATGGCACCCTTTAACCTCCAGAAAGATATTGATAATACGCTGAAAAGGTACAACTTCGTGTTATGAAGAATTCTCTTGAAATTTCTCATAAAATGCGGAGACTAAGATCTGACTTGATTGAAGTTTTTTAAAATTGTTGACAGTGTTGATCAGGCAGTTTTTTTTTTTTTAATTTGTTGGGAGTTAGTAGAACAAGAGGTCATCAGCTTAAACTCCAGATGGACTAGATATTAGAAAGTATTCTCTTAGTCAGTGTAGTACGATGTATCACATGAATGGAACAAATTTGCCACAGGAGGCTGTCACTGCTACAACTGTCAACGGATTCAAGAACATGATTATTGATCCTATTTTCCAGAATGGAGGGGGGCTCCACATAAATCAGATATGGCTGTCTGCCCCAGTTCTTAGGACCCCATCGACATCTAATGCCGGTGAGCTCCGGTAAATCGATGAGCCAAGATAATAATGTGTTGATAAATTTGTGAAAGTTTCTCTTAAAAAATTTAAGTCCATTCCAAGCATCCCCTGGGTAGATGGGCTGATGCGGAGTATCTTCTACCGAGAATCTAATAATGAGTTGATATTGATGCACTCATTGAACCACTCATTCATTCAAAACAAACACTGGGTGGATGCGGCATGGATCCTCAGAGTCAATCACCAAAACTTTCACCGGGATACCCTTCTCCAAAAAAGAATTAAACCCATTCCAAGAATTCCCCGATTGGATCAATGCACAAAAGGTCAACATTTTTACCAAGATGGTAACTCTTTCTGCAAAGTATAGATCTATTTCAAGCATCTTCTGGGTTGATGCAATGATGCTTAGATACAATGTCAAAATTTTCACAGACATATATGAGGGTGGGGCTCGGGGACTATGTGTGCTTTTGAGAAAGACAAGGGGAGAGTCCCATTGATATCACATCCACCCATCCAGGTGTAAGGCATGTAGCTGAAGAGTGGACCTACACAGTACACAGTCTATTGTTGTAACAATATCATAACTTTCTCTGGAAAGTATGAACTTCTTAAAAATTAGCAGTCATCCCCTTTTTTTTTTATCCTCTTTTATTCAGTATCAGTGTTGTATATGGTACAGTGAACAAAATCGAAAATAATTTACAAAATATCTGCATATCGATTATATCGAAATGAAAAATACTCAAAAATATGAAAGGCGCAATAGCCAAATCTTCCTTCTAGAATAAAGTATGAGCTTACAGTCTTTTAACCTACTTTTTCAATGGATAGGTGTTAAATTTTGTACCATGCGTAAAATGATCACTGGAGGAGAATCACACAATTTCTAAATGCAGAGTGCAGACTGTCATAGGATATTGTGTGACATACTTTTGAATTTCCAATTTCTTTTTCAACTTGTATAGCAAATTTAAATTTGTATAAAAATTTATTTATGTTGGGCAGCTGAAAATTCAATTTCTTGTTAAACAAGTGATATTTTAAATGAAAGATGAGAAAATTATAAGGGTGCCTTAAATTGAATTTGTATCCAAAAAAGAGAATGCAAACTGTCTGCCTAAAATACTTTGTTCTGTGTCCAAAATAAAATTTGAGGTAATGCTGCAATCCCAAAACAGATGTTCGATTGATTCAATCTGCTCATGACAAAAGGTACAGAGTTGGTTGGCTACAATGTTCATACGACACAGACGGGAATTTGTGCCGAGGATACGGTGAATAAAACGGAATTGAAAGTAACGAATCTTACTGTCATTACAAGAGGTGAAAGGAATTCTGCAAATGGTTTGCCATTGAGATTGGTGATACTTTGACCAGGCCTCACACACATCATTTATAAAATTATTACCAATAATTAAATCTTTCGCATGGTAGTTACAGGAAAATAAAAGTTGCTTCCCATATTTCTGCAAGTGAAAGTCAAAGAACACTTTCCAGGTAGAAGTGGTATTATCCGTATATCTTTTTACCCAGGTGCATTTGAGACCACTAATAAAAGAATTAATGTGGGTGGCTCCCACACCCCCTTGGTCCAAGGGGCTAATCAAAGTAGACCTTTTTATTTTGTCTGGTTTTCCTGACCAGATGAAACGGAATAGACAAGCTTCCAATTCTTTTATGAAGGTAGCAGGAGGGTTCGGTAATACTTGAAATAGGAAAACTAACTGAGAAAGGGCGAAAGTTTTAATAATTATAGTAATTCTACCTATAGGGGTTATGTCTCTAGCAGACCATAAATTCAATTTACTCTTAAGGCGAGAAAGCTTTGGGGTATAGTTTAGATGGAATAAATTATTTCTATGATTGTCAAAAGTAATACCCAAAACAGTAACAGGGCCGAGAGTCCAAGCAAAATTAAACTCGTATAAAAAAAGGGGTTTTTCAACACTCAATGGACCTAGTGGTAAGATATTGGTTTTTTCATAGTTAACTTTTAAACCAGAAGAATTTTCCAACATATGAAAAATATTAACAACAGCACTTAAACTGTCGCGGGTGCCATCAATAAAAATAGTTGTATCATCAGCATACTGACTTATTCGTATTTCCTTTCCCATAATGAACAAACCTTTGACAAGAGGTGAGTCGTTAATACATATGGCCAAAATCTCAGCACACAAAACAAAAATATATGGGCTTAATGGACACCCTTGTCTAACACCTCTAGATATTTTGAAATAGGGGGATGAATAACCGTTATTGCAAATGCAAGCTGAGGCGTTAGAGTAAAGAGTTCTAATCCAACGTGTGAAACCATCCCTGAAACCAAAAAAACTTAAGCATTTGAGGATGAAAGCCCATTCCAGACGGTCAAAGGCTTTCTCGAAATCTACAAATAGTAAAAGCCCTGGAACATCCTTCTTATCACAATAATCGATACAATCAAGTATTAACCGAATATTCTCACCGATAAACCTATTTTTAATAAAACCTGTTTGATTACAATTAATAACAGATGGAATAACTTTCTTAAGCCTAGTGGCTAAAGTCTTGGCAGCGATTTTATAATCTACATTCAGTAATGAAATAGGTCGATAGTTCTTTACTAAAGTGTGATCTTTATGTGGTTTAGGAATTAACGTGATCAGACCACGTCCTTGCTCAGAAGGTAACTCCAGCTTATCACAAGAATAATTAAGGGAATTAACAACAAAGTTCCCAATCTTATGCCAAAAGGTCTTGTAAAATTCTGCTGTAAGGCCATCACTCCCTGGACTTTTTCCATTACTAAAAGAATTAAGGGCCTCCCAGCAATCCTTCAGAGTAAATTTACCGTCACAACTTTCAGCCTCCTCTTGAGATAAGGGATTACTACAACGTTTATTACCAAAAAGAATTGATGGATTACATCCTTCACTCGTGTACAAAGTTTCGTAGAAAGTGGCCAAAGTCAGAATAATTGCAGCATTAGTACAAATATCGGTTCCTTCCTGTGACTTAAGTTTGCGAATTACGTTAAAGCTTTTATTGCGACTTTCTAAAGTGAGGAAATATTTTGTATTTTTTTCCCCTTGCTCAACCCATCTTGCCCTAGATCGAATGATTATTCCTTGAATTTTATAATCGTAAATACGATGTAATTTCAAACGAGCTTCAGACAACTTATGAGCATCCTCTGCTAAGTTTGAGGAATAGTACTTATGTTCCAAATGTGAAATTTCCATAATTAAATTACTTTCAGCATTCTTTCTTTCTTTAGCTTTCTTCTTACTAAAGTCGATCGATGTTTTTCTAATACAATATTTCATATATTCCCATTGAGAGGAAGGATTCTCATTAACAAAATTTTTTGTCATATCATCTATTAAATCGTTGATCAATGTTACATCATCTGTATAAGAGAGTAAAGAATTATTAAATTTGCAGTGACCTGGCCCCCTGAGCAGTCATCCCTACTTTAGTTTGAAAAATCAAAAAAATCTTGCAATTCTCTCCTCATTTCCCCTATGGTCTATGATTAAGGTGTCTTTTGTGTTTTTTCTTAAGTTATTTTTGTAGCATCCCATAAGTACTGCAGTTAGTTTCATTTGTTACTGTATGTCATCTCTGTGTTATAATTTTAATGCGTTTTGTTATTTTAATTTGCACATATCATGTAGAGTAAACAATATTACATACAGTTTTGAAGGTTAAATGTCCCTACAGGTCTTGTGAAAAGAATCAGGTAAGATTGTGTGCAGCCTTCCGAAAATTTTAAGTAATGATATCCTAACATAGTGGGTGTATATCTAGTGGCCTAACAACCTTGGCAATTCATATTTCTGTATGACAGGGACCAAAAGAGTTTTTGTAGGTTGCAGGCTTCAGAGTTTTTCACAGAACATTTACATACTTTTTATGCTTTGTTCATTGATCCTAGTCGCTTTAAAATGTTTAGGCTAAAGGTTTGAAAAAGCAGACTATAGGTTTCCTGAAGGGTTTTATTCATACAAATATGCGTTCATATTTGTATTTTCCTTGGGTTGTGATATCTGCTAGCTGTCACTCTGCAGATAAGTTGCATAAGCAGGTCTAAGGTGGGCCTAAGCGTATGCTTTTAAATTGACATTGAATGTAGTAATGGAGGTATACGTAGAATCTTCTGGGAACATTTGCTAACATTTGTTTTTCACATATATAACTTGAAAAATATTGATCATGAACAAAAAATAAGGACATTTATTTACAACACTGGAAATTTACGTTAATTTTTTGTAGAAATTGAATGGGGATGGAACATTTCGGATACACACTTGGATGGATTTATTTAAAAGTTATTTTTGGATGTACTGTAACTATTTGGGAAACCACTTGTATGATCTCTACCATACTGTAATCTAAAAAAGCATGGTATGTGCAAGATAAACTTGGAGATAAAAGTGATATGCCAAAATGATGTTTTGAAAATGCTTAAAACTGTCTTGGTTCTTCAGCATATGCACTCCGTATGTTGCTCACACTGCATTAAATTCCAATGTGATCCGTGCATCTTGGTGTCTGGTAGGTAGCTGACACTCCCAAGTTCATGTGGTTTGGTTAACATAACTCGCTTACACTAAGTAGGGCAGTCTCTTTGTAAGCTGTGTCTGTATACCAATATACCTAGGTATGGAATAGTCTGTGATTGGGAGTTATGGAAAATTCTAAGCCATGTTCTTAGAGTTGTACACGAAAGCTGCGTACTTCACTAGGCATATCATGCACAATAGAGCATTTCAGTAAAAAGAAAAGAAGTTGGCGACAAGGAAAGATTAAAATTATAATTAAGGACCAATAGTACAAGATGTAAAAACTAAAACAAAGCCTGAGAATAAGGAACATTCCATGATGCCATATACCTACATAAACAGTTGCAAGGCCAATGTGGCTAATGATACATGTACTTTCCACCACGCAAGGTAACAAAAAGACAAGTAGATGAGGTCTGTAACTCTAAATTATGGTTCCCTGGACTGATTGACATAGTGTTCTTTGTTTTGAATGATCGTTGAAGGAGAAAATTTCAGGTGAAAACATTTTGGGAAGCTGTAAAAGGGATTTTTCTATTGTTTGGTCCTTTGCAGGATTTTCAGGATGGGAGGAATAGTTCCATTTTCTTTCTTTTCTTTTTTAAAATCATTTTTTTTTTCACTGCCATGCAGAGTTCCCTCTAGATGCAAAATTTCCTGGGAAGGAGCCTCCCGGTTTCCTAACTTTTTCCAGCCCTGGTGAGCGTCGTATTTTTCATGAAATTGCTGAATATTAGTATCAGATTTAGTCGTTATGCTGCAAAATTTAGCAATTCAATAAAAATTGATAACACACAGCTGCAAAAGCCATTCATGAATTAGCATAGGGTAGGCCTAGGCCTATACAGTACTACTAGTATTACAACTTTTGTTTAGAGAGCGTGCATTTTCCCTTATTAATACTGAACACAAGTGTTTGCCTATAAAAATCAATTTGAACTTAGCAGGCTCATTCAACTGGTACGATTTCTAAGTAACGTTGGCATACCTCCCAAGTGACCCGCATTTCGCGGTTTGACCCGCATTTGAACACCCAACCCACTGACCAGTCCAGCCCTCTGAAAACCCACATTTCAAATCTTCCCAGTCTTGGGAGTGCCACGCTCAAATATCAAGCACTGTAAACTCACTGGTAACTTCCAACTCTACACCCAAACTCAACTATTTCATAGTAGACCTACATTCACTGATCGCACTGCAGTGCATCCTTCAAGTGCTACGTTTGTTGTCCCAACACCCTAACCTTGGTAGATGGTACAATCGTCAAACAGGTAAGTTTTTCCACGAAACATTTCAACACCAACGTGGGTAGTCGAATATAATCACGAAACGTACACAAAACGCAACTGGAAGTCTCTCTGTGCGCAGTACAACTTCAGGGTTACTGTTGAAATGCGACGCGACATGATCAGACGATTGGTCTCAGGTAGCATCAAACGCTCACAAAAATACTGAGTGGCCTCTGACTAACTGCATGTACCGCACCAAAAATTACAAATTACAGTTACCGATGGTAATTATCAGTTGGAGAAGTTTAGCTTTTGAGAGTTTGTATCTGTACGGATATTTTTGGCTGCGTCTAACTTGCAAAAAAGTGCCACCAAATTGCGTTTAGACACTTATGAAATTCAAAAACTTTTTGAAAAGGAAAGGGGGACACCACCTCCCCTTATACCCCACCCCCAGGATGGCGGTCCACCAACGGACAGGTCAGAGCTGGTGGACCTGCATCTAGCCTCTCGGAACTTAGGATATATGCGTTGGGTCGAAATGACCTGAACATAATCTGCCTTATTATACGTAATGGTAATGACTACTAGTACTGGTATTAATACTGGCAGATGACAGACTGGGCCTAAGGTTATGAGCTGATGTAGTACTGTAAGTACTACGTATGAACTACTCCTAGGCCTATTGTAATTTTTTGGTATCACACTACGTACCACCAGTGTGTCCTGCAGCACGACGCATTTTCACTGATTTGGCTAAGGGAATCCCGCTTAATTCTGTTGACTGACGCAGTCTCACATCAATGGACAACAAAGGAAAGAGCGATGAACTACTGTAGGTTCTAACTGGCTGGCAGGGTGCAATGGTTTTAAATACACATATGAGCCTAGTAGGACAACCACAACTCATAGTCATATATATACATAACAGCTGTTATCGTACACGTCATATTGTTTTGCAAGGCCAATTGCAGGAACATACAGTGCAGTGCAAAGCAGAATAATGGGGAAATCCCAGCCGTGCACATTGTTATTCAATTAAAATAGCAAATAATTATTGTAAAATAGCAGTTCTGATCATTTTTTGAAATTAAAAGTAATTAAGCATGTTTCAATTATAATAGTAAGATCTCTTCTTGGTAACGTATTTTTTATATAAAATTTTATCGATAAATAAATCTTTAATATTTTTTCCCGCCACTGACTACTTTCGCGCAACATTTCAAGTTGTTTATGTCAAACGTATGTAGTACAGTGTATCATACTGCGGTCTGTGGGATCAATGTTGTTGACGTTTGATGGGGCCGAAGGGCCTAGCTAACGTATTTCTGCTTTATCACCGTGGGATGCGACGGGTTATTCATAACAAAAGCAGTAATTGTGGTTTCCTGAATCGCCACCACCAATTCGTTTTTGTTACGATGCAAGCGGCTGTGTAGGCCTTTCAACATTAACTAACGGTACCTGTTACACGTAGCCTAGCCTAACTGGTAAAGTGGTATCTCATTTTTCTCATTTTGTAACGTTACTTCAACGTCCAGGCCATTTTAACTTCTGTATTATTCGGCCCAGCGTGCCCCGTCAGCTAGCACACCTTAGTCTCAGTTCGGCGAAATAAATGACAAAACCAAGATTAGAACAGTGAAAAACATTCGGTAGGCCTAGTTAGTGTAGTAACGTTACTTTGTGACTGTGAGTACAGTATGAATTGAATTTGAACCCTTATTTTCCAATTTGATCAAACCATTGCATGTAATCATGGAGACTTTTTCTTCTGTTTTTACTGGCTAATTCGTAATATAACTGGTTGCCTAGGCGGCAGGCCTACAGTCGAATGCACCAAAACCAAATTCCGTGAGTAACATCAAACCAAGATTGGAAGATTTGCCCTGCTAGGGGGATTTATCCCCTGCGCAAAAATATGAGTCTCAAAGTGTCTGGCTGCGCAATTTGATAATTGCAGCACACAATTTGCAAGTTTGATAACACGTTCCCAATTTAACCAATCCCCTGCAGATTGTATTGTATTTGCCGTGCCACTGTTTGTGAAACTCACATTTACAGTAGCTGTATATACTGTTTCTTATTGCAACCTCGTAAAAGGCATGAGCGTAGTGTGCGTAAATGCGTCACACATTTACAGTAGCTGTATATACTGTTTCTTATTGTAACTTGGTAAAAGACATGAGCGTAGTGTATGTAATACTAAATGCGTCACTAGTTGGCTTCCCTGGCACACAGAGCCGACTCCGTTTGCTGCGGCCACACATATGATGCAGTCTCCAACCAAAGACTGTACGTATTGAATCTGTTTGTCTCTTACTGTTTGAAAACCTATTACGTGTCGTTTCTCTCTGAAAGTAACGGATTTAAAATATCCCACACATCATCGCTTTCCGAGGTATTCCTTAGCTCTGATTACAAACATTTCTCTACTAGTGCGAGCTACAAACACTTTAAATACAAACGTTAGGCCGGGTCTCGGCTTTAAGTACAGTACCGTACTTTCTCGCACGCAAGTGACGTGCAGCAGTTTGGCGACCTATCACGTACGTAGGCTGACTGCGTAGTACACATGTGCAGTGCATACTGGGATATATTGCATGCATCATCGGAAGTTGGTGGCTTAAAACTTGCAAAGTCGGAGGGTGGAAAGGTAAGCACAATATGTGGGAAAGGCGATTCTGGCAATGTAGGAGGGTAGTTTTGGCCAAACTTTTCTCGCTACGTTGCTCCGCACCAACCGATGGTGGCACTCCACTTCTATACAGGTAGTACTGTCCGCGGAATTCTCTTGATCTTTTTTAAAATCCCCTGCGCATATTGCAAACTTTCAAATCTGGACATCAAATATAGCCTAAGTATAATTATCTTTCATGACTCTTAATGTTAGAATGGTATTTTCAGGGTGATTTCACAAAATATGAGCCTGATGAAGCTTTTTATCATTCAGTGCCTTTCAACATTGGTCAGTGACAAGTATAGGCAAAACAATAATATTATACACCATGTGTGTTCTACGTAAACAGCAATGGGCCTGGCAGTCCAAGACCAAAAGTGACGTAGCATAGAAAGGTAGCTATCAACTTTGTGGGCCCGTCGAGTGTGTGTCTAGCCTAACATTCCAAATCACAACTTTTGAAAACATTGGATTGGCATATTGAAATAATGAAGCATACCACCATTTTTTTTTTATCATTTCACTAGATCAAGGGCATTCACAGTCGCTGCACACCTTGGGGATAGCTAATTTTCTTTCTGGGTTGTGGTAAAGATCAGAAGGTGGAATAATTTATCCCTCGGTGATGCAATTTTTTTGTTGGATTATTGAATACAATACTGATACGTAAAAATGGTCCAACTTTTGTGCGTGGAACTGTCACAACCGTGGAATGATACAGTAGATTTCCTTAAGTGTTTATTCGATTGTCACCCCATATATGATGATATTCAGTACCTTATTAGCAGGGTTGTAGACTGATATCTTCAGTGTTATTTTTATGTTGAAGATTTGCATAAGTTACAAGAACCAATCGTAGTCTCCTGTTATTTCCTGAACTAAAGAAAATTTGATTTCACTGATTTTACTCAAGAAAGACGTATTACTACAGTGTGTTTACTACTTTAAAAGATGTCATAACTATCTCTATCAATCTGTCTGCAACATTTTTCTCCATTTTCCCCCCAGAATTTTCAGGATGGATCCTTCCAGCTCTTATGGGTGATGGTGTTTCTAGAAACGCAGCATCTCACAGATGTTTAAGATTGGAAATTCTTGAGAAGAACTTGACAATCATTTGGCATGCATCAGTTTCAACATACTGTACCTGCTCAAGCTAACTCATTTTCAACTCCTAGGCCAACACCGAAGTTTTTTCCAGAGGTTTCTTTCTCACAAAAGAGGGTAATTTACATTACTGTAGGTCCTACTACCTCAAGAAATGTCATTTGTTTTCATGTTTTTTGTTTTCTCCTTTTTTTTGGAAGTTGGGATCGACTACCGTTACTTATTGCCAAACTGAGAGAGATGTATGAGAGTGAGGGTATGTGGTGCACATGTAAATTAGAAATTGTGCATGTGTAGGGTGCATCGCAAGCGTTAATCCCAAAATGGGCTGTAGGGCCCCTGGTGCAGTCCAGTGGCAAAGCCCCGGTGGGTGTCCAGACAGCGAAGCGCCTAGGTTTCAGTATTTCAAAAGCTGCACAGGAAGATTATTTAGGATGGAAGTTTCAAGGGCTTTAATTACGAAGCTTCAGAATAGTCAGCATTCATATCATTGTAGTGTTATGGTAGGTACTTCTCTTTTGCAGAACGATGGCATGAAATGCAGAAATACATCACTCTGGCCTAGTTTAGGGAACAAAGTAAAGGTGTAACTACCCTTGAAGAGATGTCTTAAGTGTTTTTGACTTAAAATTGATTGCGTCTGTGACAGGTTTCAGCTCCAGATGATATTCCGTATGGTCTTCATCAATAGACATTCAAGTACTATGTCAGTTATAGCCTGGAATTGCATTGCTGTCATATCTCGTCATCAAAGGGAGGTCAAAAGTGATCAAGCAGTGAAAAAAATTGAGTATTGTTATTCACATTTGGGATGGGGGGGGGGGGAGCAAATTAGGGTTTGGCCACCCACTTTTTCACTTGAGGGAACAAAGACGCCCCTTGCCTCCTGTGGGATTTGTGCCACTGCTAGAGGATGTGATTAATATCTTTGATGTAGAAGGCCAAATTTAATGATCGGCCTCAACTTAACCTACATACTTATTACAGAAATGTAAAAGGAGGTGCACCACCAAATGTTACAATATTTGTTTACAAATGATGGAGAAGTATTACAGTATTCAATCGAAGCCCCTAAATGTCATTGTTTTTTATTCCTTGGCAAGGAGAGGCATGCGATGGTGATTTTGGTTCGGTGTAATTGTGTGCATATGTGTGTAACAACAATTGCATAAGCACTCTAGCTTTTGAAAGGAAGGTGCAAGAGAGATGAAAGTTAGTGTGTGTGTGTAGATCTCATAGAGATCTAGGCTGGGATTGCTTTTGGTGTGGGTCAAAGGTCATGTGATGTCATTAGCTGCCAGTATGTAGACAATTATGGTTGCAGTATCTCAGAAAAGTTCTACAAGTTTCATGAACTTCAAGCTTGGTGGGTATGTACTCCCTTTAAATAACGTGATGATTTTCTTGAAGGTAAAAGGTGATATGGGGGCATCAGAGGCCATAATTTCCAGCTAGGGAACGAGTAACTGGAAGGCTGTTATTGCATGGACATCAAAGATATTACTTGCTGGTTGCAGAATTCCTGGCAATCTATTCCAGACCTGGAAGGACATTTGAGGAAAACTTCTGTGAATACTGTGAAATTTCAGTTTCAAACTTTTTACACTTGAACTTAGAAAAAGGCTAATATTGTTAACCTGTTTTTACTGCTCTCACCACTTTCATGAAGTATATGACGAGAGGAGAGTATGATTCAGTTTTGTCACGTCACATGGTGTACCGTATAAGTACCAGTACTTAAAATGGGGGTTTCACACTATATTTGTATTGGGTTTCACAGTATTGTAAGTCAGGAGGGCATTTGGACATTCAAGTGTAATAAAAATTAACAACAAGCAATCACTGTTAAAAATGCTCTTGGCATTCTGGTCTTTGATTTAGAAAAACCATCAGCCAGTCTCCTTGTTCTTTTGTTTATACTGATGATGTCTGTTTCGCATAACTTGTGTCTCTTTTATCTTGCCAGCTATCGACTAGGACACCGGACGAGGCAAAGGCCCCTCCTCGGCCCCCGATCAAGAGCGCGCCACCTGTGAGCCGCCTCTTTTTCAACAGGTCATACGAGGAAGAACGACAGCCAAGGGCCGTTTCTTTTCAAGATCCTGACAGGACCGGGTGTATCCTTTCCATAAAAATTTCAGAGGGCACAAACTCTTAAGCCAAAAGTGAATGCAATTCAAATAAATTGCCTAATATTGTAGTCAAATACTTTATGCAAAGTATCAGTAGATTAGTATATACCATTTTATACTCTGTATGTGAGCTGCAGTTTGGGCTAGACTCACCTGTTGAACAGAAGGAATGGAAGAGTGTTTTCAAGTTCCTTGGTCTTTTTTTTTGTCTCCAAATCAGTGACAGCTATAATGTTGCACGTACAAACCTATTACCTCAAATACTCAACAATTTGCATAGCAATTTGATCTTTTTGTGTAGCAAAATTAACAATTAAACACATATTCCCCGAGATGTGTGTTACTGCCTGCTTGCCACCAAACATTGAAAAGTCATATCAGTTTCCTGCGCATACTGGTTGTGATTGTCCATCATCAATTCATGAAATATATTTCAAGACCTGTTTCATAAACTTTTAACATTTTGTGAGACTGCCTCGCACGAAAGTGAGAGCACGCAGTGGTAAGTCAAGGCGGCATGCCATGAAATGGCCCATTACAGAAATGCACACTTCTAAATACCCGATGTATGGGCCTTTGGTCGGGTTCTTGAACTGCAGACACGGAATGAGAATGTTTGGTCACAGGACTCAAAGAATAAGCATTACGTGCATGGTTGGACAATTCCTGTCGAAGTCTTTAAGGGGAATTTCTTGAAATGTGGGGAACTTTAAACTTAAAATGGGAAAGAATGAAGTTCCATGAACTTTGACCTGCAAAAATCCATAAATTCAATGTTGACCGTGAGTAGGGAATATCAATAATTTGAAGATATCATACATCGTTGTACCTCCATTTGTATCCAAGACTTCATTGCTGTTCCAAATAACAGCTTTGGGATGTATCCTACATTTTTTTTTTTTCAAAAAAGAGCAAATGCAGGTACACACACATCAGCTTCTGTAGATTGCTTTTATTTTCATTTAAGCTTTCTCCTGTCAGGCTATCAGATTATTTTTTTTGTTACTAAAAAGTAAACCACATTTGACATATTTTCAAGAAACTGTGATCAAGTCAAACCTAAGTGTTTGTATGATGCAGTTCTAGAAATTTTGACCCCCTTAACCTTTGACCCAGCTTTGCTTCAGAGTCCACTCTATAACATCCACAGCAAACATCTTTACTTTGACCAGTGCTTTGAACTAATTTCAAAGATCGGTGAAGGCTCTTTTGGTGAGGTAAGCATTAATGTCAGTCTCATTATTTCCCAGTCTCTTCTGATGTTCTTTGATGTGTTGACTGCAAAAGCAAGTGTTAGTAAAAATTGTGGTATTCCACCACCAAAAAAAAACAAGGAAAATGTCATAAAATTTTTTCTGAGGTCAATCATAGATGAGTTTACAGATGAATTTCATTTAATTCATTGAATGGGGTTTAGGTTAAGTTTATACATGGAACACTGAAGTTTGTTCGACTATATGTCAGATGATTTATGTTTGGTACAAATGTGACAAACTAATTTTGTGGTTATTTGTAGGGTCCTTATTTTTGATAGGTCATAACTGGAATGAATCTGGTGCAGAATTAGGAAGTTAACAGATACCGAATAAAAAATTAATCTATGGACTAAATGGAAACCCTTGTGGACTTTTGCATGGGATTTCAAACTCTTGTTGCCAACCGGGCATTGAGCTCATAAAATCTAGTCAGGGCCAAATGAGAAATCACAGGGCCCAAAAATAATTAATAGAAAAGGAATGTAAAAGTTAATCAACTGTTCTGGTACATATTTTAGTGACCCTCATACCTCATTCGACTGAAATAAAAACCGCACAACAAGTTTTGTAATATCTAAATGCGTGAAAAATAGTTTGTTCATATTATTCTCTCCCCAAAATTTGAATTGCGAGTGATGTACCAAACTGTGCTGTCCCCAAAAAGAGATTCACCCAAGTGTACAAAGACTTCAATTCCACACTTACTTTTTGTGTTCATCATTATGAATGTGGTTCCCGCTATGCATACTGTACAGTGTCTTCCACAACATGTGCACAAAATTAGGGATAGCATGCTCTTTCCAGCACACACATCACTGTGTAAATGAAGCCGTGCGAAACCCACGCTCTAGGTACACAGTTTGAGAAGGACATTGCGGTTAGTTGATCGGGTGAGGCTCTGCCTATTGTACTCATGAGTGACAGCATCGCACACCTGCATGAGGGATTTATTCTTGAATTCTCCTATGTTTTGATGAATTATTTATGGGCAGTGTGAACTGATTTCAGAAGGAATGCTTGCTACACAGGTATTTAGAGTCTCATTGTATACAAGTATGCAGGCCACATAGTGGATGGGGGGGCGGCTCAAGTACAGACTTTGCTATTAGACTTGGATTATTTAAAGGCCAACTGGGACCCATTCCTTTAGAATTTATGGGCCTGAGCAAAATTTTAGGGGCATTGGGCCCACAAACCCCAGTTATTTGACCCCTGCTTTTGGAAATAATACTTTTCTTATTTTGAAGGGAAATTTAAACAATACTGTTTTAAACAAAGCAAAGAGAAAGACAGTAAATTTACAATAGTCAAATAAAAATATTACTGATACTAGTGTTTTTGTATCAAAACAGTTTAATTTCATTCATGTGACAAATTGTGGGATAACTGTGTCTCCACTAATGTGAGGGTTCCTGTCTTTTTGAATGACAGGTTTTCAAAGTCCAGAGTCGAGAAGATGGAAGGTTTTATGCCGTCAAGAGATCGAGAGAGCGGTTTAGAGGTGAAGGCGACAAGTAAGTGGAAGCACTTTGAGTAAGGAGTGAAATAGACAGGTGAAAACTAAAAAAAAAAAAAAACGTTTGTAACTGACAGCAAAAAGATAGAACCTGCTCGACAGGTTGGAATTAGAGTTCCATATATATGCTGCATGTTTTTGTGTGTGCAGTTCCAAGGTCTAATAGAGAGAGTATATGATTACTCTTTGAGTCATGGGCACTCTGGCCCTCCCCCATGCCCCACCACTCTCCTAGCCATAAGATGGTCTTAGACCTCTGGTGGTGCCTTCATGTAAGCTGTGCCTTGGTATTAAGGAAAGGGGATTAGACTTCTTTTGTGATTGCATTTTGAAATGACATTCAAAGTGTGCCAAAGTCAGGTAAACAGTGTGAGAATAATTCCATTGCTAATCTTTTGGATAATTTCATGCTGACATTGGAACTTTTTCCACATTCACTAAACTTGAGCATTTTCAAGTTTAAAAACTTGTGTGCAATCAGTTGCAGTGACTTGTTTAAAGCAGCTTGTCAGTAATGATAGTGTAACTGTTATTACTTGTTGAGAATAAGTTTTAATTCTCAAAATGATCTAAATTTAGAAGGTTATAGTGTGATAGGTGGCGCCATGCCAAAGCAGTTGCCTCATTCAAATATTGCTAGTACTAGAGTATCTACCATTATTCAGAGTCATTTAAAGTACCTGGACATGGTTAAATATTTGCACATGATAATTTGTTCTGATCTTTTGGACATGCTGCATGTTACATGTAAATATTGGTAACCCCACTCTCTGTTTCTGTCAATTTTGTAGTGTTTAAAATTTGCAGTACCCTAGTTCTGGTGACTTGATGATTCAACAATAGAGAGACAAAAATACATGCTGTTGACGTGAATGGTGATTATAAAGTTTTTGATGACTTTGATCATTTTTCACAAAGTCTCATTGAAGGTGTTAACACTTTCACAGTCAGCAGTAGTGTGTCAGCTTTCGTGAGGTTCACAAAATTTTCGGGTACGGCGTTGGCAAATCGAGACAGAGATGGGTGAGTAGATTGATGATGAATAACGTTCTTCAGTTTTCTATCCACTTCAAAGGAGGAGAAAGTTGGAGGAGGTGAACAAACACGAAGGATTAAGGAAGCACAGAAACTGCGTCGGTTTTCACAGAGCCTGGGCGGAGAGAGGTCATCTATACATCCAAGCAGAACTATGTCAAATGAGGTGACCATTACTGTAACCTAAAACCATCTGATTAATATGTGTCTGTCTGTGTATCTGTGAGCTGTGGTTTGCCATGGATTTGTTTGTGATCATGACTTCTGTAGTCTGAATAGAGTCGAGTTCTGTTGTATGTTCTTGATTCTATCAGACCAAACCATTATTTGAAATTTTGCTAGCCATTTTGTTATTGCTGTCACAGTCTGGTCAAGGGGACTGTTGCTATAGCAACAACTTCACACTATTGGTTGGTTAGTCACTGGACTTCTGTAAGCTTGTTTAACCTGTGCAATTTACACTGGATCATACAGGACTCTGAAAACCTTTCAAGTACCTGAATTTGAATCTGTTATTTTCAAGGCCTTCTAACTGCTTGTATTTTGTTCTTTTGCCTGAATGTCCTTCAAAAGTGCTTGAATTTTTGCATCTTGAACTTATGATTTGCAACAAACATTTGGAGTAAGGCCAGTTTTGAAATACCTTGCATTGTCAAGTGTGCTTTAAGAATTTCTGAACATATTTTGCAAAGTATTTTAAGAGTTAGTTGATATCATTGAAGAACAGAAACTCTATATGGAAAAGTCCTTGACTTTTACCCTTAGAAATGTGTATGAATCCTTTATTTATACCTAGCTCATTGGTGAGATGGCAGTCTACTCTGCCACATGCAATGGCATTTTGTTTATGATTTCTGTAACAATGACATATCGTCGCAAAATAGCATTAATGTGGAACCTTACTTGCCATGAGGTTGTCATTGATTTATGTAAAATAAAAGAAGTTGTTGCCTTTGATAGTTTGGCCTCTTTAACTAAAGACTGTGCTACACACTAAAATTTCTCTGAAGTGTTGATGAGTTTACAGTCAGAAATAGTCACAAATGAACAAACTAGTTACTTTGTGTTTCTGGTTTATATGTTAGATGTGGCAGCTGTTGCTAAGGAGGTAAAGGTACGATCTAATTATATAGATGTTAGTCAACTTTCAGATGAAGTATTAACAGCTGATCCTTTCCTTCCATTTCAGCCTGAGAGAATTTTGTAATAAAAATCATGAAATACCTGAGAAATTGATTTTCAAGTACCTAGGGGACCTAATACAAGTAAGTACATCCACTACCTAAGATGAAAGTAAACTGTTAATAGCCTTGATAGTTAGGCACATAGCTTGGATTGCAGTATTACCAGGACCCAAATTATATGGTATCATACAAGTACTGACACTGTACCAATACATGCATATAAATTCCAGGTTGATTATGATGACTTGCTTGGATTATGGCCTACCATGCATACACTGTTGATTCTGGGTTTGCTTGGATTATTATCTTCAGTATTTGGTTAAGATATTTTACTAGAGCCGGACTAAATCAGGATATGGGCAGGCTATACCAGACTATACCAGGCATGTATCAGGATTATAGCAGTGCTGTATGCAGGACTCTAGCAGTAAATTGAGCTCAATAGCAGCCCTGTAGCAGTTTGCAATTACGCTATCTTTGATGTAACTGGTAGCTTTGCTGGAAATATTCCCAGTAATTTTTTTTTTAGGGATTGACCAACGCAGGATCAAAATCTCTTCGGTGCTGATGAGACACTTCAATGAATTATTTTACATTTTCTTGTGCATTTGCACTCCTTTTAGAGACTAATTTTCTTAATGCTTATTGTATGAATTGAATTGTAACAGGACACTCTGACTCTACCTAGGGTTGGTGTGATTACACAAAGGTATATTTCCCTTAATTTTGTCCCATTTAAAAAGATGCTGAAAAATGTCAAAATGACAAATTTCAGATTTTTGTCATTTTAAGGAGCTTATTTACTTGTCAAAATGTCAATTTTACAAAAACTCATTGGATCATTTTTCTTTTGCATGTCCTTTCTACGCTTCCGTAGGGAACTGCTGGAACGTTCCAAAATAATCTGGGGCAGGAGCAATCATGGACAGTATGTGGTTGTGATATGTTCGTAACCACATTTTCTAGTTGTCTATGGCTGTCTGTGGTCACATTTTGCGCTCACAGTCAGGTCAATTTCTTTGATTTCATGAAGTGTTCATCTTTCGTCTCCATAGGGACTCAAACATATCCATGACAACGACCTCCTACATCTTGATATCAAACCAGACAACATTTTCATCGGTATGGATGAAGTCTGTAAACTGGGTGACTTTGGTCTCACAGTCAATGTGAAGAATGTAAGTGCTCTTTACCAGTTTTCAAGTAAAAAAGATACTCTGCTCTCTGGTCAGACCTCAAAATTTTGAAAGTTACAGTATGAAAGGGATAATCAGGGACACTTTTTCCTTTACTATAGGTCAGAGAAGGACCAAATCTAAATATTTTGCTCAACTTGCGTCCAATTTCATTGAATCATCTTGAGGTTTTTTATTTTATTTGAATTTACCTCATTTTACAGTAAAGCCCAAACATTTGTTTCACATTTTCAACAAGAGCCACCAGTACTTTTTAATTTTTATTAGTTTTAAATCTTAGCTGTTAAAAGTCCCTATCTTTTTCAACTGTGGTATGTGGGACAATATGGCACTCATGCAACATTTAACAAGAACATGGCCTACATTAGGTATGTGTAATTATGCCAGTCCTCTTTGCCCCAACTTAACTTTAACTGTGAGTACAACTACACTGTGATAATTTTTGAGAAAAGAGAGTAAAATCTGGTGGCATGTCCAATTTATGCATAGATGCTCCCAAAGTGTAAAATGCAACTTAATTGGTAAACAGTCATTTTCCTTAATGAATTTGGTTTCAATTCACTAAGTGAATGCCTTTAAAAGCAGACTCTAGTACTCGAGTGATTGCGTACTGATACTCATGCTCAAGTACATTTTTCTGTACTCATACTCAGAGGATTTGAAAATCAAGTACTTGTACTTGTACTCAGGCCCTTGTACTCAGGCCCTTGTACTCATACATGTACTCAGGATTTAGTACTGGTACTCATAAATCTACTCATGAGTACAAAATTTCAGCTCAGGGTATTAATATTTGTAATCTTCACTGATCCTTCCTAATTTAATAGAAGTTGTAATTACTTAAAACTTCCTGTGCTGATCAACACAGAGTACCTCATCGAAGGAAACTGTACCGCTACAAGGAGCAGTAAGGTTTGTAACAAAGGATTCAATGGAACCTGTCTTTGAACAAACTGAAGAAATTTACTACAATATTAATTGCTTGGAGTTATTGAATAATGTTTAAGAGTATCATCTTCTGATAGATTTAAGGACTTCGGCCCCCATCTTCAAAAAGAAAACATCTTCCCTTGGTGTAGTCTAGAAATGCAATGTTTGAAACTCCCTTGGATCACCATCATAACTTAGAGCCTACAACCTTTCAGAAGTTAAAGGGAAATTAGGCATTCGTTTTACAGGAAACAACCATACTTGTAAAAGTAATATCTGTGGACATAGAATGATAGATTATTCACAACAAGGAAGGACTAGCCTTCTTTTCAAGAAATAAGATTTTCACAGATAGAAATTTCATTATTTGTTGCACAACAATAATTTGTTCAGAGAAACTTTTCAAAATTCAATGATGCATCTTCCATTACTCATCACATGCATAATATATGAGAAGATAAAGCTTCTGCAGATGTTTATTGATGACACTGAATGGTTTAACAATGATTGAAGCTATTTCTTTGAATGCCATGTTGTTATATTCTAAATATCTCATTTCCCTTTAAGACCTCAGCAGATGTTACCTTTAGTTGTTGGTAAGAGTTCACCTCCAATAACAACGACTTGGAACTGGCTACATGACATGTTTTCATTTAGAGAGTATGCCTTGCTGTATGTCATAGTAACTTAATTACATAGACTGACCAGTTTTCTGGCACAATACACTTAATCAAAATAATTTTTTAGAAAAATTTCTTTGAGATTAAACAATGCCATTGAAATGACTGCTGGATGTTTACATCCAAGTGTACCACTGCGATATGCAGTGATGGTGGCTTTTATTAAGAGCAATCACAAGTTTTTGCTGGAAAGCAGCTGTAAAACTGCAAGTTGTGATTTGTGTAAGAGAAATGAATTTTTTTGCAAATTGGTCATTTAGCTTGAAACCCGAAGTTAATATTTTTTATTAAGCTGAGACAAAAAGAAAACATTTTGTTTTCTTTTTTTTATGGGAGTTGAAGTAATAATAACACCACAGGTATTATTTCATTGATTTTATCCACTGCTTAAATCAGTCACGACTATTTCATTTCGTACAAAACGTAATGATGAGAGTGGTATGTAGCTATCAAAAGCAAAGTTTAGATGTTCAAGGTTTACAAACAGACAAACAGCGTAACAGTTTAACATTTGAGGAAACACCTTGGCTCATTGGGGACTCCCAAACCCCCCTCCCAAGCCTGTCCCATTTATGCTCAATAAGCCTGCCCCATGCATGTAACGTAAACGTCCCCATATGACAGATGTGAGTGTATCCCCTGTTATAACCTAGCCACTTTCAAGGGCTGAATGGGTGTAGGTTCCATTGTCCCACTGGCTGACAGCTGAATCAAAGAAAGTGTGGATGACTTGTTGAATGGGACTTTCCTTGTCAGGCAACCAGATACCACACAGGATCTCATCCAGTGAACTAATAGTATGCAAGTCATTATAATCAGATAACCAGGCCAACTCCACTATCAAACTTGGGGACAATTTAAGACAGTTAGTCTTTAATTAAAACAATAAAAGTTTTTAAATAACCTCAAAGATAAATGTATGTTGCTGCTATTATATTACTTCAGTCTATTAACACACTTAAAAAATGTACTAAGCTTGTACTTGAGTACATTTTTCTGTACTAGTACTCATGGCTTTGGACTCGTACTCGTACTCAAGGCTTTGTTCTCATACTTGTACTCGGGGCCTTGTACTCGGAATTTTGTACTCACACTTCAAGTCTGTTTGGAAGCAGCATGAAGAACTGGGAATTCAAAGTTTTGAACCAAAGTTCCGAGGTAGAAATGGGAAACATGAACATTAGTAAATCCCAATTGCAATCGCAATTCCATTACAACTGTTTGCTTGAGACTTCACTGTTGTGTGCTACACAAAAAATAACCCAAGGCAGGTTAACAGGTCGATGTCTGAACGTGAAGTGTTTAGTCTCATTACAACTCAAGTAACGTTGACACGACAACATCTGTAACCAATGTGGTATTCAAATGATATGCGAATGACTAACTTGCTCAAATTAATAATAAACTTTGAGTAATACACTACATTCACTTCGGCTATTTTATGTTGTAAAGTCAACTTACAATATTTTAGAACCAGACGGGATTAGCACCTCTTAGATTTTACTTCTTGTTTGTTGTTCTACGTCAATACATCAGCTCTAAAAGTAAATGGTCATATATTTGTTTATTCAACAGGGAGAAATAAGCAGTGCAAGAGAAGGTGATGCCAAGTACCTGGCTCCAGAATTATTGGAAGGAAAATATACCAAAGCAGCAGATATCTTCAGGTGAGTTTGGCATGGGATGACTGCTTTGTTGAAGCAAAACTTTGCTCTGTCTTGCTGTCACCCCTTTACAAAATGTATGAAATTAAAACAATAAAGTTGTGTCAGTTTTCAGTAAGTCTTTTCATGTATTTTATGTTTTGCCGTATAATTTGTATATATTTTTAGTGTGTGACTACGCTGTATAATGATGCAGTCTGGTATATGATTACGATGTTTCATTTTATAGTTCATTCGTAACTATTCTGTTAACTGGTAGATTTATTTATGAGTATTCTGTCTTATGTTACCATTGAAGTGTGATGTCTCTGTCGAATGTTTAAACAATTAACCGTTACCCCTGTTTAATGGAATATGCATAGGATATGACTATTCTGTTCAATGTTACAGGTTTAAGGTCGGTTGTATTAACCATTCGTCTTAATCTTACAGTTTAGGGATGACTATTCTGGAACTTGCAACTGACCTGGAGGTTCCGCAGCACGGAGACGGTTGGCATAAACTTCGGAATGGTGAGATACCTTGGGACATGGCGAGGGGTAAGTTGTACAAGGCAGTAGAGGGTGCCAGCAGAGTTTGGAATCTTGTTTACCCCGACAACTAAATAGTACAGTAGTTTTTGGGGGCCTTCCAAAAGTTCCAAGATCTAAATTGTTTGGAAACATGTGGAGGGCTCTAAAGGATTGGAAAAGTGGGCTGGTATGGTATATTTGCAGGATTTAAATTGTACTTGGAAGTGGTCAATGCCAGGGGTTTGGAATTGTACAAATCATGGAACATTCAGTAAGTTGTTCAAGGCTGCTAATGATAATACTACTTCATATAGGGGTGTGATATCATGGAATGTACCATTAGGGATAGGGCACAAAAGGCAGTGGGCTGCACCAGTGGCTTCAAATGGTGTGATACCTCAGGACCTGGCTAGTGGAAGATGCAGATGACATTGGCCAATACCAGTAACTTCACATGGTGTGATGTAATCCTGTCTGGCTAGTTGGTAAGAAGCATATTATAATGGACAGTACCAAATATAATAGCTTGGAATGACGTGATACCACAGGGCTATGATAGGGCTAATTAGTTGCACATGATAATGGGTGGAACCAGTTAGTAGCGAATGGAATGAAGTTACACCATATGGTTTGTTGGTATGCTGCATACTGTAAGACCGTGGGATATACTCTCATATCTCTGTAGTTTCATGATGTGTGATGCAATTTTTGAATCAGTAGTTCGAACTCAACAAATTCTAGTAGCTGTCACTGTAACAACCAGTAGCAACCTAAGTCATGTGACCACATCATGAAACATTCTCCAGCATTCTAATGGCCAAGACATGATTCAATTTTTATTACACTGTGCATTAATGAGTCAACTTTTGATTATTTATTTGAGATCAGATAATAACAAGACCAACATCAATCTTAAAAACTCACAACACAGAAGCTTTTGCAGACCAGTGTTCCAAGTATTGTAAACCTTCATGCTTTTTTTTGGTGTTTAGTTTCTCACGTTTTTTTTTCCTCAATATTTTGCATCTCAGACGTATCGCCAGAACTGAAGATCTTAATCATCGCGATGCTCCGGCGCGACTTCACCCAGAGACCCACGGTGGGTCAGCTCATTGAAATCCCAAAGATACAGCAGGTGCTCAGGTCACGTAAAAGAGAAATGTTTCTTAAGCAGTTGGTGAGGATGAGACTTTTGAAATGTTTTGTTTGTGATTCAAATCATCTCAGCCATGAAAAATTCGTTGAAGTGATATTTTAATACTTTGTGATAGCAAGGGCAATTGCATTCCATGCTTACATTTATGTACAAGAATCCAGAGGCTGGTGGAAACTCTTGTCTCAACAAAAGTTTACCCATCACCTTACAATCGAAATACTCTGAAATCTTGCCTTGTGTGAAATAACGTTTAACAGATTTGAAATGTCAAATTTTGCTGTATTAAAAAGTAAAACACTTATCACAGTGTCAACTTCGTACAAGTAGATTGTTCTAGTAAAGTTTCTATATTTCTGCTTTTATCCCACAGAAAAATAAATGTTTATATATTCTCCTGGTTGTCTGGAGTTTCTTTCTGGCCGTATTTTATCGGATCTTTACCCCGCTTTTTTCTCTGAGGAGGAGGGTTTATGGAACTCCTCCTGCAGAGAAGAAGATAGTCAAGATAGAGAGGCAGATCCGAAGACCCTCGGAGTGGGATCTGAGCTTCTCAGACGGTAAGGAATTTATGTCAGACACGGAACCGTGAAATAGGTCAGAGGTTCTCACAGTAAATGGAACACCTGGAAAGTTGTGGATTTTACTTAAGCATTTTCCAAGCCTTTAAAGTCATGGAAATTCAAGGAATTTCAAAATTAGTGACAAAGTTATGTTATTATCCACTTAGGTCTAATTATAATTCACACTCATAGAAATTGTTTAATACATGAAATGTTGGGGAAAGTTATGAAAAACATCCTGTAATGGAACACTGGAGGAAAGAAATTGTAACCCTGTAGGTGGGGAACTGAAAATACTGTTCGTAATACTGTTTGTAAATTACCGTTTTTGGCCAGAAGAGGTTAAACTTTGAAACCTAAACCTTAGTGTATTTTAGCTCCCAGAAGCCATTGAAGTATATGACTTTATCTGTTTAAAGCTAGAATATGAGTGTTACTGACAATCACCTGGTCATCTACCTTTGTTCTTCATCAGTGTTTCAGGAATGAGAAAGTAGAGGAAAAGATCACCTGTCACGGAATATGAAAGAGAACTATGCATCCCATCTTCCAGATATTTGAATGTAAAAATCGTCTCAACATTTTTGTTGGCCCTAAAAAATTCACACTCTCCAAGAAAGCATTGCAGTCAGTCACCGAGACTTGAAATCAACAGACCAAGGGGAATGGCTATGAATATTCATGTACACAAAAATGTGGCTTTAGCCATGTTTTTTTTTGTAGTGGCTATGACATATTCCATAAAATTTGACTTTGACCAGTTGACAAATTTTCAACTCATATTCCAGGTTTAAGTCTCTGCTTCTTGATCAAACAGAGCTGCATCATCCTGAAACTGAGATTAGCTCCTTTCCATGAACAAAGTGAAAATTTCGAGTGTGAGATGTAAATCTGCTTTTCATTATCATCTTAAAAGCCTGTAAATGTAGAATAGAAATCTAGCCCATTTGATATATATTAGGGAGCTTCCAATTAATATGTCCACGTGTCGACTGCTATGAATGTTACGTCATTTTTGAGCCTATGCGCATGCGTCACGTCGTCTCCCTCGTCCACTCTCCAAATCGAGGACGGCAAAACCACGGTTTACGCAAGGAGGTTCTACAACCTCCTTGGCTTACGCGTTCTTGATTTGTGTGGTGGACGAGGGAGATGACGTGACGCATGCGCATTGGCTCAAAAATGACGTAACATTCGTAGCAGTCGACTAGTGGACGTATCAATCGAAAGCTCCCTATTATTCGTGAGCAAAGACGTAAAAAGCTTTGCTGACGATGTGTCATTTGTTTGATATTACAGCCAACTTTGAAAAGCCAATGTGACTAATTCCTTTAGAAAGTTGAAAGGGTGAAAAGGTTTATTCAGTGAGTTGGCTTACGGTGATAATTTCCCTGAGGAAGACAGAACCTGCAGAAAAAGGCACTTTTGTGGATAACTGGAAATGCTTTCTTTGCAAAGATTTGATGCAATGAGACTCAGATGTATAGTCCATGCTGTTTGATATTGCTATAAATAATTCAATCGGAATCATTCTTATGATGTTTTAAGTTTACGCAAGTTGAATATCTGAAGATCTTATGAAAGCAAAGTCAGGAGGAGAACACATCGGTTTAACCTGGATAAGATATTTTGTTATCTTTTGTGTGGAAGTTTCCAAATTTCTCCGTCTGGTCTTGCGTTATGCACTAGTTCATTCATTTGAGCTCTGAAAACCTGACAAGCAAGGTATCTCAAGGTTTTCATGTGGAACTTCAAATGTTGTTCTTAGGTCGTGGCAAGAACGTCATCAACGCCGTTTGATTCATGAAAATGGAAAACCAATGATCAGAAATTGCAACATTTGCTCTCTAGAAATAAAGTTTGCTTTTTTAACAATCATGATGGTCTCTTTTTGATGTCTAAACAAATTTCTCTTTCCTGACTTTATGCAGATGAGTGCTTCGAAAGTGACCAATCACACAGTTCCTTTGGTGTCCCCCTTAGCAACAGTTCATTCTCCAGTGAGGATGATGCCCCCAGAGCCTCATCAGTGCTTCTCTCCAAAGCCAGGTAAGACGCTATTAAAAGTGAAATTCCATGGAAGGCTATTTTTGAAATTATATACAAAGCACATCCAAGTGTTACTGTACTTATTAAATTAGTCAAACAGCTCACAATCTTTGTAATCACCAAGTTATTTAAAAGAATATTAAAGAGATAAATATCAGGTAAAATTTAATGGCTGTGCATATTGTTGCAAGCATGCTGTTAGTTAGAACATGTGGAAAGGGAATGACCTGAAAAATCAAAGAAATTTTGCTTATCTGTAAGTGAAAGAAAGAGGTAAATGAAGATGGAAACTTAACCTGTGATGTGACCTCTCGGAATATTTGCAACAATGTAACCAAGGTGAGGTTTAATGTTGAGCAATTCTGCCTTTTCACCAAAAAATGAGAAACTGTTATTTATCATTTCGTCTAGGGTAGCAAAAGAAAGCTTCAGTCGTACAGTTTCATTAATATGCTGCACGTTTTGTGAGGAAAAATAGGATTCAGTCATTTTGATTGTCATTTTAAAGTGATGTCTAGGAGTAGACCGTAAAATCTCTCATTTTCCTCTGAAAGCATCACCCAAAAGCAAATGCATATCCTATCTTGTACATCCTCAGAGGTTTAAGTGTCCCTGCATTTGATTAAATGATATAATATAGAAGCCCAGTTTTGAAATTGGTGAAAATTCAGGGATTTTTAATTTTCCAGAAAAAAAAAAAGAAACAGTTTTCCACTGTCCTTCATTATTACATGTGCATCTGTTTCAAAATTATCACTCTTTGCCTGACCATCTCTTGTTTATTTTAATCATTTGTTGTTGGATTTAATCTTCTATTGTTTGCCTTAATTTTTGGACAAATGGTCAGGTTTCGGTTTCCGGTACCAAGGACTCCCAAGTCAGGAGCCAGAGGAGGCAAGCCACTACCACGTAGCTCCTCGCCGATCACACGAATGTCACCTCAAAGGTAAAAGTCACCCACTGGATCTTTGACACTGATGTATCATATTGTACAGTTCGTGCTACCAATGAATATGGCTACACAGCTCAGGCGCTAGAGCCCACATGTCAGTGGGTGCTACCAATGAATACGGCTACACAGCTCGGGCTCGCTCTGGAGCACATTTGTCAGTTGGTGCTACCAATGAATACAGCTACACAGCTCAGGCTCCAGAGCACACTTGTCAATGGGTGCTACTAATGAATACGGCTACATAGCTCAGACTCTAGAGCACACATGTCTGTGGGTGCAACCAATGAATACGGCTATATAGCTCAGGCTCTGGTGTACACATGTCATGTCACACATGCCTTTCTGTCCATCAATTTCTTTGTCATTAGGCTACTTTGGCTGATACTCCGAAATTCTGAATCTTTATAAGGGTCTTGTATGATCTTTCTGCTCCATTTGTTCAGCATGCAATTGACACCTGACCTAGTCACTGTAAACCTGCTCCCTTTTATATCTCAGTGTTATTTGGGCTGTGCAGTAGTATAGTGAGCCAAGCTATAGTACTTTATTTTGATACGCATTTTTCCATGACGGTGATATATTGGAGCATCAGGCAAAGTTTCCTCGTTACATAATTTCAGTTAGTCAATATTTGAAATTAAATTCAGTGTCAATTGCGCCACTTGCTATTCCTAGTATCTGAGTTTTCTTACTTTGAAGAAGAGAAACACACCTAAAAGTGAGAAAAGACAAACAGTGTGGTCACATTCTGCCATGTGTGTAGTGGTCCAAAATAAACTTCTAACTGGAAAATCTCAAACACGCATGATAAACTCAACCAGAGATAAATTTCACTCTTACTTGTAATAAACAATTGTGTGTAATATTAAAGGATATTCATACATTTTTATCATTGCCTTTATGTCTAATTGACTTTTTGTACGTCTCATTCCAGAGCACTGAGATTTGGTGGCAGTCCTAATGTTAGCATATTGAGGTCCCCTAAAGGGACTCCTCGTGGAACACCATTTAGTTCCCCCGTTGGTACTCCTTCTAAAGCACCGAGTCTGGAATCCAGTATTGACGAAGACAGCCGAGATGATTCCTTCCAGTGTAGCATAGGTCCTCGTAGTCTGCACTTGGTGAGTGCTCACAGTGCTAGGCTAACTTTGCCATTGGACTGAATTTCCATGGTAACACATGTGTACTGTATCTGAACACTGACTTGGATTTGTGGTACTGACAAAAATTATTTGAAATGCTTAGTTCCTGCATGTATTATTTTAAGTTGTCAAGTGCTTATTGGTAGACCTTCAGTATAGGCTGACTTTGCCATTGGACTGGATATGTCTAGGTGAACACCCATTTGGACTGCAATACCTGCAAGGAATTATTTGAAGAACTTAGTTTTTACATGTATTATTTAAAGCTGGTGAGTTTATTTGTTTGTTTGTTTGTTCGTTCGTTCGTTCAACTTTATTTGAAGAGGGTGACTCATTTAGCCTAGGCTAATCTTACATGAGGCCCTCATAAAAACAATGAAAGAACAAATTTAAAAGATAAACAATGGTTACAAAAATATATATACAACGTAGAGAATGATTACATAAGAAGCTAAAATAGGACGTTAATGTAAAATTTAAACCAAAATGCACAAATGTACACAGTACTGGAGTACATAGGCTATCTTTGCCATTGGGCTGCATTTCCATCAGACACATGTTTATCTGAACACTTAATTGGACTGTAGTACCTGCAAAAAAATAGTGGTTTACCATTTCAAAGGCTTGACTCCTGCTACATGGATTATGAAAAGTTATCCATTTTAATATAAACTAGGATCAGGAGACATTTCCTTAAGACAACCTATATCATTCTATTGTCCATTGTTGGTATAGCCTAACCTATATATGTTTGTGGTATTAGTCTAAATGTTCAAGTCGGAGTCTTCCATTTCACAGCTGTTATTCACAGGACTTAAAATCCTGTCCAACCAGCTGCATTGAATGATGTTTGTTATCACTCTTGACATAGCGTCAATGAAAGAAAGTAGTATTGAACGTAAAATAAATATGACAGAACTTAAGTAACCTAAGGTAGGGTTCACTTGTTGACTAGTGAAATGAATTTTTATCAATTGCATTTTATGAGCCCTGTGAGTCATTTACAGTTTGGATTTATGCTTGAAGATGATAGGAGTAAACAGCAACTTGAGCTTGTCAAATGAATAAGGGAATCTGGTTTATGGCAATATTACCAGAAATTCTGAATATTAAAGAGAAGACTGTATGTTGGCAAACAGCTACTCTAGGACATCAACACGTATTGTGCCATTAGTGTTGTAATTTATTTTTGTGCTGATTTCTTCACACTGTCTACATATCTGCCTTTAATTTTGCCTCCTTTCAAAAAAAAAAAGAACACCATACATGACTTCTTACAACTGGATGTAACTGAAAAATCAAGATCCCAATTGTAATAACTGGGTATTTGGTTCTATTAGTACTGTATACTGGGGCAGCATATACTTTCAGCTCCCTTATTAGAGGTCAGGTGTTAAAATGGAAGCAGATTTCAGCTGCTTATTGTCCAAAGGGAGAACTGATTTGAAAATGCACTTGATGTTTCTAAACCAGGGAGTAATTTTTCCAGTATCACATCTTATTTTGCCGCACCGAATTGTCAAATTGCTACACAAAAACTGTAGAACATTGTGTAGCAGTTTTTCTACGTGCAACATATGGGCTTTCACAGATTTTGCCACAGACTAATACACTCCAAAATCTGAAAGCTGCTATGCAAGTTTTGAAAATTGCATAATTCCCTGCAAATGTGAAGTTGTTCCAGCAGAATTCTATCGTTGCATCAGATTATAAATTTATTATAACGTTGCATGGGGCTGTTACATCCAATACTCTAGTATTGTCTTAGTTTACAGTGGAATTTTTTGCCAGAATTTACAACTGCTTTTCAAAATTTGGAATCTTGGTTGTGCTAAATCCCTTTCTGATTTGTCGCTTCCATGGAGGTAAAAAGATAAGGAGGAAGGATAAATTGGAGAGCATAATTTATGTTAAGCCTATTGGATTTTTCCTGTGTGATAAATTTCAATTCATAAGGGATGGGCATGGCTTAGGGGTCTCATTTACTGCTTACACTTTATGAAAAGGATAATGTGCTACTTTGGCGGCACGGGAGACCTTTCAAGTACAATCAGTGTTACTGCCTTTGGAAGATGCTCTTAACAAAATGGCCAATTTGTAGGTCTATAGACTGACCTGTGTCATGAAAAAAGGTAGACATCACATGTACAGTAAATTTTGCTGTAGTTTAAACAACAGAAAGTAATGTGGAGTTGTCCGCGGTGAAGAAAATTACTACTGACAGACAATCAGATGTTCACATCTAGAACCATCTTGAAGTTACATGTATTTTCTACTTTCCTCTTTGCAAAAAATTTTCTCAATGAGACACCACCAAAATCTG
Organism: Stichopus chloronotus; assembly: GCA_021234535.1. Taxonomy (NCBI): domain Eukaryota; kingdom Metazoa; phylum Echinodermata; class Holothuroidea; order Aspidochirotida; family Stichopodidae; genus Stichopus; species Stichopus chloronotus. The sequence continues at coordinate 33,501,521 of CM037833.1, read as the reverse complement.
CATTATTTGTTTTCTTATCGGATTGTGTTGAAGTAAGATTCATAGCCTGCCAAATACAGAAGACCCTATATGCATATTGAAACTAACGCTCCCTCAACTGCATCCAGATTAGTCCCTTTACTGTTTTCTGAAGTTGAAGAGTTCTCCTACTGACCATTTGTACATACACAAAAGTAGCTAACAGGCGATCTATACACCTCACTGTCAACCATGCATTGCCCATGACTGTGTTACGTTACATGTCACACAAAACAAGTAGTTGCTCTGTAGGCTGAAAACAGATCAGATGTATTAATCTGCATTGAATGATACTGGCAGTAACTCTGATAAGTTCAAAGTGATTTCTCTCCTTTTCTTTAATACCTCCATGGCTCTACAAAGGGTAACTATCTCACAAAGTCCTATTGCTGACTTGAAATTAAAAAATTAATTCATCTCATCGAACAGTCATTATACATTATTGCATTCTTCATAGCAAACTCTTTCTAGAGTGCACTTTTTGAGAAACGTAGCAGAAAATTCTGGCAGCTCTACACCAGTCTACTTAGCTGCACATTTTGTCCAAATGGCATTTTGGTGTTTTCCCTATGTATAAGTTCCTCTAGAACAGAAAAACCATTACTAGATCTTACTCAGGGCCATCATTATTTCAAAGAGATATTCGTTTAACGGTCAATTTCCAAGTCTTTTATCTCATGGGTATCATTTTTTGATCACAGAGCCTCATCTCTAAGTTTCAAAGGTATTGTTTTGCTCCAGACTTGGCCGAGTTTTACTCCTCAATGTTCTCAAATTCTACCAATAGAATGCTTGGATATCCCTTTCTTATAATTTTCGTTTATTTTTGTCTCGTCTTTTTCCAGGACTTTGATGAAGCCGAGGCGAGTGACTAGAAGCCGTATCCAGGTGATCCTCGGGACTAGAGAGAAAAGAGGTGGTCGTTTTGAGATGAGCCTCTTGATTGTTCACTAACAGTACTATTGATGTTGGGCATTTAATTTACAACGAGTGCCTGAATGATATAAAACGTTAAAAAAATTTGGGATTTATTTGTCTTTTTGTTTTGCATCTTTAGAATGCATAATCAACTATTGCATTCAATGTATAGTTAATAGTTTACTGCATATTAATTAGCCTCAGGGTCAGAGACCCTAAAAGAAGGACCTTCCCTGCAATGATTGGGGGACAAAAAGAACAAACTTAGGTTAGATGTTAGGTTATTGCAAACAGTACACAGTGCAGGTAATATGATTCAACTGTATTACTATGTCCAAACATTGTTTTATCACAGAAAGCTGCAGGCAAGTGGTTGCTAAGTAACATCCATCTGCAGACAAGTGGTTGCTAAGTAACAGCCAGCTGCTGGCAAGTGGTTGCTAAGTAACGGCTTACCTCAGTATTGTTGCTGTCTCTGTTGCACACATAAACAATTACAGGGAAGTCACAACCAGTTACCTTGAAGACATGTCATTAAAACATATACTCATGTGTGACCCCCAGTGCCTGGTTTCCGTAGTTACTGGGTGAGAAATCTCCAAGTCTTTTATTCTCATTAAATGTTATTTTGTTACCTGTCAGTCTGGCATCACATTGTCATCACTGGGGATGTGCGGCCACACCTTGTGGCACCTTTGCCACTCATTGTACTAAGTCTTCTCTTTCTTTTTTTGGTTATTATCTAAAAATTTATTATTCACATGTTTCCTGAGATGTGAAGAATGTTTTTGAAATAAAAATGTTTGGGGAGTTTACAGCAAGCTGTATGTTCAAAGTAGATGCGCTGAACTTCCAAATGATGATAGAAATGAACATAATGTAATGTGACATTAAGCTGATCGTCACTTTGATTGAAAAGCTTCAAGGTACGTTGTAACAGTGATCATTGCTGCAAAGGCAAAAGAAAAACTGACGAAGTTACTTCAAAATTGATCTTGGGCAAATGCCAAATATGACTTCAAACCTGAAGGTATTCCAGTACCAGACATTTTAAGCCCTAAAAAGCAACACAGTGGTCTTTACTAATGAAAAACTGTTACTTTTAATTGGGAAATCTTCGATACTTTTGGAATTCTTAAGGACTGAGATTTTTCCGATGATTGAATTTTGCTTATAGATTTCTTTTTTTTAACATTTGAACATCTTTATTGAGAGATGTTACTCCAGCCACTATCGTCATAAAGTTAGTATTTTTTACTTGGTATCCAATAAAAGGTATCGTTAATATGCACATCCATCTAATATGTAGCAGAAAGAAAAAATAACTCTGTACGTTAACTTTGTCTCTGATAAATACTCAGTTCAAGTAATCGAAAGCATTAGCCGAGGGAATATGTCTTACTCTAGAATATGAAATTCTAACCATAATGGGCACAGGGCTCAGGCTAACGCAAGATTGCTGTGAAAATTTTAAAATACTTTCACTTCTCTCTGCTGTGTTTGTGCATCCTCAGGGCATATACCATTTACATGCCTGCAGTGAAACTAGCAGTACATCTTTGTATATGAATTAGTTGTGTCTGCTCCAGTTTTTTGTACAAGAATCTCATTTTACTACTGCATGTAAAGGCATAGCTTAATTTTGGTTATATTACATTGCATTTCAACTCCCACTGGTTTTAACTCTTTCAAGACAAAAGTTTATCAAGAATGTCAAACTTTTTGTATCTGCTTTGTTTTGCTATTAAGAGTATAACAATTTACTGCTTTTGTTATTGTATTAACACCACTAATGTACAACAAGGCCAACAGTCATTTATACCAGCCAGCCAGCCAACCAGCTAATCTGAGATGCAAGGATTAAATTTTGCTGCTGCATGTTAAGGGTGTTCAAGCATGTATCATCTGACCATCCTGTTACCCTATTATGTACACAGGGTCTCCACATCCATCTATGTGACATGTTTGGTGCAATACCCACAAGAGAAAACCAGCCACAAAACTGTGTGACTAATTTCAATTGTACGGTGAAAGTGGAGGCTAGAGATCCTTTTACCATCACTCTGTAACATCACTTAGTCAACATGTATTCTAATTTTTCCACTTCACCACTGTTGATAGTGAACTGTCATAATAATTTTCGAAAGCATAATTTTGTGATGTTGTGACCACCTGACACATTGTTATAAAGGGTGAAACCATTCGCTTGAACAACCAGTGAATTCCTGGCGAGCATAACCCTAGCCCTGAATGTAACAGTTGTAATGATCGCTCAGTGGCTAAATTTCTTTCAAGTCAATAATTTGTTTTATTTGCAGGAATTTGTTCAAGAGAATAATCAGAATCTTGTTACAATGAAAGGTAATGTCGCTTCAAGTTGTACAAAATTATCAAAATTTTCTTGTAAATAATCCTAAAATTAATTAGTAAATGAAATCATTTCTTTGTTTCTTCATCTTGTCTTAAAATTCAGAACAGTATGACAAAATAAATGCTTTCAAAAAGAAAAATTTGAATACATTTTTGGAGATGGGCAATTGAACCTTGTTTCTAGAGTAATAATTATTGTCTATGACTTTCACTACCCTTACAGCGTTTTGCCATCTCAGTTGCCATTTTAGTAAATGCATTTTAGAAGTGCATTTAAGCAATCCATTTAAGTAATGCACCAAGTCGATTAACAGTTTTAAGGGATGGGGTTGTAGCTATTGAAAATTTAGGGCTGGGTTCCAAACAAAGGAACCAGCCACTTCTGGTGGGGTCCAGAAGTTTGCAGCAAGGCCTTTGTTGGGTGCCAGGGACAATGCCTTGGTCCTTGGTCCAGAGTACTCGATTTTCAGTACGTACCGGTAAGTACTGTTATGAGGAAATACGCGTAGTATCTTCAAAAGCTAATTAAAAGGACTACTTCCACCGTCATATTAATTACATTTTGTGCAGGTGTACGTAGAGCCAAGCTGTAAACGGATCTCCAATGCCAGACGGGAATTGCTAGTCTTGGGCGGGTGCTGCAGTTGTGACTTGTATCACTGGCTGAACAGTAATAATGTGAAATCTAGAGGAAAGGTGCAAGATATTCACGGAGGAAGCATAAAACTGAAAAATCGTGGCAATACATTATCTCAAAGTACTTTCTTGGAGTGGGTGCAGACCCTTGATTTGCAAAATTGAAACGCTAGAAAACGCTAGATCTGAGTTTTCACCGTACTGAGAGTAGTGTGCAGTAGTAATTCTATCGTTTTCAATAGTATTTTCTCAACCATGAGTCAATTTGTAATAACAAATTACAGGGGCTTATCATTATCAGCAAATTTAATAAAACGAGCAAATTAACTGCAGATTTTACAAACTTTTGTAACTCCAGTAATGAGCTACACGCGATTTTTTTTTTTTTGGTTCAAAAATTTAACTTTTCAGGAGAAAATTTGCCCAGTCATGTTTTAAAGGTCTTAATAGTACGTCACACATTGTGTCAGTTTTGTTGGAGGCTTAGGCCTACTGAATGTTATAAAATTGCAGTTGGATTTGGGTGAATTTACATGGGAGCAATCAACCCATCCACGGCACGGGGAGGTAACATTGGCTGAGTTTGGAAAACCTTCAACTTTGCAATTGTAAAGAGTGACTTGGGCCCTGTGTATTCTTTAGAGTCCTGCGCCTCGTAGGCCAGCAAAACCGTGATCCTGGTCTGTTGTGACAATGAATCCGTGTGTCACATACTGTAAACCATTATTTTCTATCATATGTCCACTATGACAGCCTGTCAACAGCTAATTTCGTGTGTACACATATCTGTATTTCCCCTCACTACATTGTATTGAAAATCAATCACTTGAAAACTTACGCGTGACGTTTATCACTTTTTGTGCAAACGTCAGAAACTTTAGTTATCATATCGAAACAGTCATTAACAAAATCAAAAGTAAACCTCTACCTTGTGGAGTTATTATCTTACTATTGTAGGAATAGTTTCAAAGGTAAAGACTAAGAGAAAGTTTTAAGTGAAGAAAACATAAAAAAAAATGCAATCAAGAATCAACGTGATTAAAATGTTATAAGTGAGATAAGAGATGTTGTGGAATCAGAAAGAGTAAAAGCTTAACATGAATTTAAAGAGAAATGTGACATTTACTATACAGCAACCGTCTCATACAGAAAAGTTTTAAACATCGTTAAACCATTCAGTCTCAACATTAAGCGTACATGCTCCTTATCACCTACAAAAGTAAAACACACGATCGGTTATGGAACATTCATCAATTGAAAGTTGAAACTTTGGGCGAAGAAATTATTCCTGAGCGAAAAATATCTCAATTTCGATCTTAGAAGCTTATTCCTCTGCAAATAAGGTTACTTTCTTTTCTTATAGTATCGTTTTATGTCCATAAAAATCCATATAAAATTTTAAGATAAGTTTGTTTCCTTCTGCAGTAATTCAATATGTGTGGAATAAATGTGCAAACATCAGCTCTGTGTTATCTGAGTAAATACAGACAATGCATGCAGTACCCGGTCTATACACACTTATGCATATTTAGCAAATGTGGACTTTGCTTTATAGATAGCTTTACAAGTAGGTTCTGTTTTTACACTGCATGTAAAATTATAAGATAAGTTTGTTTCCTTCTGCAGTAATTCAATATGTGTGGAATAAATGCGCAAACATCAGCTCTGTGTTATCTGAGTAAATACAGACAATGCATGCAGTGCCCGGTCTAAACACACTTATGCATATTTAGCAAATGTGGAGTTTGCTTTATAGATAGCTGAACGCTCACATGACATGAGCTGCGTCGCCATTTTGTGTCGTTCCAGATGGGTAAAGGATCCTTCGTGGTCTTAATAGCGGATTTCGTTGACTTGAAAAGAACAAAGAAGGAATCTTACAGTAGAAGAGGAGTTTTATTTTGGTCATGGAAGTTCGTTACAGTGCAACGAATAGGTGGCTTCTTTTTACTTTGACTGTATAATACGTTTTGATAATTACTTACGGTACCTTCTGTGAGATTCCGCATGACGCAAGGTGAGCCGCCATTTTATTTCGTATTGTAAAAACGTGTAAGTGACGTCGGTGGATTATGAAATTGACTTAATATCCTCACCATTTATCAATATATATGTTACAGAATGGTATCGTCAAACATACATCATCATAAATAGCCTTTACACATTGAACTATATAACTCAATATAAAACTAGCCTTATTTTCATTTTATTTGAAGATGTGATTCTACAAAGAGGATTTTTTGAATGACTTTGTGCCGTTTATGTCAAATATAAGATGCAATATAATTTCGATTTTTCTTAAACAGTGACTCAAAGTGTTTCGCCATATTACATCTTTAAGTATTCGCGAAAATTATTCATTACAATGTCAAAGTAAAAATGTTTCTACCATCTTATGTGTAATTTGTATATGGCAATGTTTTCTTATGTTGACCAAGCTGTGCGGGTCCATGTACAGGATAAATTTCCTGCCGTTGGTATTTTCTTTTTGTGATTCGTAAGACGTATTCTTCTTAATATTAAAAGAAAAAGCCATGCAACGTTTCTGCCGAACAAACTCGTTTTGGGTCATGGACCATTTTTCGATCACTGTCTGGGTTCATAGACAAGATAAATTTGCTTTCATTGGGATCACTCCTTCAATTACAACTATAAATATCCAAGTACCTTTTCAGCTAACATTCGGGGCCCACTTAAGGGTTCTGTCTGAGATCTCGCACAGGATAAAAGTGCTGTCACATCCATGTTACTGACTATTCATGGGCCCTAGCTAGTCGACATTTCCAGTTAAATTTACCCATGTTCATTTTCACATGAATTAACTCTCTGTGCTCCCGGACGTACTGCGATGCATGATTTATTCTTAGGCAGCAGGCAAAGCAAAGTATCATTATTTCGAACATTATCAAATTTTTTTACAATTTTGAGGACATGTTTTTGGCATCAGATCAATGAAATTCTCGGTCATTTACATATACCATTGCATGGGTAGAATGCAATATGTATACGTGCAGAGGGGTGATCTTTGCGCTACTGGTGACTATTCAAACGATATATGTGGTAAGCTACAACTAACGATTACGTGAGTCAATATGAACTTTGATATTAAATATTAACTTTGGAGGTAAATGCACAGTAAATACATAGAGTGGTGATTGTTCCACCGAACAAAAATCTGTGCATATTGCCAATCAATAATCTGAAAGTAACGTTTCCATCTTCCTTAACTGTACAGACCGGAATGTTGAATAAAAAACTCTTTTTGGTCAATACTTTCTTCAGTGTTTGATTTCAGTACAACATTGATAGTTACCGTATATTTTCGTCTGTGTCCACATTTTACACCATATGACGTTAGAATTGACTAAACTTAACTTACAAACCATAGCATGCAGAACATATTTGCATAGGTCTAAGTAAGTAAAATAATAACAATGAATAGATTAGCTTCATTTCTGTTTTGCATCGAGCCCCATTGGGCTTACTTTCACTTCCATGGATAAAATATATTGTGTACAGAGCATGATCCATAAATATAGGAACACTTGTAAACAATACATACTGAAAGGTATGTATCATGTGAGAATTCGACAAGTTGTTGAGTGGGATGCATATATTGCTGCAATGGATAAAGCTTGTTAAGCATGGACACGGGATTACCCCATTCTACTCGGAGACATTATATACTAGTGACTGATGAGGCCTTGTTATCTTAACCTGTGGGAAATGGCAACACACAAACTAGTCGCCTTCGAGAGCGGATGACGAGCTTTCACGTTTTGATAATGAAACCAATTTATATTTGTATCTTGCTAAACCTCGTCCAGTTCTGGTGCCTACATTTTAATACAATGTTAACAGTGTTGGATGAACCACAATTTATATAAAGTTTAATTATGTCATTGACTTTCAGAGTGACTTTAATGAAAAACTGCAACATGAACTTTCATCCTCACGGTAGAGTCTGGACTATGTTTGCTATAAATCAGTAGGTCTAAATATTGCTTTTATAAGGCTAACACTTGAAAATGAATTACCACAAAGTCGACTTTCTGGATTGTTACGTTGGCCCACCAACAAACACACCAGCTGTTATAATAATTGATCACATTAGATGCTTTCTTTTTGATTAGCAGATGTTACAAATACTATCATGGAATTATTTCTGTGCTTACTGGAAAGGAAATGCAGTAACTTTTTTTTTTGCGATCAAATGGCTCATGGCTCAGTCTTGAAAAAAAATACCATACAAATCTAGTGCGATTTTAGCGACTTTCATTCAGTCCTAATTACTTCTCTTCTCTGATAAAACTATACTGTCAATAACAAGTGTGAAGTATCAAAAGAAAGTATTAAATGTTAGAGTTCCCCCTTTTTCTTTTGAATAGTAACATATTGTAAGAGAGTGTAAAGTTTATGCAAGGTAACCATAGTTATGTGATCATCGGTATCATTGATATTTAACGGCCTCACATGTTTGTAAAAGATACGTGCTTCTGAAAAGCTATCATTTTTTGTCTCTTTTGCACATTGGGACCGATCATTCACCGTAAAGATAAGTCAGTATGGACTTTGTATTGCGGATAAAGTGTGATGATTACAGTGTTTACAAACGACGCTCACACGATATCTTGGACCTACAAACATTTGCTTATTTCCAGTTTACTTTCGGTTTTGCCACTGCGTTTCGCCAATGACGCGCAGATTCGTTTTGAACCCTGGGTATCTTATAAATTCAAAATTTAAGATCGTTATCACAGTCATTTGACCCCTTCCTATCAAAAGAAACGTTTGTTCATGTCTTAGTATTGTCGACCGAACTTTATACAAAACATAATTCTATTTATGCAATATCTTTAAAAGGGTGTCCGACTTTGGATAATCTTGCATAGTTGCAAGAGATCTTTTTCATCTCTTCTGTAAAGGAGAAATAAGTAAATCCGTAACTTTGTTGGGGCCTGTGATATAACATGGTGGTAAGTAACGATAATGATTGATCGCATGATTCGATAACAAAGGCAATATCAGGATATACATAATTGATAGAAGGTTAGAAATACATCCTACCATGCAATGGTGTAAATGCATAGTGATGCAAAGATGTTATTATTAGTTCAAAAACTTATTACATGGCTTCAATCTGTCTCTACTGCTAGTGACAAATTTTCAATGAATGCTGCTTGATTTTTCCCCATACGATCTTAAGTTCTCTATTGGGAAAATCAATTGATGACTGTAGCTTCTTTCATTAGTTTCAGAGGTAGGCTTCTCTTTGCTGTTAACATTTTGAGTTCTGAATATTTACTTTAGGAAATCGTTTTTTAAGATAGAACAACTTAGTGCTGGTAAATATTGCCACAAGGTGAAACATGTTGTGAAATGCTACATTCCCAGTATCATGTCAGTTGACGCAAAGAAATGTTAGACAAAGTAACAGTCACACATTTCGTAGAAAAACATTTCTAACATTTCATGGTAGATTAATGGTAACAAAAGTAATGTTAAATAAAATATTGAATAGGCAATACGATGAACAAAGAAGCACATTTTACAGTAAAATGAATGCATATGATTAATCAAAAACAGGATGTAAATGATGGACCACTTTTTCTATTATTTTAATACATATAGTTGAAGTCGGTTTTCAAGTCCAATCTTTTTTTATGATAAAGCAAAACTTAGAGATAGTCAAACATGAAGTGATCATCTCTATAAGAGTCTGACGCATTCTACCTTATGTTACTTTCGTCTTTGTTATCTTCCCAGGTCGTTATTATCTGACAGGAATGGCGGAGTATTTTGTAAACGATGCAATAAATTAATTTATTATTGACGATTATCGATATAAGAGACTGCCATTATGGCGTGGTACCAACAATTATTACAAAGTCCCTCCCCTTCTTACACTACAACAACAGCAGAGCCAGAGGAGCCGGAACTCAGCATGGATGGTCAGTATTATCTATACTCATTATACTAATTGAAAGTATTTCATCTTGACAAAAGAATTGTTTTACTTCACAGTTATTTACTTACGTTTTCTGTGACATCATTTCAAGGTGTTTGTGTCTGTGACTTTCACACTGATACTCCACACGCAACACATTTATTAAAATGTATCATACAGAGGGATCTTTTATGGTCTTAAAAGGCTCCGTCTCATAATCTGGTAAATTAACTAAAAATTAAAGTTTCTTAAAAAGACAATGAGAAATTCCTACCAAATGCTCTAAAAAAGCCGCAACATATTCATAAAAACAACGGCAAACAATAAAATTGCTGTAACATTCAAACACCGGCACCTGTCCCCCTTGACCTTATTTTTTTTTCTTATTTCATCCGATGTGTTTTTGAAGGCATTTTGACATGAAAGAGGATTTGCAAAATCCATAGCAGAGAAGCTCAAATGGTTTCTCTCATTTGTAGGTGATTACGCTTACATAACTTATATACACTTTGCACACAGTATCCACAAAGAATGGTTTGTCTGAATGCTCTACCTACATAATCCGTTATGTCTTTTAACTGCTTCAAACAATTTGCACGAATTTGAATTTATAAACACCATGTACCTTCAACTTGATGCCATAAGTCTGTTATAAGTGTACTGAAACTTTGATTGTGTATTTGCACACGAATGTCAGGCAAAATATATCATGAGAACACTTATGTACAGCCAATCCCAAATCAGAGAAAAACGCACGAATTGCGCTGATAAGTAACAGACATTTGAAAAAAAAAAGACTGTGTTTTTGAAAAAAAAAAATACTGTGTTGTTAAGTTCACGAGCGATAGTTTTGATATCCTATTTTCTTAGATAACATCACGATATTAGTTGCATAGTGAGTTACAAACTTGTTTCGTTTAGGATGTTTCTCACATAATTGTTCTGATCATTTACGTAAGTGAACGTTTGCACTGTGTAACTTTATAAAAATGATATTTCTTATTCGTCTAAACAGAGAAGAAACAGATATTCATCGCCGCTCTGAAGGCCTCATATAAGAAGCAATATGATGCAGTCCAACCGATCCCTTATATTAAAGACAAACTCTACTGTGTAGATAAAGTTTTTGTCGAGGGCAGCATTGAAGGATTAATAGAGAGTCGATACAGCAAAGGATCATGGGAACGATTGGATTCGTATAACCAGATCTACATAGATCCACGCATACAGTCAATGCGTAGGATTATAGAAGGCGAACCTGGATACGGCAAGTCAACACTGACCCTTCAATTAGCATATGACTGGTGTAATGGTGTCAGGGATTCTCCTTTCTTTGGTACCGACATTCTGATCCTACTCAGATTGAGACAGTTAGGTTATGTTAAGACCATTGTGAGAGCAATTAAACTGTTTTTACTTCCCGAGGAGACCCGAGTAGGCTCTCCTGACATCAGACATTTTCTAGCTAATAGTTCTTCAGTTAAAATCCTGCTAGATGGTTACGACGAATATCCAGACAGGGATTCTGGTAAAAGGAGTGATGTAGAGTTAATGATCAGATTCGAAGAGTTTAGAAAATATGACGTCACCCTGACAACGAGATATCTCCCAAAGAATTACGCAGTGTCAGAAACAAAACGAGTGAAGCTAAAAGGCTTTGACGAAATTGCGCGTGATCAGTATATCCGTAAGGCCGTTGTGGTTAGCAATGACGAGACCGCCGTCAATAAGATCAAGGAAGGTCTCAAAGATAATCCGATATTGGATGATCTTTGCCAGGTTCCTCTCTTCTTCGTCACTTTCGCTCACATGACTCACGAAAGGGACGACTTTAAGAAGTTTAAATCAGTGACCGAGTTCTTCATTTACATGATGAAATGTTTCCACAGTCACACGAAACGGAAAACGAAAGACCACAATGCCAAGCCCTACGACACGGACTTAGAAGCTGAACACACTAAACTCGATAAAGTCGCCTTCGAGGGTCTGAACAGAGACAATCAGCAAATCGTATGGGATAAGCAATGGATGGTAAAACGACTTGGTCAAGCGTTTTATGATCATTACATTCGTGTTGGTATATTGGCAGAGGAGGAAGTTTATGATATCTCGGTAGGACCAAATGGAGAAGAGATTACAGATAAACGAATACAAGTAAGATTCTACCATAAGATATTCTGTGAGTGGTTTGCATCTTTTGAAGTGATGGCAATCTCTGCTATCGTGAGACGTTCTGCTGATCTTGGAGGTCTTATCGGTAAGATGGATCCATTCGATCTTCAGTACGTCTACAGATTCGCGTGTGGATTGAATCGAAGAGCTGCAAGTAATATCATCGAATATCTGAAGACGAGAGAAGATTGCGATAAATTTGCAATTCTCTGTTTTTTGGAACAGAATGGAAATATCAATGACGTCAGGAAAACAGTTGCGGAGCTGTGTTCAGAGAAGGTTTACATTGGGAGAGATGACAGCAAGTTATTACAGAGATCTACTGTGCAGTTGCTGCAGATAGCGTCCAGTCATGATGTAAGTACATATGGCATGGAATGGAAGGGATTATTAACTCTGCTGTTTTAAAATCATGCTTAACCTCTTGTACACCCTTTGTCTTGATTAAAGAATTTATTCACTGTGTGTTATGTCTCACATTTGCGACTTTGCTTTCCGGGGATACCATTTGAAATAACCAGCAGTTTATGTGCATCCTACTAATTGTGTTGCACTTTTAATTAGTAATATATTTGGTGCAGTGTTGATACAATTCTTAAATTGTTGCGCTGCTTCTTTTTTTCCATTTAGATTATTTTTTCAAGGCTCTGAATTTGGCAAAGTCGTTACCAGGTTTTCAAGAGACTCCGCCTTTTTCCACACTGTATTAGGTTTTGGACCTTTCTTCCTACTTCTCCTATTTTCTCTTAAAAGTCCTACACTACCTTAAGTTTTTAGTAGCCACACCTCAAATACAGAAATAGGGAGAGCAATTATGTAAGTTCCTCAACTGGTAAATTGCCTTTCTTAACACATTTAGATATACAGATTAAGCAGACAATAAACAGTCTCTGGTATTGATGATAACATCATATTTACTTTTCTAGTAATCTTACACAGCAGTTACTATGCAGATACTCATTTGAACACCTTTATTTTAATAAATGGCTCTCATTGTGCACTTTAAGTGTAGAAGATTATGTGCTAATTTTGAAAAATAACAAGACGACTTGATTATATTTTAAATTTTGATATAATTACAATAAGTGAAAGATGGAGGAATCTGATATAAATCCTGAATTATACAATTATAGCACAGTGTATGATACATGAGAAAAGGCAGAGGGTTTAGTTCTGAAACCCAGTAACCAAGTATTAAGTAAAACGTGTATGGATAGCAAGAAAATGTATTTCTGTAAAAATGTATTTCTGTGGGAATGTATTTCTGTGAAAATGTATTTCTTGCAATCTTAACCATGTTAAGATTGCAAGAAGAATGTCATAATTTTGCTACACTAACTCTGTTACACAGAAAACTTCGTTTGATGATAATCCATACAAAAGATCATGGACACTGATTTTTCTGGGGATGCCCCGTATCACATTTCGAGAAAGGGGATGATGCTGACACATTTGTCCCATCTCATCTTTTCTGACATGAAACTATACAGAAAACAAAGAACAAAATGATGAAACCATTCTCATTGGAAATGTAAAAATCCACATGTGTGTTCTCAATACTTATCTGAGATTTGTGAATTTCCTCACCTTTGTTCTCGATACTTAGCTGAGTTTGCAAGTTCAGCGAGTCTTCAAAGTCTTATTTCATGCAGTCTGAGAGCGGACACCTTTATCAACTATTTTCTATGTACCCTACGTACTTATGCCCACTGATGGTGGCCCTCTGCTTATATAAAGTCACTAAAAGTCACCTCCCCTCCCAAAACACTCACACTTGAGCCCTTTCTCCAAAGAGACTTTATAAATGCAGTGTTTACCTTTTGCTTTCGTTTGTTATATCATGAACACAATCATATCATACACACTGCATGTCACTGTCGGCAATTATCACCCACGGTGGAGAGAGACTGTAGTACTAAGCACTGATTCAATTACATTCCAGTGCACTGGCGGTGGATGTTGATGAAACTCTGTGTCAATCTGAAGAAGACCAAGTTTTGTTCTACTTTCCATCTGCACAATTTTATTTTTCTCTTATATTATGAGAATAAACATCTTGTGTTTATCATACGTTTTTGGCTCTGGCCACATAAAAGCTTGAATCACAATAATCCATAATTACAAGAACAGCAAAACGACGTACAAATATATACAAGAGCCCAATGGGCACTGTGGTTCCTTGCAAAGAAATTAGGGCAAGTGGAAAGTTGGGTCCTCAAAACTGGGGATCCAAAAATTGGGGCTATCAAGAATGGGGCCAAAAGATAGAGTCCAAATCAGGTCCAAAAACTTAGACCAATCTGTACAGTGTCCCCATCGAATTGAGAATATACCACATGTTTGGATAATGAATTAAAAAAATTGGGGCCCAGAAGTTGAGCTCAAACTGGGTCCCAAACATGATTTGGGGCCCATGTTTTAACCATTAAATTAACAAACAATTAAGCATGTTAAAATATATGAATTACACAGTTTCCATTTTTTTTTTAAATTTAAGAATAATGCAAATTCAATTGGTACACACATTGACTATACTGGCTACCATACTGTAGTTGTGTACCAACTACTAAACTAACAATTCACTATACCATGTTTAGACACAGTGACTGAAACTGTTCCGCGAACCCATTTTATTCTATAAAGATAATGCAAATTCAACCATTGCATACATCAGCCATGGTCTTCTAAGCTGCCATAGCACTAAAACAGCAACAACTTTCCATTGACCAAAAAATAAAACCACAAAACTTTTCCCCTCTATCAATAAATTTCACAGGGATGTGCATCTGTCAATAACAGACAACCATATCAAGTTTGAAACAAATCTGACCCACATTTATGGAAATATAACAGTTTTAAGATTTTTTTGTTTGACCCCATAACCCCATTAAGATGCACTGGATATGGACACCATAAACAAAAGGGCACTTAAACCCACTATTTCACCCACCTGTTTCAAACATGACATACATTCACTGATGGTCCTCCTAGGCTACCATAGCCTTAAAACAGCAAAAATTTTCCAATGACCAATATCCCATTGAGTTAACTGCATCACTAAAACCACAAACTGTCAATTGGAATTTTACACACTGTAGCCCATAAGCTTTTCAACTAATTTGTATGGTAGCTTATAATAACCTAGATAGTGGTCTTGAGGCTGTTATTATTGTTTTAGAGTGAAAAACTTACCCTTCTCCTCTATTAATAAGCATTTCACAGGGTCGTGAACCTGTCTATAACAGACAACTTAATCAAGTTTCAAACAAATCTGACCGACGGTTATGGAACTATGTCAGTTTTAAGATTTTGATGTTTGACCCCATAACCTCGTTAATATGCAAGATATGGACACCACAAACAATGGGGCACTTGTACGCACTATTGCGGACCTGTACACCAAGTGTAAGTTTTATCCAACTTGCCCATATTGAGCGATTAAGTTGAAACGTGGTAAGGATGTGCATGATGCCAATACTTGCAAGATGTATTCGTTGTATGGTAAATTGAGTCAAATTTGCTGATTTTTTAGAAA
This sequence comes from Stichopus chloronotus, assembly GCA_021234535.1. NCBI lineage: Eukaryota > Metazoa > Echinodermata > Holothuroidea > Aspidochirotida > Stichopodidae > Stichopus > Stichopus chloronotus. Next base: position 33,485,925 of record CM037833.1, on the reverse strand, counting down.
AAAGTCTATTTTGCCCCAAAATTGCTATTTCCAGCATATCTTGAGAAGTATTTGAGCATTTAATGAAAACTTTTGCAAAAACTTACCTGAGAATGAAAAATTTCAAGGTATATCACTTTTGTAGTAAAGAGAGTGAAATTTGCTGATTTTTTAGAAAAAAAAGCCAATTTTGCCCCAAAATTTGTATTTCCAGCATATCGTGAGAACTATTAAACCAATTAACTTCAAGGTTTGTAAGTACTTAGCAATAAACTATTAGAAATTCCCATGTGCAGGCCCTGCATTGAAATCAATGTGCTTGTTGGCGATGAGATATGCAGCTCCCTGGATTACCCTCTTGTTTCAATTTTTGCGACCCAGAAAAGTCCACGGGTAGTATACTTAACAGAAAAAGAATCATCTTCTGCACTGTCTTGAATGAAATGCATTTTTTACTTGTATCTTTATTACAAACAGTTGTAAAAGGTTGGTCTATTATTGAATATTAAGGTCTTCTGCTCTGTCCGGCACAGTTAGTCGGAGGATGTACTATACGGGATAATGTTTTAATACAAAACAAAAATGCCTATCAGATCTCAGGGGGATTCCAACGTTTCTCTTTCATTTCCAATTTCTCCTGCATTTTTTTTTCTGTTTAGAACCGAAAATGTTTCTCCGTTCCTCCAAATCGACGAGGCACAGTGAAATTTAGACGTTTTACCAATTGTTTCTGTGTATATTTTACACGTGTCCGAAACTTGATAGCAATAATGTGTGATACAAGAGAAAAAAAGGAACATGTACATAATATTGATACAGCTTAGCAAGGATAGAAATATTATCGTTCAAATGCAATGTTACTGTATTTAATCATTAAATGTTCATGATTATTGTTCACACTGACATAAATACATGTAAACAACTACCGGTATTGAAAGTTGTAAATAAACAAGTAAGATTAAAATAAAGAATATACGATGCACTACATGTGAGGATGGACAAGTCTGAAAAGAATACACCGAAAAGAAAACCAAGTGAAAATATAGAGACATGTGAGAGGTGGATAGAGAAACAGACGAGAGAAAACAAAATACAACGTATTTCAAAATATTTCAAATTAAGTATACACATGATAAACTAATTTTAAAGTAAATAACATCAACTGACTATAAATTCAAAACAATCCATATATAGTTGAGAGAAGGATTATCTTTAGTTTTATGGTAACATAATAATATTACTGAGCATATAACATAGACTAGAATCAGATTTTATTGATATTTAGTGTAATGTTATCGACGATAAATCTAACTAGATATCATATCCATAAAATACACTGAAATTGGTATTGTGCTTCATAACGGGGACAATATACGTGAAGACATAAACAAGTACAAGAAAGTAAAACATCATGTATCTGGAGATATAAAAAAGGTTTATATTTGAGTTCAGCATAAGAAAGAGGCTTTTATACAGATTGACTGAACTGTTTGGAGGCACAAATGCACACAACACACGTATTGTACGAGATATCCCCCACATTATGCAAATGGGCGCTCTGGAAGTAGGTAGGAGTGTAATACAATTAATGTTGTCTGTCAAATCAAACGTTAGCCAAAGCAATAGCATTAAAATATCGAAGACTTTATCAGAAATCGACTCATTGTGATTCTTCAAGTGATGAATGTTAAACCGAAAACTTAGTAGAATCTAGTCTGAGAGATGGTTGTTACATTCAGCACAATAGTAATATAGTCGTAAATAATGTTGGCTTTGAAACTATAGATTTAAAACAAGTAATATTACCGCGCTATTGAGAGTCACATAATTACAAACATCATCGTCTCCATTAACGTTGGCTTTTTTCAATTCCATTTCTTATTTTTGGATGGGTTTTAGACAGTGTGCCCGGCCAATTTGTGCCATCGCATACTATGTAATTACAGTGGTATATAGTAATTAACTCCAGACCTATGTCTGATCAGCATGTTATTTTCCTTTTCTTTAGATTACTATATCCTATCTAGTGCTGATTGGGTCCTTCAGCAAGGTTGATAACAATGCCATCACCCTCCTTTCTGGTATTGTTCTACAAAGTCTCTCATCTCTTGAGATGTTGACCGTAAATTCAGGACCAGAAAAACCTGAACTTACCGAGGATGAAGTTGCAGGATTGATTAACTACGTCACAGAGTCAAAGAGATTCAAATCTCTCAGGTAAGAGGTTACTTGGTACATACTTGTACTGACGTAATAGATACATTAAATAATGTCATGAATAGAATAATTGTTTTGATAAATGCATCTGGTGAGGGATAAATGTTTTCTGTCAGATTGTTCTCACTAACGTATTTAGTAGACATATGCGGACACTGTAGCAACATGCTGTATGTTAGATACAGATGAAGATAGCTAAATGGATGTTGCAAGTGAAAGCATGAGATATTAAATATATTATCAACATATTAAGAGTCTTTGCCTGTAAAAGTGTACCATCTTTGAGGGGTTGTGATACATGGGTCCTCAGATCAAGTTCTAACAAATTACAAACAAACATCATCATACCAAAGTTCCAAGACCAAATTGTTAGGTCAGCGGCATTTTGGGGGTAGCTAAAAAAATACTGAAATTTAATATGAAAAAAAAAATCAAATTTGTGGTTCGCATTATCCCCATAGGTGTAAAGTTGTGCGCCAGTCAGATCCCAACAAAAAAAAAAACATAATTTGAAACCTTCAATGTGATACATAGCATATATATAAAAAAAATGGTGGCATCTCGGCGCGTTGCGTTAAATAGACCTAAATACATGACGAACTGCGCCCTCGTGATGTTTTCAAGACTTTATAACTTGATGCGCCAACGACACGCTCCCATGGACTAAACAACTTTATATGATAGAGCTAAAAGCCCTTAATCAATTTCAAGTAAAAAACTGATGGGATCTCGTGGGCGCATGGAGAAAAATGAGCTCAAAAGTCCAAATTTTCCGTTTTGTTGCGTTTTTGCGCCTCTGTAAGTCTACGCGCCAACGTCACGATTTGATCAGAGTGACAGCAAGTTGAAGGCACAGTCCCCCTTTTCTAATAAATGAAAAAAAAAAAAAAAAAACATGGGATCATTGCAATTGGCAGATTTTTTTTTTAATTCTCAAAGTATCGATGTTCCAAGCATTTTACCCTTGAAGTACACACAAAACGGCATATTGTGCCATTTTCTTGTTCAAATATACACATGCGCCATCAAGATCCCATCGTATTTTTTCATGGTTGGCTTATTTTTATGTTTGTTAGCAGAAATCAGTTGGAAAAATAATGGGACCAAGCTTGCGTATGAACGTAGGAAAGGTCAAAGGTCATATCAGTTGCCAATTTCCACTATTTCGGGCAATTTTACATTTTCGAGATGTACAACGATTGCATGCGCCAACATTGTCCCAGTGAACTCTAAGTAGTTCATGTTTATAAGGGCACTTTTCTACACATTCCATGTAAAATCAGCGTGGGACTTGCTTGGCGCTGAACAATATCCGGGGTTAAAGGTCACAACTTGGCCTAGAAATGCCTTTCATCTACTACGGTATAGCACAGCATGCACTATTTGGGTTCTTGTGAAAATCTGTGCCAAAAACATCCACAATGATTTCTTTATGGTCTTAGTGCTTGCAAGTATACAAGATTATAGGCATTGGGATTGTGTTAGACAAAAAGGAAAGCTCATACTGACCAAAAACAAGCCGTTAAATTTGGTTATAAAGGCACTTTATACAGTATCAGTGTTTGTTTTAAGAACACTCATTTTGACGTGTCTAAAAATTAATGATTGTAAATTTCCCATTTATTGATAGAGAATATGTGGCTATGGTGTATAATGTTTTATTTGTAATATTTTTATTAACAGGTTCAATAACTGTCTTCTACCGGACTATATAAGACCACTCTTAATATCGGAAGAAGCAAAATCCAGAAATACACTAGGTAAAAACCATAGAATTGTTTATTATGTATAACACGAATAGTTTAGTTGCATTGGAGAGCCATTGTCGGTTCGCTATCGGAAAAGTGGCACATCGACAGCGAAAAATCTTTTCATTTCCTGCGGCGGTGCAGCATCGCTTTACAACGGCTTTTGCCGGCCGTCTCAGGGTGGGGGCTATTAACGGCGAGTCGTCGTTGGAAGAATACTGGAACCCAACCGAAGACACAGACACAGTATATCGCCAACGAGCATGCCAATGTGGAAAATATACAACTAACAAGTAAAGTATATTGACGGATCATGAGACTCGTAAAGTACAGTTTCGTTCTATAATATGTTGGGAACGTAAAGAGGTAAAGTGCGGATCAGTGTATTACACACGATGCCATGACTTACCTACGTCTTAGCATCACTTGCAGTTGCTATATCTTGAATTTTATCTCCAATAACCAGACACTAGAGCCATTCAATATGTTATCTTCATATGTTGTCATTTTACAGAAATAGTTTCAAGTAGGCTGCATTTATGATTGCGTTCCCTGTAAGAACTTTTTTTTATTCGTTACGTTATTTTCTACCGTGACGCAATGTATGATCAGACTGTGTTTATTTACAGCAGATCTTAACAGCCAGATGAGGTGTAAAGAAGGGCAATGGAGGGCGGGACGAGTTTGTGTGCGGTTTGCTAAAAGCAAAAATGTAAAAGCAAAAATTCAAAAGAAAAAATGCGCTTAGATGATATACACAATGAAAAAGGAGCAGCTGTATATCTGTGCAAAGTTAATTAATGTATACAGCTTCTTCATGAATATTCATTAAGTCATATCTACATTTGAATTGCGTCTGAAGTTAATAGTGACATGTAATTCATCCTTAATGACAGGTTAATAAAGACACTAAAGGATTAAACAATTTCTTTAAGAGATACTTGGCATGCGTGAAAAGGTTTTGCATAAAATTATTGACCTTGTATATAAACTTTTGAAGGAGTTATGAACACTACTGTTATTCCGCTATGACTCTTGTCTATATTCAATATTCCTCTCTGAGCTACTTATGATTATGTCTGTTTCAACAACATCTTTCTAACTGGGATTTAGATCTTTAGATTGATTGACTCTTCAACAAGGAGCAAAAGTATAGAATTTTAATCATAGCTTTCAAATAATTGATTTTTTTTTCGTAATTGAAAATACGTTTTAACGGTAAAAGAAAGATCTGACTTAAACAAAATAAACATCATACTAAAAAAAAAAAACACATTATCAAAAGAAGAAAAAAAAAATCAACAATAGCTCGGTAGCCAATGGTGGCCTCCCTTGAACAGCGGCTTGTCCCCATGTGTTCTACGGCAGTTCCTTCCTCGGATCGTTGACTTTTCACACGGAATGTACAGTGACCTGGTGGCGGGGACCAACGTCGTGCCGTCGACGGTGATAAGTTTAGCCTTTCTCCAGACAATAAAGGCTTGCTTGTGAGGAAAGGGAGGCATAGATAATAATATCCGAAGAAAAATAATCAAATTTGTAATTTCCAAGACTTGCGATACATACAATTACCTGACGAGTCTCATTGCATGTTAATATCTCCACAATATTAAGGAGGTCACTCTGAATGACATATTATAGAATCCTCACTACCTCACCCTCGAGAACAACTGCCTTTTTGGCATTGTGATTAACGCTGTTATGATAAAACCTGAAATTATACATTATAATGGCATTTCTTTGAATTAAAAGCAAACATAAAAGGTAGGGCATTAATTAAAAAAAAAAAAAAATCTGAATTTTACATTTGAGGATAGATCGGGCTCTATTTGTATGATCTAGGGAGAGACTTTAGCAATAAATGCGTTGCAACGGATTAGACAAACAAGGATTATTGCACAATCATCACCACCATCATCATCATCACCATCATCATCATTATCATCGTCGTCATCATCATCATCGTCATCATCATCGTCGTCATCATCATCATCATCATCATCATCATCATCATCATCATCATCATCATCATCATCATCATCATCATCCATAATGTTACCATCATCATAATCACAACCATTTTAGTTCAAGAAAGCATGTTTTATTGGATACTTTGCGTGGTGACAGCTAGTCTTGTGTTAAGACGATGTAGCATTTTCTTCTTACATTATACATTTTATATAATTGTACTAACTCATTCACACAGCACGCGCCTACTACGATATAAGAGACGATCACTGTCCTTGTCAGATTCCTCACAGTGTGTATAGGAATCCTTTTGAAGTCTGGACATTTTACTTCAAATAATGGAAGGAACCAATCACATTACCACAAATGAAAACATTAATATGTATAATGACGTGACACAGTACAGTCCACACATCATGTCACGGACGAAGCTGGCTCGGATCAATTTTACTGTCCATAACACGTTGACAGTATATGATTGACACAGCGCGGATGTGAAGAGTGAACGTATATGAGCTGTGCCTCCTGTCACTACGTTAGACACCCACGGACATAGGAGTTATCCAAGACCTAGTGAACGAAAGCAAATCGAGGATATAACAGTTCAGTTGGTCGCCTGGCTAAAATTTGGTGGTGTCTCCTATAGCAGTTTCTGAATATGTAACTCTTTGTGACCGTCCCAAGTTTACGGTCACCCTCAGTGCATGTGACAATGAAACATCGATATTGTGTGTGTACATATTCCACTTTGATATCGTGTTAGTATCATTCTTCAAGACCGAGTACACGCAACGAGTAACCGAATACTAGCAACGCTTGCAGAGGCTTATCAAGAAAAGACTGACGTCACGTGATATCATCATCACCATCATCATCACCATCATCATCTCTATCATTACATCACTTAGTGTGTAACCTAAAGTGGTTTGTCTTCCATAGTCTTCGTGAATTAATTGCCATGTCTTAATATTCATAACATTAGTGTTTTACCTTGGTTTATTTGGTGACTTCAGATGATGAAACACATGTAACTTTTGGCATGTAGCAACCGTAACATGTATTTAAACAAAATCAATTTGTAATGTTATTATTACCTAACCTAATGCTACGTATCCGGGTATAATGCAATGTTAAGATAAGTTCAAGAAAGCATGTTTGACTCGATTCCTTACATTGTGACAGCCTACATATGTAGAGAAATCTAAAGGTCATTAGTCGCCTTGCTAATATTTCAAGTGTCTTTTGGCAGTGTTTGCTTCTTGTAACTTTCTGCGAACGTCTCAGCTTTACGGACACACTTTGCGAGTAATAATAAAACATCGTTATTGCGTATGTACGTATACCACTTTGATATTATATGAGTATTACTCTCTGAACACGGGTATATGCAAAGAGTAACCGCAGACATTTTAACTTTTGGAGAGATTAATCAAGATGAAACTGACGTCAGGCGATATTCAATGAGACCTCAAACCTTAAAGTAGTTTCTGTTAGTTAAGGTGTGTTGTATGTAGTACTACTAATGTGATACTATTTAAAGCTAAAATTTTGAACTGGACTAGTTCTACAATTCTTAACATTTGAATGTTCAAATAATGAGTAGAAGAATAGGTGACTGAGATTAATCATACTCAGTATAATCATCGTCATCATCAACATCCTCGTCGTCACATCGTCATGCCGTTATTCGTACGTTAAAATGGGATTGACTCCAACCTCAGTCTTCTTTTGTTCTACTGAGGTTCAACTTCGTGCAAATTGTCATGGCCTTAGGTCAGTTTTATCACCCCATGCTGTAATAATCCACATGGTCAATTAAACATCGTTCTCCTAAAGTAATTCAGGTGAGTCAATCCAATGTCTAGGCTTTCTTGAGCTGCCTGGCAAGGGGTATTAGGTGTCATGTCCATCGTAATACATGGGTAATTGGGCATGAAAGAGGGTCTTTTGAACGCTTCAGCACTTTTTTAGCACGATGATAACGTCATGGTCATCTTCATCACCATTATAATCATCTTCGTTATCATCATCATCAACATTATCATCATCATCATCATCATCATTATCATCATCATCATCATTATCATCATCATCATCATCATCATCATCATCATCATCATCATCATCATCATCATCCATAATGTTACCATCATGCCATCATAATCCCCATCATGATAAGTTCAAGAAAGCATGTTTTATTGGATGTTTTGCTTTGTAACAGCCTGCATTGAGAAATCTAAAGGTGATTGATCGCCTTGTTAAAAATTGATGGTGTCTCCTATAGCAATCTCTGTTTCTGTAACTCTTTGCTCTTTGCAAACGTCCCAGGTTTACGGTCACCCTCAGTGCATATAACAATGAAACAGAGATATTGTGTGTGAACATATACCACATTGATAGCATAGTGGCATCGTTCTCTGACACCGAGTACACGCAACGAGTAACCGAAAACTAGCAAAGCTACGCTTGCAGAGACTTATAAAGAAGAGACAAATGTCACGTGATATCCAATGAGACCTTGACCTAGTTTCTTTTTGTTAAGGTGTATTGTACGTAGAACCCCTATTGTGGTAGTCCTCATCATCGTCGTCGTCATCATCATCATCATCATCATCATCATCATCATCATCATCATCATCATCATCATCATCATCATCATCATCATCAACATCATCATCATCATCATCATCATAATCAAAATGACATGAGTCAACGATTTGCATATCAGCTTTTTGATTCCTTGCCGAAGGCAGGCAAGGAATCTATGCGATCGTGATGTGTGTGTGTGCGTGTGCGTGTGCGTGTGCTTATGTGCGTGTGTATGTGACGCCTTGGCTTGTAAAGACGATATCTCAAGAAAGATAACTCTGAGGGATTTCATACTTGGCATGTGGAATGCCCATATGATATAGAAGGTCCCTATTGTTTTTGGTCAAGGTCAAAGGTCATTTGAGGTCACCAGAGATCAGAATGTGAAAACCTTGTAAACACAATATCTCCAGAAGGGTAACTGCAACTGATGTCATACTTGGTGTGTGGGTTGGTCATATTAAGTAGATGGTTGCTATTGTTTTTGGTCGAGATCAAAGGTCATTTGAGGTCACCAGGGGTCAAACTGTAAAAACCTTGAAAACACGATATCTCCAGAAGGATAACTGTGACTGATGTCATACTTGGTGTGTGGGTTGGTCATATTTAGTCGATGATCCCTATTGTTTTTGGTCAAGGTCAAAGGTCATTTGAGGTCACCTGGGATCAAACTGTAAAAACCTGGTAAACATGATATCTCCAGAAGGATAACTGTGACCAATGTAACACTAGGTGTGTGGGTTGGTAATAATGAGCAGAAGATCCCTATTGTTTTCGTCGAGGTCAATGGTAATTTGAGGTCACCAGAGGTCGAACTGTAAAAACCTTGAAAACACTATCTCCAGAAGGGTTGCTGTGACTGATGTCATACTTAGTGTGTAGATTGGTCACATTGAGTAGATGATCCCTATTGTTTTTGGTCAAGGTCAAAGGTCATTTGAGGCCAACAGAAGTCACCCTGTAAAAACCTTGTAAACACAATATCTCCAGAAGGGTAACTGTGACTGATGTCATACTTGGTGTGTGGATTGGTTACATTGAGTAGGTTATCCCTATTGCTTTTGGTGGAAGTCAAATGTCATTTTTGGTAAAAAAAAAAAGGTCATTTTGGCTTAAAGGCTTATTATTGTCGTGTTTCAAGAAACATAACTGTAGTTGATCTCATACCTGTCATGTGGAAAAATTCATGTTTGCTATAATATAACCATGTAGCAAGGAATCACAAAGCCTTTTGGCTTTCTGGTTTCTCTATTACTGCTTGCCATTCATACACTAGATAGTAGACAGCATTGTTTTCTTATAGTTATCCTACCAATAATAGTGGAGAGTTGTTTCTTTCTCCCTGCATGCCCCTTGTCGTGTTTCTTTCTGCCAATTGCCATCTGCAAGACAAAACTTACATTTACTAAGATAAATACGCATGTATTGAATTTTTATTGAAACTTCGGGACCTTGATCTCGGGTACTTTAAACTAAACACGTTTGTAATTATGTCACAATCAGGTTAAGAAATTATAACTGATTGATTGGTCTCTAACTGACTTACGGATGAACTAATTATCTAAACAAAGAATGAACTAAAGGATGAATAGATATTATTTATTGTTATCATTATTAAAAAAAAAACTGTAGCAATATAACCATGGCCAATAGCATACTGAACACACTTAATGCAAAGCAGAGGGTAATTAAGTTGCATGTTGTTTTATTGACCCAGACACATACACACACTGACAAATACATACAAAATCCACTTGATAAATTCTTGCTGGTGAGAAACAACTAAATTTCTTTAAGAAAAGAAAAACGTATTACAATTTAACTGTCATAGCTTTTAAGTCAAATTGTCATGATGTATTTACAGTTTCTGAGACATACTGATGTCACCTCTCTCTTGCTCATATGCGATAAAGCTTAAACGATGTAACATATATTATAATAACTTAAAGAAACATTTTCCAGCAGAAAATTGATTATACTTGATTTCATGTCATTTGAACAATTCCTTGGTGATACTCACCAAGAAATTGTTCATTAGTTGCACATACCTGCTTTGTCTAACACACTTCTTCTACTACATGCGTCATACATGAAGGAGAACATTTTGATTGATCCTATAAGGGCATCACTGTAGCAGGATGTGTTGTTTGGTAAAAACAATGTTTATCTATATTTCTCTTCCATTTTATACAAACCATCAAAAAAAAATACAACGCCACTTTTTTTCTTCAACAGAAATTTGACAAATTGTTCATTAACATTAAAAAGAAGATTAATCAATAAAAATTTAAAGGAAAAAAGATGTTCTTCCTGTTGTAAATAGACAGTAACACAAACGAAAGTCATGAAAAGCATATTTTGGAGGATTTTTTCTTGGTCGGGCAAATAAGACTACATTGTTGGGGCTTTTATACAAGTGAAAGAAGTATAGCTATTCCTTTCGTGTTTCGTAACTTATACAACGCACGGATGATAACACACCCTGCTTTATTGAATAACATGTGGGAACCATTCACTCTCCTGATTACCTCATTTTATTAATTGTATTTTCTGTCTCCACATTAAACCTAGTCTTTTTACCTTAATGGTGATGATGCACACCATCAGTATGGGGTCTAATGTTTGCAGTTCAAACAAAATGACGAGCTACAATTTCTGATCTGTAGCTGTTATTATTACTGGTAGTTTCATCTTATCGTTTTCACACTCCTTATCCTCTTGGAGTTAATGAGTGTATTTTAGAGCCATAACGCACATTTCCATTGACAGTGAACAACAGCGTCTCTGTTTCTTAATGTGTTTCCTTCCAGCGGTGCTGCTCTATTGGTTTAAAGTTTCATCTTCTTACCGTGTTACGATATTCTTTACCTCTGAGGAGATGTCATTAGTAAACAGTGTTGTACTAAAGACATGTTGCACTATTTTAGTACTTTGTTCAGGGCTCCAGAGCTCAGCTACAGTCATTTGTCTTAGAGGTGCCAAGGTCCCAAAGACGGACAGGCCGGACACATGTTTATTTTTTTTTTCTCTCTAATGTGTGACGAACCAATCATGGCAATATTGGACAGTATTAATACCCAGCTGGAGACAGATCAGTATTTTATAAAGGATGGGTCGCAGTTTTAATGGAAAGGATGGTCCCTCTGTTTTCTGTCTTTCTCGACCATCAGATAACGCAATACAGTGAAACATTTGCTTCTTTTAAGTATAATTTTCTTACAGGATATCGTAGCTTGCAGAAAGATTAATTCAACAGCCCTTACTTATCTTGGGATAACATTTTTTAATCAAATATCATGTAACTTAAGACAAAACACTGTCACTTTTGCAATGAATATTTCTTCGAAGAACATTTCTAGTGTCTAGAAAACGTTATCCAACAATTTTCACGTTATGGTAAGGCAAAGCAAAGACGAACTAGCGTTGTTCTAACTTGTGTCAATAAGAGCCTGCTTAAAGAGAAAAATAAATTCTATTTTACAACAGCAATTTGATAAGTGGGGTAAAACATAATAAGAGACAGGGTTGGTATGGGTGTAATTAAACAGGGAAGTCCGATTATGACGTACAAGAAATTTGAACGTACTATACGTAATCATGTAGAGGCAATCCGGTACAATATACGGCGTCTTTTGAAGTAAAAAAATGTGGTAGACTGAAAATATTATTTATTATTTATTTATTTTGTTTTCAATTCAAAAGTAACCCTAGACCCACTTAAGTGCAATGTTTGGTAGTTTCCGATGTCATAAGATGTGCTTGGCTGGGATATGAGGAATTTCGACTGGTATTTCAGATTTCCCGAATATAACCGCTTTGGTGTTTTCTATTGTTTTTTTGGTGGAAGATGGGGCAATTTTCAAGACACGCCCACATTCCCCGGTCGTGTATCAGTGATGTGTTTAGTACTGAGTACATTGCTTTGAGATTGTCGATATATTACAAGAATGCATTGTGTTCGAAAGTGAAGAGAAAACATCAAGTGGGTTTGCTCAGTCTTTCGACTGTAACACATGGTTTAGTTTCAGTTCAACACAGTTGACATTTTAGAACCATTTAGAACCATTGTGGAACCGTTAGTGGTGAACCAATATGATAAATGTTAGTCTCGTCAAGGCAATGTTGCAGACAGCTCTCTCAGTAGAGTGTGAACAAAATACGGAGCAGAAAAAAAAAAAAAAGTTTAACGGAGAAGAGTTTTTGAGTTAGAAAGGCTTTCATTTATCACTACAATTGCATAGATTTTAATGGTTTTTTGGTTGTATATAATTTAATGCACAGCTTCTCCATGTATAGGGGGACGTATGACGCTTTTTTACAATATCTGTACAAGCATCTTTAAATACTCATATGTCATTTTGGATTGTATTTTGTTTAACCAACCCGATGACAACATATGATGATCAAATGTCAGCAGAATATTCATACTGTTGCAATAAACTGGCAGGTATGAATATCATGTTGACAGTAAGTTGTCAGTAACTGTAACTGGTCTAGCACATCGATTGTGTGAGTGTATGTAAATACACATCTACATAATCGTTTCTAACACTCCGCTAACCTAACGGTTACCGTCTTGGCCTATCCTCACAAATAATACTTTGAGAAAATCTACTTCCCTGTGGATGTTTATGCTGAATATTACAACTGTATTCTTCCTTTAATTTATCTCGTATTAAAATACACTTAATTTGCAGTGTAATTTGTGTAATACCTTTGCGGACACAAACATACCTAGTTTTCATTTTGAGATGTCACGACCAAACGATACATTTCACTGCCTTTACCTGATGTATGGTCTGTCTTTAACTTTTTAATATTTTCCGCCTTTTCCTAACCTTTTTTAGTATTATGGCCAAGCAACGCCAGTCGATTTGATTATCAGTCTGGTCAGTGGAAGAAGGTTGGTACTATCAGTATTTTGTTTATTACGTAACGATTACTATGTGATACTGATTTACGTATATAGTGCATCTCCATATGATCGTGTTTACATATTCTCTATGTTACATGACTTACTTGATCTGTTCAGTTACATGTTACATACCTTACATAATGTAGTGCAAATTGCCTTGCAAATATGAAGAGTTCATTGTAAGTCAAGTTCCTCTGCCACCTTTCTTTGCCTTTATCATCTTTGTGTTGTGCTTGCTCCGCCTAGTAAAGGGGTGGTTAATTATCATTACAGCTACAAGCAGGGTCTGTGTCTGGTTTACATATAGGGTCATTTACAATAGAGAAGGCACTGGCGGGATCAGGAAAAAATGGAATTGCGAAGAACTCCGATACGACGTTATTTTTAATAGGCTGATGTACGTGAGCAAAGTGTAGCGCTTCGCTCGTCAATTTAGCACATATACAAGATATCACACAAAGTGAAGGGTGTCTCTGTATATACTATGTAGCTGTTTTGGACAATTACAAAATGTAAAATCTGCAGCAACTGTAAAATATACGTCTGTGTGGGCATGAACCCAGATTTCCCAGTGGTGGCGCCATCGCATACAATGAATTGCTTTTCTCTGGCCGAGTCCTATGATGATTAAGTATTTTTTAATGAATATTGTTATATTTACAATCCTGTATCCCTGACCATCTGTCACTGGTGGCGCAGAGCGTTTTATTTTTACAACACCAGTCAGTTCATCCTGACAACATTGTGATTAGAGGTTGAACGTGAAACGTTTCTTAGCCTTGTGTAATAATTCTCCTCCAATCCTACGTATTTTCGTTAGTCTGTGTGCATTTTTTCTACCCCGTTTCCTTGTTCTAAAGTCTACCAAACTAATCAACAGCTGATCATTACAGTCTTGAAACATTTTTTTTCATTTGCTTTTTAAGTTGGGAAAAAACATTGCAAATTCAAGACTGATGAAGTATGTCAAGAACTACTGCAAATCCATTTTTTCATTGTTTTAATAGCGAGAAAGACAATTAATAATATGTTACACAGACAAAGGTATATAAGCAGAACGCAGCTACTTACAAAGATATATATACACATGTGAATGAATACTAACATTTAAATATTAACATTCTCTCCTTGCATTAGAGGAACTAAATTAAGTCATTGAATTTGAATTCATACAAGTTAGTCTGATTAAATATTGGGTAACCAATTGATTGCATTAACTCTTCTGTCAGTGACGTCATTGCTATTGTGTTATGCCAATGTCTTTGTTACATACTAGGCTGATGATATCGAGACTATTACGGAGCTGTGTTCCCGAGGGGTGGTCATCAGTAACAAAGACAGTATATCAGTACAGAGATCAGCAATAGAGCTCCTGGTGAAAGCATCCAATCATAACGTAAGTAGAAATTAAGCATAACAGGGTGTATTGATTGAATACATTAATCAATAACGTAAAGAATGCTAACACCAGTTACCCAATGCAGATGTCAGTCATAGGGTCAGTTTAGCAATGAAAGCCACCTAGTTTTTAATGTTCTTTGATACAGCTATTGTCTCAATGGGTGGAAGAATAACAAGTATTATCCTAATATTTGTTTAGTTCTATGCTATTATTGCGAAAACTTCTTGAAATTTAAATCCATGGACAAAACGGAAGACTATTGATAATTCCTTCACAAACAATTTCCCTGGTTGAGTTCGTTTTCAGACGTATTTCTTTATTCCAGCTATATGGACATGATTATTCTTTTTGGTAAGGCATATTTAACGATAACAACAATGACAAATGTAAAAAGAAGTTAGCGATGGGCTGGAGGTTTTGTAAATCAGCTGAGACGTAACATAATTTCTGCAATAACATGTTAAGACATTCCTCGATATTAACTTGATGTAATACGCAAGGGAAAAAAGACAGAAGCTGATGTGACTAATAATGCGTAGACAGAAACGAAGTTACATTAGATTAAAATAATCATGACTCACCATTATTAACGTAATTTATATTGACATGAACTCATTTAGATCAACAAATTAAAAGACATAGATAAAGAACATTTATTAAAAGTACACAGAAACATACGTTAATGGAGCTAACATTATCTTGCCCCTTCTGATCTGAACGCCCCCCCCCCTCCCATACCAGGGGACTATTTTGGAATGATGTTGAAACTAACAGGGAATGGGTATGATTAATATCACGTATGATCGACTATATTAGATCCTATTAAAATACAATCACTAAAAAATCAGGATATCAGTATTGTTCATGCAATTGTAGAAAAAGGAAGAAGCGAATAACCCCAAGACTATATTTTAGACAGACAATCATAGGTGTCGATGGGATCAACTGGGCAGGAAATTCATTTTAACTGTAAAATTAAAAAGATTTCTTTCATTAGATTGTTGTAACAGATCTTTAATGTTTAGCCTAAACCAGATCAGTAGTGACATGACGTTAGGTGAAGCCAGTAAATCATACAGATTTTGTTAAATCAATGAAATGATGCAAATCGAAGCCTGTGGTATTACAGTGTTTCACTTAATAATCTTTCTTTTGGCGGTAAGGAATTCTCGTGCACCCCTCAAATTTTGTATTCTAGCTCAAGCACAGAGGCGTGGTCACGTGGTATGGAAAGTAGACACCCCCCCTCCCCTCCCGCGGTTCTGAGAAGACAAATTATTTTCTCTTACATAAAAAGGAAAAGTGCCCACTTGCAGAGTAGTTTTATCATTTTGGATTTCGGCTTTGACCAGACGAACCCTCCTCAGTCCCTGCAGGCTCGGATTCAGACTCAGCCTCAGATTCAGTTAAGTTATTCTACATTTAGCTTTGGTTGGAATATTTCTAGTTCTGCCATCATATCAGTAATGCAATCAAGGTGAGTTAACAAAGTGGCTGGAACAAAATAAGGAATTGTATATACCCCAACAAAGAAACGAAAATATAAAACATGACTGCATGACACAAAATAGATGTCTGTTTGGGGTCACCTGAGGGTGTAAGAAATTTTAAATTATTTCGGTAAATGCATCATTATGGACCCTGTCATATTTAGCGTTACGCACGTCAGTAATTTTATAAGTTTATCTAAAGAATAGTAAAACAGGCAGATTTTATGAAGTAAATAAATTGATGCATTCCAGATACTACAGTACTATACAGTGTTTTATTTTGTAATGTTAATTTTATTCTGATAGAAAAAAACTCAAGATTTTGAAGATGTGTCCTTCTGCAATCAAAGATCTTGCGACTATGATATGTCTCAGTGTTCTGATATATTTCAAAAACAAAACAGCAAATCATTTTACACTGAATAGAAGAGGTTACAACTTGTTTACAAACTTTGGGGTAGGACACGGAGTTGGCCACCCTTCCTCGGACTTTTTTTTTCTTCTTTTTGTACTGAACTGAATTTCACTCATTTATCTCTGGAAATCGCATTAAATACCACACTAGTGGGGTTAAACGGAAACGTGCGGCAGGATACACAAACACTTCTCATCCCTTCCATACTTCGTCACATTCATATGATTTAGGTATCCGTTCCTGCAGGCATAGTGGTATCAACGACGAACTAGAACGGTATGAAAGAATGAATAACCATCCGAGGTGTTCGTCTGGCATAGCGCCACGGCGTGGGGTGGCCCTATGTCAGACGGTTAATAATAATAATAAATAAAGTTCAACCCTGATGGAACTGGGACTTGCCCAGCTCCTGCAGACTAGTGATGAGGGAACAATGGAGTATCGCAGAAATAGTGACAAAGTAAAGAGATATTTTGGAGAAACGAGCTAAGAAACAGAGCAAGAAAGCAGAAGTTTGCAGAAAGCAGAACAGTTGATTTTTTTTTTTGTAGCATTTACTGCACCCTGGGTTTCGAGGAGAAGAGGAGGGAGGGGAGTCAAGGAGGGCGGCCCCAGACCTGACAGGCAACACTTAAAGGAGAAGGGGTTCAGAGATCACAAGGGGCCCCCCGGTGACCGAACTGTTTCACCTTTCGGCTATTCAGTTCTCAAGTGCTCGAGCCACCGGTTTCCTAACCTAGGAGGACTTAGGCAACCCCCACCCCCGCCCCACCCATGGCCAGGTCTGAAGCCTCCTTCCAAGAGGGGAAATTAAGGACATCACGACTGGACTTAATATTAGTCTTATTGTGGACGGTGGCGACTAGATAGTCAAGGAGAAGTTTTTTGATGAGCGGGTCGAGGAGGAGATTATTTTTAAAGAGTCTTGTATTGAGTGTATACAGCGAGTGGAAGAGGGAAGGGATTTTATCGATCTGGAAAAGGGTTTTATTAGGAGTGTACCTAGGAACTTTGAAAATGAGGCGTAGGGCTGTGTTGTGGATGACATTAAGTTTGCTAAAATTTGTAGAAGTTGTACTGAGAAGGGGAAACTACCATAGTCGAGGAGGGGCTTAAGTTTGGTGAGATAAATCTTAAGAAGAGTGTGCGTGGTGAATTTATTACTGTTGCTAAGGGTTCTGATAAAATTAATGTATTTCCATGCTTTACCAGTGAGGGTGTTAATGTGTTGTTTGTGGGTGAGTTTGTTGTCAAGAGGAATGCCTAGAAATTTTGTTTGTGAATTGTCATGGATGATGTTGAAAATGGTAAGGTTCCTGGGGATGTGTTTGAGACGAGAGGAAGGGTATTGGAAAATCAAAAGATTGCTTTTGAGAGGGTTAATTTTGATTCGCCAGTTAGCACACCAGTCTTCCACTGCATAGATAGAGAGTTGTAAATGGTGACGGGCATTAGAAATGGATTTACTGGAGCTCCAAAGAGCTATGTCATCAGCGAACTGACTCAGGTATGTATTGTGAAGGTTGTGGAGAGGAATGTCGTTAACGTAAAGAGTGTAAAGGAGTGGGCTAAGGACAGAGCCTTGAGGAGTCCCCGCCTTGAGAGAAAAGGGGGCGGAGCAAAAAGAGTTGTGGAAGATTTCAGTGGTGCGGTCGGAAAGATAGGATGAAAGGAGGCGTGTGTAATTGACAGGAAGGTGGTATTTGGACAGTTTATAACGTAAGCCATTATGCCAGGTCTTATCAAAAGCCTTTTCGGCGTCGAGGAAGATACCTACTGTGTGTTCTCTTTTTTTTTGAAAGCGATTTTAATGCTTTCATTAAGCCGGACAATTGGATTAAGGGTAGATTTATGTGCACGGAAGCCGGATTGACATGTGGAAAAGAGATTACTATTTTCAAGATGTTGCCGAAGTCTGCGGTCTATGATTTTTTCAAAAATTTTGCCTAAAGCAGAAAGGAGACTGATGGGGCGATAGTTTTCAGGAGAGGAGCTCTTTTTGTTCGGTTTAAGAAGAAAGATAGTGTGAGCAGTTTTCCAGGGTTTTGGAAAATAGCCAGTGCGAAGGATATCGTTAAAGAGCTGGGGAGTAAGAGAGATGAAATTGTTGGGACAGTTGTTCAGAAGGAGATAAAAGACACCATCTTTGCCAGGAGAGGAGTTGTACTTACTTTTCTTAAGAGCGTGAAACCAGTCAGTAGCATGAATGGGAGAGAGAAGAGGAGTGGAACTAGTGCCAGACGGTTGTTTTGAATACGGTTGTTTTACATGCGATTAAGTGTATGGACTTATAATAAGAGTTACATCAATGATAGCATGTGGGGCAGTCTTTGGTGTTATGTATTTCCTGTAATGAGGTTACTTAGCGATGAGGTGATAAATCGTGCTACGAGCATGATTACAAATGTCAAATACGGCGAAACCCGGTATGTAGTCATTACAGTATCGGTAATAGGAAGACACGTATCACTAGTAAATTTCTTGCACTAAATTCTGAATTAGGGTACTACGCGCAGATGACCTTCATGGCATGGAATTAAAGGTGATTGTTCGTCTGATTAATATCTCATCTGACGTCATGTCTCCTCTTGATGACTTTCTACATTCGTCACTAGTGTACGGTCACACTTTGCAGTATGGTAACAGTGTAATATTTGGAGAGGGTGTTTGTTTATACCTAATTCAGTAATAGTGTATTTTTCCTCGTACAGATGTACCTGCAAAGAGCAACTACGTAATCTGCAATCGTAAGTAACTGTAAGCTACTTGCGATTGCAGAGAGTTAATCAAGATGGCATTGATATCGCAAGAGATTTACTGAAAGGATCAAAGACCTTGAACACACACACAGTAACATCATGACTGTGAATACGACCAACTGAAGCAATTTCATCTAGAGAAGACAATATCTCTATAAACCATTTGCTAAAACCTCTGTAAACACATTTTTACAATATGAAATATTTTGTTTACGTATGAAAAGCCCTCATGAACTCTCAGGTACCATCCTAGTGCTTATAATGGCAGAGATATATTTTCTCTAATATATTATAATATATTGTGTTATATTTAAAACCAGAATTCATCTTCAAAATTCATTTGAATACCAATGTTAAAGAAGAAATTTTGATAGAAATATTAGATTCTCCGTGAAATATGAAAGTAAACAAAATCAGCTGTCAGTTTTTTTTTTTTTTTTTTCCAGCTCCCTGATAAAACATGTGGAATAGTTGAAATGCCCACATTTGACCGAGAACCCTTGTTGTGTACGAATACATGTCTTTTTAAGAATAGTTTAATTTTTTAGCAACGATACTGAAACCACTGAATGGAAATTTCATTGAAAAAAAAAATCACTACACAATAGGAATTCAACGAATCCTTCGAAATGGAAAAAGTCTCAGATCAACAAAATAACATTTTTAAAATGACTGCGTTAATCATTTCATGGTATATATTTTCATGCTTTGTCAGTAATGAGGGTGACTAGGTGGAAGTCCGAGCTACGCTAATGTATAGCAAATACTGACAATGCATACTAAGTGTATGTTATAAGTTACATCAATTGAAACATGACGAGAAATGTCCAATGTTGACAAACTTTGTACCACATATGACAATTATGCTACTCAACACTGGCACAATACGCACAGTGCATATTATTATTTATCTAGTTTGCATTGTTATAAAACATAAACTTAAGACAATCAAAGTTTCAGAATATCTTTAGATAGAAACTAAGAAACGGCCACTTTGATGTTTACAATGGTCGCCACTTCCAAAACAGTTATGAAAAAACTTGGAAGTGTCCTCAAATATTTCGAAAAAAAAAGCCACCAAAGTTGTGTCCAATTTCGTAACATGGAATTAGATTGAAGGTACCAAGTTAACGTGTAAATACACCGATAGATAAAGATATTAAACACTCTGATAATGTCATAATTAATTGATTAAAGGACTGTTATTTCCTTTTTTTTTACAATTGGCCAAACATTGTACTAAATGACAATATCTCTTTCGAACCGACAGAAAATAATAATAACGGCATTCGAGTAACACCAATGAACGTTTTTCTCAAAAGGCTATAAAGAAAACAAAATGTTCTGCCCTACAAATAATTAGGAAATTGCAAATTTGAAAGCTATAGTTAGTATTGCGTGATTTTCTATAGATCGAGGACATTTTTTCTTCAAACATGGCACTCACTTAATGATGTACAGACTGTGTATAACTCATATTAATAACCACATCCACCATTGATAAACGTAACAACTGACTCAACTTATAAATGAAATAACTTTAACCATTAATGCAATACCTGGACCCACCGTATATAGATCATAACCTTAAACGATTGAATTATTCATACGCCCATACACTGTGTAGCGTCGTTGGTTAGAGTATTTTGTCTTGTTAGCAGTAAGGAATGTCAAAACTAAAGTGTCTATTAAGACAGGATGGCAACCAACATGGCAGAAGTCAAACCTATTTGAAGACTGCACTTTCAATACCGCTTCACATTTTCTGAAAAATTTAAAACAAACTGAATCAGTTGCGTCAGGATATCGTATTCTTTTAATATTTAATATAAGTGTAGAACATTGAATTTTATTTTATTGAAATGTATGAAACAAAAAAAAAAAAAATGGGTGATGAAGCCCCGTCTACGGTAGAGTACCTGCATGGATTTAGAAGCTGTAGAGCCAAATGCAATCAAGTTATGTTACCTAAGTCATATACTCACAAATAAAATGAACTAACAAAGCTTTTAAATGACTATGTCATACATTCATTGCTAAAGAAACGGTGACCGCTTTACGGGGTGGGGGTCATGGAGCAAGACTCACCTATACATTTATTTGAAAACGAATTTGTTTTAAGGTTGCAAGGTGAGACCTAAAACAAAAAGAGAATAGTGGTTCGGAAATGCTATTTTCAGTGATCTGAGAGGTCTTTTCCGCCAACATTTTCCGATTGTGGCGCCCTCTTATATAGTAACTACTGACGATACTATTACTTTAATATTTTTTGTTCAGATCTTAGATCAAACAACTTCTTAGACCTTAGATGATCCAACTTATTAGTCTCCCTGTTTCTTTAAATTGATTTTCTCTTCAGTCATTAATTGATAAATTAAGCGCCGGGGTAATTGGTAATTTGTAATTCTCTGGATACCTCTTTACGTCAATAACACTTACCACGCATTGAACGTTACTCGTAACTCAAGAGTCACACTAAGCACTTTGGACTGTAAAGCCATTAGTGCAGTGAGCCAGCACTTGGCCATTTCTGTATATTTTGGAATTAGCTTCTGAACAAATTGTTAATGTAGCCCTCCCCCTCATCGTCTCTTCCGGTCAAATATTCATTGAACTACCAAATGTGTTATTTTCTTTTTAATAATGGTAAAATCCGGTCCATAGCATGAACTAGAAATGTGGTTGACAAATCGGAACTACCTGGCTATGAGTTTACAGTTGTTATATACGTAGTGTCCAGTGAGATAGGGTCGGGGACTGTTACATTACTAGACTATGGGCCTCTTGTCTCCACGACTTTCGAGAGAGTTCGAAAAAAATGTATATCCATGGACGAACTAAGAATGCTTCTTGCCACATTGATAGAAGGTAGGTAGCTACTCAGCCACAAGTAAAAGTTAGCCTTTATAATTCCTCTTCAAATATAGAAGGATGAAAATGCGGCCTAAAATACTCAAGCAAACAAAACAAAAACAACAAGTACGTCGGTGGACAGAAGAGTGAAACATGATTTCTTTTTTCGGTATTATTTGTTAACTGTTCAGGAGATATTGTCCGTTCCACTTTGAACTGCGCACAACGAAGTTGTCATCAAATGCAATACTGAAAGTTGTTTGCATGGGCCATTCACATTGATCAGCCAATCACAGTCTATGTTACTGACACACCCCCGTCTCCATCATACATTATGTTATCTTTTCACAAATCGCTCTGTGATCTTCCGAAAAATAAAATATTTTCAGAATAAGCTTGTAGTTTTCAGTTCATCAAGAGTTCCTTCAAAAAGATCAAAACTGTATCGATTGGAAAGATTAAGCAACCTTGGTTTGTTTGAATAAAGTAATGTGTTCCCTTCAACAATGTAAAATCTTATACAAAAAAGAAATATGTGGCAGCCTTCTTGAAGGTGCCGCGATAGGAAATCTAATTTAAGTAGTAGTGTAGTTGCCTATTGACGTACAAAGCTTCTGAAACTATGCTGTAATAAATAACTATTTTCGTGATAAACTGGGTGGTTAAATGCTATAAGAATGATAACATTTTGAAAGTTAAGGAAAATAAAGATTCCTAATCCGTGTGAATAAAAACGTCTCATTAAAGAAAAAATGATTAAAAAAATGAGAAAAAGTTACTTTTTACCTACGTTTAAAACCTTTCAAAATCCTGTCAAAGTAAGAGCTATGTACCCGTATGTACTGCCTAGAAGACTGTACACATCTGAACTGTTAGGATAAAAACGGCATTGCTTTTCTACCACACTTGTAAGTCGGGAACAACACTCACCAAACGTAACGGTAAGATAAGAACTCCATAACTTTTAGGTAAAATTTCACACACAGTTACTGTCTTACATTGTGTATATAACAATTTTACTAGAATGTAGTAAAATTATGTAAAATAATAACTCCATAAATTTTACAATAATTAATGTAAAGAGTATATGTAAATTCTACATAATTTTGGTAAATTTACTACATTTTAGTAAAATTTTTATATACACAATGTAAGACTTACATTAACAGTGTGTAAAACTTTACCTAAAAGTTTTGGAGTTCTTATTTTACCGTTACGTTTTGTGAGTGTACTCATTGTTTAACCATTACTTAACTGTACCCTCACTGTAGCGTAGGTCAGAATTTAGCTACTTGAGTGCGCCTGGAGATGGGCACGCTTTATGGTATTTTGCCCAGTATTTTTACAGCAGTGACTGATAACGTAGTTTATAGATATTCCTTAAAATTATTAGACCGACTTCGATGACTGCCCTTACACACTTTTTAGGTATGTTACGTACATCTGTGTATGTCTTCCCTCACAAAAATGGCGGGTGTACTTTGTTATATGAGGGACTTAATTGAGAGCAGTGAACTGCCTTTAATGATCTACAGTTGATATTTAGAGGGCGCAATTTTAATATCTTCTCATATCTATCAATCAGTAAAACTTGCTCTTAGAATTCCTGCAAACGTGCGCGAGCGCCAAAAAAAAAAATAATAATTTCACAGGGTAAAAACTTTTCTTTTTCCAAAAGCCTGTACTGAAACTTGAAGTAGTTTGGGAAAATTTTAACCTTATTAATGGGGGGGGGGGGGGGACAAATTAGGTCGTCTCAAGGACAAGCTTATTCTTGGCAATGTGTTATTTCACGGGATACTAAGTTTGTGAAAACTTTAACTTATTTGAGAAACAGACTTATTTCTGTCGGCGAACTTATTCTGACTTATTTTGGCGATGTTTCATTTCACGGGTAACAATTTCGTGCAATAATCTGTACTGAACCTTACATGTTTTTTACATTTCAAATTGGCTTTCTATGCATCTTAATATTTCTGTCTTTATTTCTTTATTTATTTATTAATTAAATAATAAAGCATACATTTGAACTTTTTCGCCCGATCGCCGCCCATAGGTGGGAGCCGCTCTCGGCACAGAGTACGGGTCCCCTATACACGTCACGGGTCACGGGATCAAACTGCTGGAAGGAACGAAAAAAAAAAGAATATATAGCTGGGTTGGGAGGAGTGCCGGCAGGTTTATCTCAGATGAGATATTTTAAGCAGCACGTATTCAACCTAGCGTGCAACTTCCTGATTAAGAAGGAAAATTAAATCCCTGAAGAATGGTAATAGCTATCGAATAGGTTGAAATGAAACAAGAATCATAATGATTTATGAATCCTATTTTATTTATTTTTGGAGCACTTTGTAAATATGGAGGGCCGCGATTCAGCAATCTTTTACTTCTTCATTTTTTCCCTTTTCTTGCGACTAAGCCCCATAAGTCTTAAAAAGATATTACATGTTTAAAAGTTTCTGTTTGTCGTGGATTTTAATACCCAGAGGTCGATCCATTTTTGTCAGTGCTGTATTTCTTAAATATCATCAGTGCAATCAATTCACCTTTCTACTTAAAGGGGAAATCAAGGTTTGTTTTCACAATTTGTTTCACTACAATTCCGCACCGGTATCGTACAATGACTTATCACAAACACATATGATCAAGATTATCTCAAAACATGTGGACAATTTCGAGAAACTAGTCAAATTCGGTATAATCGTATAAAGGAGGCTGTCTTGTCTTGTACATGAACGTTTATTTTTTGTACCCGACAAATATGACGAGTTTCTCATTCAACAGTAATTAATGCAATAATTACCATTTCTTCTACCTTCAAACACCTCCCCAACGTTTTTTTTATTTCGGTGAACAATCAGTTTAGAAAGAAAAATCAACAAAAGGTGAATTGTCTTCGTCAACCCCTGATTTCCCTTTTTCATGTCATTTTTTTTTTCATGAAGGTCATGAATGTGCGCCACGATTGACAGGTTATGTAATGACTATGGGTTAATTAAAAGTACATGGAATAATGAAACTATGTATGTACATGAATTACAATGTGAACACACACACACTCCGAATTACTAATGAACAAGAAGACAAATAAAGAAAACAAAATGAATTTCCTATCAATGATTATTACTATTACATACAAACGGATACAGGGATATCCAGAGTAATTTACACAATTACACATACAAAAACACATAACGACTACCGCACACATTTATTAAAGAACAATTTTGTAAATACCATTAGTTGAATTTATGCATTAAAAACGAAGCAAAATTGAAACCTTAATGTGCCATTTATAATGCAGACTTGGAAAAGTTTTCTGTTTGTCTGGATTTTTAGAGTGATGCAGACCAGCAAGAAAGGAACAGCTCAATGCCGTTCTTCTAAACATTTGTTGATCACCACCTTACTACACCACATTTCTTTAATAATGCTTTTTCCAAATCAAAGCGCTATGTAACAAAGCATTCACAAACATCGTAAAATTGAAGTATCAAAAGCTTAAAACTCAAAAATAAATCCCATTAAGATCAAGTTATAAAAATCAAATGCTAATCCAAGAAAAGAAACACATTATATTGTAAAAAAGAATATAAATGAACAAAAAATAAACATGAAAAAAATGTTAATAATGCAAGTCAACTGAAAGAAAGCAGAGAAAGCTGGACAATTCTTGGCCACGACTTTATTCACGATAAGAATTGACCCTGTTCATGAGAGAAGTACATACCATAGGACACATATATGGTACAGGAAGAGAAACAAGTTTGCAAAATTTCAGAGTACTCCTTGTCACTCCTTGTTCAGGCTTGTTTTGTTAACTCATATTGTTATCAAAGGAATTATATTACCGAGTCTCTGGTAATTTGTCTTTTCAAGCGTGTTGCCATGAGAGAGACGACTATGTGCATGGTGTCTGAAGGGTAAGTCACCATGGAAGAGCATTGAATTTCTCCTTCCCCAGAATTTTAATTTTATATTCTATTTTAATTTTTAATTTTACAGTTTATCGATTCCGTTCATTCGTTAGTCCGTAAGACCTAGCCTGTATCAAAAAAAAAAAAAAAAAAAAAGACGACAGAAGTAGGATGCGGAAAATATTTGTTTGCTGATTGCTTGGCCAAACATTCATTCCAAGGAATGTAGTTGCTGTTATAGGTTCAACTTCTTATTCTGTCACCTTGTAATTATACAGGATTATGGACGATTAAGGTTGTAAACGAAGATCCGTTTAGTCCCTTTTCCAACAGCGATCGATCAAACTCAACTCCCCATTCTTTCCCATTCTTTTATCGTCCAGCAACTCAATCCCTCTGCCCAGAACACCAAACACAAATACGCTAAAATCAATCAAAATATCTCAATCAACCAAAGTAAGCAACCAAACCTAGTAAAACGAACATTGAACGCCAATCACACACGGAATCACACATGCACAACTAAGTCTAAGATTAGTATCGTCCATGACTCGCATTCTTTCTAAAGATATTTTGTCCTCTTCAAAGTTATTTTGTCCCTCTCTCCAGTAGAGCGAACATTGTCTAGTAATGGGAATGAAGGGGAAAAGAAGCATATTGCTTAGATTGCTGATTAATTATAGTATAAATAGTTGTAATAATTAATATTACATTATTATAATTAATAGTAGTTATAGTTTTAATTATATTAACGATCATGGAACGCTAATCACACACAGAATCTCACATGTACAAGTAAGTCTAATATTATTGTTGTCGTCTAGAACTTGAAGTAGAACTTTTCTAAAGATATTTTGCAGGCTTCTTCAAACTAACTTTGCCCTCAGTCTTATCTTCGGTAGGTAAAACATTGTCAGGTTATTAGATAGAACAGGACAGAAACATGTTGTTTGTATTGCTGATTAATTATAGAAGTAACTTGATAAGAGAGGGTATGATCAATAATTTGCAGGTGTCTCAGATGTCCGCTCGTGACATCAACCGTATGCATACATATTGGTGCACAGTGAGATAATACAGTATGCAGCAAGTACATGTACGGTAGACTGTGGTGATAAAGGGTAGACTGGATTGGACATTTTCATCGATAGAAGTCCCAAATATAGTTTTGTTTTTACTTCGTATTAGCTGAATAAATGGCGTTACGTTGAAATTATTTTTCCCCCAAAGTCAATGCAACTTGCTATTATAACTGTACATCGTAGATACTTCCTGTCAAACTCTAAATCTCAAACTCCGATTTGTAAGTCCTAGTCATAACGTGAGCCACCTCACCTGGCCAATATGTCTGTATGATTCCTGTGACATGAAAGAAGCAAAATGAATTGGCTACCTTATAGATCAACATTAAGAATAAAGTCACCTCTAATTAAAAAGAAAACATAGAAATAGTAAGGAAAATAATGGTCCGTCAATACGTGGAATGTACCCCTCAAGGGCTACTACATAAAACATGTGTAGCATTTATAAAGGTATGCACAAAATGAGGATAGCCAAAGTAAAATATTAATAGCAACTCACAGGACTTTCTCACGTTCCTTTAATAATCACGCTCCTTTAATTTGGCAAGTATAACGCCCTTAAAAGAGGAACATTACACACGGTAGATATACTGAATGTTTTATGCGTTATGGCTTTATTATCATTCTTACCTTTTTCAATCTTCAGATTCCCATTAACTGTGTAAATCTAGCCCGGTCCTTCAAGGACGTTGCCGAGACCGATGACATTATCCTCCAATCTGATCTCTCTCTCCCAATCCTGACATCAGTAGAGATTATGTATGTGCACACAGAAACAGGACGAGAAATGAAGGAACAAGAAGTGATAGGAGTATTAGAATACGCTCGACATTCAAAGAGATTGAAGGAAATACGGTAAGTGATGAATTTAATTTAAAATATCAAAATGATACAATGAGTAGTACATAGAGCATGAATGGGAAAGAAATAAAAAATAAACAGACACAAAAATATCACGTCACATTCCCGTTTAGTATCATGCAACTAAAATGAAATGTTATTTAATAATTATTTCAAATCAGTTTTTCTTTTTAATCTATGAGTACCTACATCCTCCTACAGTTCATCTGATGGGATCTGTGATGATATTAATAACCTCAAAGTAAATTTTCTTATTAGGAAAGAAAATGCATATAAACTTCTGACACTTCAGTAAAGGGAAGGTTTAAGAGAAATGTAAAGGAATGAAGTGACAGGGACATGTTTACGTTTCAAAATTACAAAGTCATTAACACCATTGACGAGAGAAAGGTATTTCCACACATGTGTATACTAGTGGGCAACTGTTAAATGATATGATGTATACCTTAACCTAAATCATTACATGTAATGAATTTCACATCTCATGCTCACAATTTAACCTCAATTATTATATGGAATCTTTATCAGTTTAGAGACAAATGATTTATATCATCCATTGTTATCATGGTGCCCATCCCACCATTTTCTGGAGCTGCTCAATCAATATGACATTACACTCACCACGCCATGGTATAATGAAAATCAGTACAATCCTCCTCTGCTATAGGTTCTTGTGTAATGCCCTGTTTCACATCCACAGGTGCATACCTTGACTTAAAGGGAAATAGGGCGTTAAGAATACACCAACATGAAGTGAAAAAGAAATAGCTTTAGTCATTGTTAAACCATCGAGTCTCCTCAATAAACATCTACCAAAGCTTCATCTCCTCAAAACATTATGTATGTGTTGAGTAACGGAAGATGCATCATTTGAATTTAGAAAAGTTTTGACGAACAAATTAGTGTAGAGCAACAAATAACTGAGTTTCTATCTGTGAAAAAAAAGTATTTCTTGAAAAGAAAGGCTACTGTCTTTCCCTATTTTGAATAATCTATCACTCCGCGGACAAAACATTGGTTTTAATAGTATGGATGTTTTCTGTAAAACAAACGCCCTATTCCCCTTTAAGGTTTTTCAAGGCTTAAAAACACATATTTTACGTAATTGTTTTGTAATATGATTCTGTAAATCTCTCATCATTTAGTTCCGCGATTCTTCCTTCATTGGCTCTCTATCAATTTCACGTGTCTGGTTAACAATTGTAGTAGATAAACACGCCCAGGCTGTTGTCACGGTCACACAAGTGATAGGGTTGTTGTTGCTATAGGCGTAACAGGAAAGTTGAGCAACCCAAATATTTACCATTGCTTGTTTGTACTGACTAGCCAGTAACAACATTTTAGAATTTTCACTATTTTCGTCGAGTATGATATCTCGAAATCAATGACTTCTCACATGTGGTAGTTACAAATATTGAGAAATTACTTTAGTTTCGTGCAAGTGACTACACATGTGACTATTATTCCTTCAATCTATAGTCTGTTATTTTTATCACTAAATGTCTGTCAACGTCACGTGATCGAACAAAATTATCTTTTATCTTTTTCCTCAGTATGTATAACAAAAAAAAAACATGCTAATTACCAATGACGTCAAAGGAATGTTTAGTATATTTCTTTTTTTTCCTTAGTTTTTTTCCCCTACTATGTTAAGCTAGATACTAATATTGAGAATATTTAGCCCAACATAAATATTAGATAGATATCTGTGTCCCATTGGCAGTGTTGGTAATGCCATTAAAACAGTGTTCAATACTCTAAGATCTGCTTTATTTATTTATTTGGCAAAGCAGTAACAGATTAAGGGTCCTCTTTCATTGATAATGTAAGCAGTAAGGAGAAAAAAAATACGAAGGAGGATACTTTTAGGCAAGTAAAAATATTTGTAAATATTTGGTGAAATTAAAAAAGGAATAAACATGACCATCAAGAAGTCCGTGTTATTCCCGCTAGAAACCACTATTACAACTAGTGTATGTTAATAAAATAATGGTGATCATACCAACACAGCTGTACTCATTTTGAACAGAAATCATGACGTCATCACTCACTGTCCTTAAACTTTCACTGAAAAAGGAATTTTGGAATTACAGACATAATGAACGTTTGCAGCTAAAGGAAAATGATGAGAAGCACAATATTACCAATCCGACCTGCAGATATTACACACGTCGATCAAGTTATTATAAAGTTAACAGGGCTGTCGAAACATTTTTAATGCCTTTAAGCTACACACGTTACATCGTCTATAATAATTACACTACGTAATCATACGTGCAAATCACATGACTAAACTTAAAATAGGAGGGAGTCCATGACTACTTAACAAGTAAAAAGTCACGGGCATTATGAATTATTACTACCATTATAAGTTACAATTACTACGTAAGAAAATGCCCTCTCATAAAAACACCCTCATACCGGCACAGATGTGATGATATGACACAAACTGCTGACGTCATACATATACTGAGCTGGAAAGTCTTTGATGCTATGTGTGAGTCTGAGAAATCATTGGAATAATGAGCGCTTGTAGTAAAAAGAAAGTTACGTTGACAGAACATTATAATCCCGATGTGCAGGTATTACTACATTGAAGTTCTCCCTCCCACACCCATCTGAGAGATGTAGACCTATTTACTTATAACGCCATATGGCATATATTCTCCGACGTGTTACAAATGTGTGTCACTACCAATTTGCACCCAATGTTCCTACACCTCGTTTATTCAGTTTCTATGGAGTTCTTGAGTTATGTTTCTGGAAACATGTTACGTTATAGCTGTGCCCATCAGTGAAATCATAACGATTTCTTACCATACTGGGCTGTGTCAGGTCACCTTAAGTACCATACCGGGCTAGACCGCCATGTCTCATATATCAACCATACATAATGTTACCATGGCAAATCTTGCTGTAGAAACTGAAAGAGACATAATACATTCTAGTGTCTCAAAGCAACTAAATATCTCATCCCGTACATTACATGTATAGGGATGTGATAATAATAAACATGACCATCAGGAAATCCGTATTATTCCCCCAGAAAATACTATTACAACTAGTATAATAACGAGTATATGTCCATAAAACAATCATGATTATACCAACACAGCTGTCAGTACTGATATTGAACGGAAAATCATGACGTCATCACTCACTGTCCCCGGACACTTTCACTGTAAAAGCTTTAGGAAGTACATAAATAAGGAACGTTTGCAGTTAAAAGAAAGTGATGAGAAGCACAATATTACCCATCTGACCTGCAGATATTACACATTTCGATCATTGATTGGTGTATGGTGTCGTAGCGTATGCGATACGTGCACCGCCACCAATAGGCCTCCATTTTTTTTTTTTTTTGGAATTCTATTACATGCGATGGAAGATACTACCTGTAGATATTAGTTTTTAGTGACTTCTTGAGTGATGTGAAAAGAAACATATTATGTTAATTGTCAATACTGATCGTTTTTTTTTTTTTTGGTATAACTCTGCCTTATCCGATGGTCTGGTAAAGGCCAAGGTCGATAATGATAAAATGGCCGAGAAACGGGGAAGGGGGGGGGTGTCTTTAGTGCTGATGAACGAGCATTCAGTGACAGTAAAATACATAGAATATGTTAGTATTACATGCGTCATAGGGCACACTTTTACAAACGCCAAACAGCTCATGAGAAATATTTCCAAAGTAAAGAAAAAGAACTATTAAGGGGAAATCAGGGTTTGACTGAGAAAATTCGCCTTTACACTGTAAAACCGAGCTCGTCAGGATAACTTAAAAAAATTGAGGTAACTTGCTGCAATAGGTTTTTCAAGTTATGTCAACTAACAGAATTTTAACCTATCTCAACTGAAGGTTGCCAAGTAACCTTATCACAGGTTCTTTTATTAACCTAACTCAGTAGTGCAAGTTATACTAACTGAACAATTTCAGTCCAGGTAACTTGAAAAAACTCAGCCATAACAACTCACCTAAAAGAAGTTGATGGAGCTTGTGAATGACAATTTGAAAGAACTTAAATAATTGAGTTGACATAACTCGAAAAAGTCATTGCAGCAAGTTACCTTGTTTTTTTTTAGTTATCACAACTGACCTTTTGCGTAAATCCAACTTAACAATTTTAAGTTAACATGATAAGCAAATGATTTTATTCTGAAATAAATTTATTTTCAAACAATCAGAACTTTTTCAAACTGCAAAGCAATAATGTTCACATCAGTTAGATAAAAATATAGAAATAGATGGCCTTTGGTAGTTAAAAGTTTCCTAGAATGCTATTTTCTGCTTAAGCTGCTATGAAGAAGTCACTTTGAGCAAGCAACTATCATGTGTCACAAGTGTTTAAAAAAACTTGTACTGAAGACTTAGGTTGCTGTGGAAATACACTAATATTACAAGGATGTCATTATTTGCCTTTTGTCTCAGGGCATTTGTGATTTCAGAACTTTATGTTATAATAATCACACATACTGTTGAATGTCACAATGTGCCTGTCAGTGACATTCTCTTCAGGTTTATGTACAGTGCTTCTAAACAGGGTGGCAGCACAAGGCATAAGATTAGGAGTGAAAACTACAGTAGCTGGTGATGAATTTTCCGTGAACTTTGCATGAATTATAATGTCTGCATACTTCAGTTTTCAAACATATAGGATCCAACACCTGTTACATAGTTAAGCTGAATTTCATCATCAACAAATTCACATTCCCTCACAATTTTTTAACATGGGCGACTCCCAATTCCTGGCAAGGTGCTGCAGGGATCATATTTTGGTGAGCCCAGCAATAAGCCTGATTTCAAAATTTTGGTGGAGGGGACAAAAAGGATGAAATTAACAGGATATTAAGAGCATAGATCAGCAAAGCAGGTTCATGTACTGTATGTTCCTTTCTGACAATTTGTCAATGAGGTTATTAATCCCTGTGGTTTACCTTTAGATCACTCACAATGCCAAATACCAAAACAGAATATTTAACAGAACGTCCAACAAATGAAACAGAAATGCAAATATATAAATGAAACTGCACACTATGCATACTTGTGGCTAATACTGTGAAAATGATGGCATGGCATGGCAGGTGAAGTGACATAGTCATACGGTACTATTCGACCTTCTTCAAAAGAAACACGCTTTTCTCAAAACCAACCCACCCACTTTCCAGATTTGATCATTTTTCTCCTTTATAGGCTAGCTTGATTACCAGTAGGTTTCTTACAAATGTAAGTGTTCAGGTATAGACCTTGCTAGAAAGGAATTGAAAGCTTGCAATTTCTTTTAAAGAGAAGCAAGTTTCTTTTGTAAGGTGAGAATGCCCCTGATGGAAAACTGACAACTTTGTTTAGAATCGTAAATAAGTGAAAAGCACATTCTGATATCAACCCTGTTTGAAATGATGACATAAATATAACTTTTAAAGTACAGAAACTTCAAACAAAACAATCTTTTGAAACTAGCTTTAGAACAAACTTGTCCATGGAAGTAACACATCTTAGGCAAACAGTTTGTTCTTAAAACTGAGAACTTTAGGGGTTAGTTTGTTGCCATCGAAGTTCAAGAACACCTTTTGAATCAGTTCCATGGTCTTTCCCTGACCTCTTTCGTACTCTAGGTGGAGGCAGTAATGAAGACCAAAATATAACATAAGGGCAGTAGGAAAATCTGGAATATCCTCCTGAACAATGTTACCATCAATTATAATGCAAATATTCATGGGGTCCTCAACACCACCTACAACAGCAATCCGCTGCTTTTCACCACTTGCCACAAAATCTTCCAAGTCTGAACTCTGCAAGACAAAAAAAAAAAAAGGCTGTGTTAACAAAATGTTACTAACTCTATGCATTTTGTGGAAGCAAGTAAGCAGCAGGGTAGGTAAGAAAAATGTGCAATTGAGATAGTAAGTATGCCCAATATCAAAATATTTACCAGTAAAACTGGTGCAGCAGCTCATGCTAAATGTTTCTGCAGAACCAATTTGCTAATTCCAATACTCTCAATGAGTTTCCTTGAAACCACATAACACATCCCCAGCACTCACTATCCTGTAGATACAGCTCCCCATAGTATTTCTCTGGGATGTGTTTTAATTTATTACAGATGACATTTACCAGCACAATGACTGCCTGTCCTCTAATAATATGAAGGATTGAGGAAACTATCACTATTTTTGGAAACAAAAGAATTTTGAAAGTTTCAAACATACGCCCTAACTATAAACTCAAAATTGTGCTGTTTCTTATTCAAGGGTCGTCCCATGGAAAATTGATAGGAACATTCAAAATTCCTTTGAAATCATGCAAATGATCCCAAAATTGACCTAAAACTTCTGAACACCCTATAGGAACATGACTCATGGACCAAATTATAAGCAGGCATGAACTAAAACTTATGGAAGACTTGTAGATGTCATAAGAGACGTAATTGAGTGTCAGGTACCTTGACTTGCTAGTTGGTTGGGAAGTTACCTTTGCATACTTTGCCGTATTATGCTTAGGTTTTGAATTGTAATAAACCTACAGAATTCCGTAAAGAATGACAACATAGTGAACAGCATAAAAGTGCCCTAAGAATGAAGACCTTTCTGTGTAGAAATGTATTTAAAAGTTTTACTTTGCCGCATTCAGCGTATAATAGCACTAGCCTACTTTGGGAGAATCCGTGTTTTATCCTAAATAATAGGCAAACTCACTTTGTCAAATAGGCATTGTATATATTTAAGGCAATGATGGTCAGCTCTGGCACACCATGACCTGATAAGCACAAAGGGATTCTCAAACCATGTCTCACTACATGATTGCTGGGTTCTGTGTTCACACTATATATACTAATAACTGTACCTACCTGGACTTTATGTGATGCATACATTGTTTCATCCCTACAGACATTTAAGTTCTACTGTTGCACAGAAAAAATGTTCAATGGAATCCATAGCAGTTACATATACTCAAACTCAAATGGGTTTGTTTGGAGTGCCTTTGTCAGGTTATACACAATTTCAGAAAATTTTAGGTCAGAGAGTCTGACTTTGCCAAATGACGCTTCCTGTCATCTGACCCATAATCTGACCCATAATCCAGCCCATGCAGTTGCTGACAGGAATGTGCGCTAAACACATTCATGCCTTAATCCAGTAAAAATTTGGAAGAACTTATGAGACTACACATTTTGCAGCTCTTTCTGTATCAGAATACAGATACTACTGTATATCAGGCTTACAGCATTTTCCTTGGGGAGTTTTCATTTTCTGCAGAGGGTCAATCCAGAATCCTCCACAGAACATTCATGCTCATCAATACATGTTTTAGCGGAAGTGGATAGGCTGTACTGAATAAGGATATGAAGCCCAAAGGATATGATCAACAGTCCACCGGTTAAGAGATGATTAGCCATATTAAACACCTCTAAGGGAGAAATAGTGCCGATAACTCAACATGCACTGTCACTCTCTACATCTCGGAGGAATTTGGTCTGCCTTCAATGTAGCTACAGTAAGGTAAATTTGCTAATATCTGAAGTGGTCATGAAATTGCCATACGATGAATGGGATGGTCATCACTGTGAAAAGGTTGTGAGATCAGTATCTTCATGGCAGCATCTTGATGCAAATGTTAAGAAGTTCTCACCTCAACATGTTGATAGTACAACTGTTCTTTGAAGTAAATTGGAAGACACTTCAGAAGCGCAGTCCTCTTTGCAGTGGTATCCTGTAAAGTATTGAAAGAGAACTTAATGAACTCTCTTTAAAACAGTGTCAGTACTGGGGAACTTCTGCTAGGGTAGGTTGGGAGGATGACTCATCCCCTAATTTTTCCCTTACAGATAAACAATGTTGGTACCACCACTGATTGACTGAAGAGATTTGGAAACTTACAAATCTTACAGTACATGTAAACCTTGTCTTGTTACTTTTATGGCAAGTATCTCATACTTACTGCATCTCTTTGGAATGTCTTTGAAAAATACATTGTAGTTAATTTAAAATATCCCAATTTCTTAGCAGTTAATGTCTGTGAGCTATGTCCATTAGAATGACCACAGGGGTTTACAAACCCAACTCTAGTAAGTACTGCAAGTAAACCCAACCCCCCTACCCATTATTGGCTATCAATGCATCACATCACCAAACCTTAAATCTCAAAACAGGACACAAGTCAATGATCACTTCCTGAAAATCCTTTGTTGCTCCCTGGAATAAGTACAGTGTAGGTACCTAAACCTGTATCAATATGAAATGACGAGCATTTGAGCAAGTGACTTTCATCTTACCCTGAAAACTGCCACAAAGTTCACAGCCTGAAGATGATGTTTGTCATGTTTCTTCCAAATTTAGCAATGCAACAACCTAAAGAGATCCTTTTTTCCTAGTTAATTAATGGGTTAATGAAGAGATTTTGTTATCTTACCTTATCTTCCCATGAATTCAGCTCTTTCTGAATCAGTTGGGAATGCAATACCTGTCTAGTCCTCAGAATGTTCAGCATGCCGTCTAACTGACCATCCAGAAAAGCAAAGAAGGTCTGGTGCAGATTTAAATTAGCCAATCTCCCAAATTCTGCATTCAGCTGCAAACAGTTGAAAAAGTCAATTACATCTTTCACATGGTATATGATTTATAAGCACAACTGAAATACATGTAAATCAGTTTTATATCATTATCTCCTAGACTGACCCGAGCTTGGTTGTTGCCTACAGTGTTTGAATTTTTAGGACTTTGTTGAGCAAAAACCTTTTATTGACCAGATGCCCTTCACACAGCTTAAAAATGAGTCTGCTGGAATTTGCAAACTACTGTATAGTAAGGGTCTAGCATTTCAGGCCAGTCCATTAACAGACATTCCCTTTTGAGTAACAGTTCTGAATTTGGTTATACACTAATGCTACTAAAAACAATCTCTTGGAAGAAGCTTACTTTCAAGTAATATTTAAAGAGAGATTAAAAATTTTCAGTAAAAAGTTTTGGAAAACTTTTAAAATAATTTACTTGGTGGGTCAAATTGTAATATGTTTTTTAAGAAGTTGTGCTTTGGGTTACCTTCAAGTTCAGGTAAAGTACTACATTGCACTGACCATGTAGGCCTACATGTAAGGCTACAGTATGCTTTGCATGTCACACTATAGTACTGTAGGTAAATGCAGAAAATCTGCTAATTCAAATATGGCTTATTATGCGATAGTCCTGCAAAGGAGAAGGGTTATTAAATACTGAATAACTGCAGATTATGATTCAAATATCTACCAGACACTCCAGCAATGGTCCAAAATGCTAGTTTTCAGTTTAGTTGACTTACAGTAGAATAAGGAAACAAAAGATGTGCCATGCACAGGGTGATTCTGAAATCACAAATCTTTCCTAAACACATGACTACAAGATTTTGCCATAAAAGCATAGAGCTGAGAATCTATTCAGTACAGGAATACCATGCCATATGATGCTACTATCTACCATGTTCCACAATCCCAGCCCTTACAACTTTTGTGAAATTTTGTTCACAAGCTTCTATGACACACAGGCCTGCATTTACACATACAAACACAACCATCAATACACATACACAAACTCACCGAAGAGATATCCCTGTGTAACTCCTGAGTTCTATGTTCAGATGAGACTTACAATAAAGTGCAAAGGTAGCAACAGGTTACAATTTCTGTAACTGTACGTACCTCACTGGGGATAAACAAGCCTGGCCATCTTCTAGGGTTTTTTTTCACAGCTGGGCAATGTAGAACTAGTTCCCTTCTGCGGTGAGCAAATGTCCTTGCCATCAGGGAGTGTATCTCTTTCATATCTTTTTTTTTTCTTCTGGACTTCTGTAATGACATTCTTTCGGAAAACTTCCATACTAGCCTCATCTTCACCTTTTGGAAGGTCTGGAAGATAATTCAGTTCTGCTCTTTTGGGTTTTTTTTTTTATTTTGGACGGTGTCTCATCCTTTGGCATTCGTTTCCTTGAGTTGACTTTCATTTCAAAAGAACCTAAAATTCTCATCTTGGACCTCTTGTTGCTCATTTTATATTTTAAGCTATTCAGCAATCCCTCATAGCCTGATGGATACCCTTTTTCACGGAGACAAGGATACTTCAAAATGACACTTTTTGCCACTTCTATGTATTCCAAATGTGAAGGATATGCCTTATATTCCCAAACCTGATTGGCTAATGCATCAAGAAGCTGACCTTTGAGACCTTTACTCAGCACAAGCTGAACGTTTTCAGTTTTGTATCTGTCATTTCCTGTCTCTAAAGCTATCTCTAATTCTGGTCCAACTTTGGGGACCTCAAAGACACTTGGCCATGTTCCTTGTCTTAACTTTGCTTTCCAGTGACTCCATATCATCGGAGGAACTCACACTAACGGTATCATGGGATGAATTGCTTTCTGAAGGGCCTGAGGACATACTCGAAAGGTTACTGATATGACTGTCCCATGTTTGCAATGGTGGTAGGGAATAAACCAACGTAAGAGATGCACTGTCCTCAGGAAGATCATTGATGTTGCTCAAATTCACAAGCTCTGCACCGAAATCTGGATCGCAGAACTGTATTGTAAAGTCACTTTCCAGAGCAAATTCTTTCTTTACAGTGTCTATCAAACCGTCAACAGAAGTTGGTTTTGTTTGTACAGACACTTTTCGTATATCTGACTCAGAAACAATAACTCTCATTTTGTATGGCGCCATATCCCTGGATAACCTGCAGGAAATAGTCCATAATACTGTAATGAGCTACTGTATATAAAATAAATTTTTAAGTAGTTAGGCAAAATTTGATCAAATGAGCCACTCATAATGAACATGCCAGATTTGCCACAGCTAAGCAAGGAATTCATGGAAAATGTTACAGGAAAAATGAAAACACTGCCAGGGTTTTCTAAAGTTACAAGTACAGTTCATACAGTAAGATACACTAGCTCTATCATCAAATTATTCACATTTCATCAGCACAAAATGTTTCATTACAATTTTTTTCAGTCCATTCACCACGTATGAAGATAATGGATAATAGCTACTCAATTCTGATGGTTGGACAAGTTTGTACTCATCTGTTTCAGTGACCCTGTATGCTCCAAAATGGTTATCATAAACAGCACTGTACAACCTTACCTGACCACAGTCTGTAGAAATTATATGTTTTGGATTTCTCCAAACTGGGATTCACCACTCCCATGTTGCAGTTAGAGAAACATGTCTTTTGAGTATTTTGTTCCATCTAATGTGATGCTCTCGGTGACCATAATTGATGAGGAAGACACAGTATCATCCGGAAGTATGCTTTGCACTTTTTCAGACAAAACGAAAAGCAGAATATATGCATGACTTTCCACAAGGACATGTTCCCCAAAGTAATAAGGAGAGGCCAAATGATATGCCACCATCTTCTGGTGTCTGCTGGCTAATGTGAACGATATGTTTTTGAAATTGTTCACACTGCGAACAATTCGCTTAAATTGCTTCGAAAGACTGCCTAGACCGCTGGCCTTTCAAATGACAAATTCATACTAACTCGGTTTAAGAGTGATTTTATGAATATGTTGGAGGTCGCAGGTGCGTAAAGAGTGCTAATACTTTACATCGAACAACGTGATATCGCGGGGTTTGTAGGCATAAGGATGAAAAATAGGCCAAGTTTCAAGTACAGTTAGAATGAGTGTCCTACCTTGCAGATATATTATACACTGTTAAAACGTGAATTGTAAAATGTAAATTTACAGAAAATAAAATAAAGAAATACAAAAAGAATACAGAAATGTTCTGATTATTAGTTTCCAGACAATTTCTGTAATTCTTATTTATCTCGTTTTATTTTCTGTAAATTTACAGACCTATTTACAGTGTATATAGGACATAGCCTAGGCTAGTACTACGTGGCGGACGCCTGTGATTGTTCGTTACATGGCAAAGTATAGTTCAGCCTATGGGCCACTTGATATTATCATTAAAACATATACTGTATACTAGTTACTTTTCTGCAAGTTTTATGCCAGCCAATCCATTTTTAGCCATTTGGTCAGCCAGTTTTATTAGTTAGTATGGCAGGACTATTTCTACATAGGCTATCCGTATTTTAGTTCCGAACAGTTACACCGTATCATTTCATATTTCTCAGTGGGCCTAGTGTTAAGTGTATCATTATTCCATACATCATACACACAAAGCGTTGCGCATTCACTACGTACGGGATGGCCTAAGGTTTTCCTCAGATTTTGGGATCATTCTTTTCGCAATTTACCTCAAACTTTGTTACTTAAGATAGAAGAAATAAGGATTGTTTTTCGACTTTACGCTCACCTTGTTTGAACGTCTGGATGGCTTTTCAAAATCGTTGATACTCATCGATTCATTCGATTTGACTGCCAGGACTTGGTCGTCACTTACGCGCGAATGTCCGATACTGTGTGACCTTTGTTCTCTATTGCACTTAACCTGCCCTTCCCAGTCGTTTATATTTGTTGATTTTACATTAACCTCTGGCGCGCGAGTTATGTTGACATGAAAAGTTCAGTTCTTTGTACTTTTGATGCATCTACTTGCTTATTTCGAGTGAAATCAACAGTTCTTTAGTTTTTAAGTAAGAACAACACATTCTGACCTAGTAACAGTTACTTATCACTGTAGTTGGGTTTTACAGTGTAGTTGATGATTTTTCTTTCTAAACTGATTGTTCACCGAGATATAGAAGCATGGGGAGGTGTTTGAAGGTAGAAGAAACGGTAATTATTGCGTTAATTACTGTTGAATAAGAAGTCTTAATATTTGTCGGGTACAAAAAATAAACGTTCATAAACAAGAAAAGACAGCCTCCTCTGTACGACGATCAATCACAGAGTAACACTGAGATGACGTTTAATGAATAAACTTAACCAAATGTTTACGGTTCCCATGCTGTTCGTGCATTGAGCAATGCTAAGTAAACAAGAGTTTAGTAATAGTTAATGACACATACAGCATTTGTAGGCTACGTGTGAAACTGTTCAGCCACACTTCCTCATACCTTGAAAAGGAGATAGTATTGGATATTTATATTTGATTCGATGAATATGGATGTTACAGACTTTCGGAGTTCTTCAGAGATTTGTTTTGCGAATTTGACTCGTTTCTCGAAATTGTCCACATGTTTTGAAATAATCTTGATCCTATTCGTTAGTTATAACTCATTGTTCGATACCGGTGGGGAATTGTAGTAAAATAATTGTGTAAATAAACCTTGATTTCCCCTTTAAGAAAGCTTAAAAAATAATTGTTGCAGCCGGCATAAGATTTGCCGTTTTATAATACAACTTTGATTAGTCTAAGAGTTCGTTGTGGGTTGTATTTTGCGTTCCACTTTAAATGACACCATTTATGACACCCGCATGTCAATGGGATGTTCTTAGTAACAAAAAAAAAAAGAAAAAAAATGACCAATAATTATAAGTTTGCTTTCACAAATAATGCACAAATAAAAAGCTTGAGGCAATTTTCCAACCGGGCTCGTAATGAGACCGGTGCAAACATGAGAAGATAACCACCAGTACATACTGAATATGAATTGCATCGCTTTCCAACTAGGATTATATACACGATACATAAAATGCCCAAGGAAAGCGCCGCTATCGATTATACAAGTTAATAGGGCTGAGGAAACACTTTAAATACCTTTAAGCTTCATTTTTCGTCTTTAATAATTTCACTGTTTAGTTATAGGTGCAAGCCACATGACTTAACTTACAATAGCAGGGATTCCATGGCTGTTTAAATAGTAAATAGACACGGGCATCATGAATTATCACCCAAATTATACGTTACTATATTACTAGGTACGAACATGTTCTCTCACAAGAAAAATCCATTAGGCTGCTGATCACTGATCACTATTCCAAAAAGAGAGACTGCGTAGTCTCTAAATTCCACACTTAAGAAGGAATGTTGACTTCAAATGAATGAAAATGATTTTTGTGCAGTGGAGTATTCGCTGAAAATACAGAGTCATCCCTTATTTCACTCTAAAACTGAGAATGTTTACTCTAAATGTTGTACTGCAGGAATTTCCAGTAACTTGTCCCTACACATTTTAAGGAACGTTAGTTATATCGAACTGTTGTGCAGACAGTGGGATTAGAGTATATTTGAAAATGAGAAGAATCTCATCCTACTTTAACTCTTATGCTGAATGGATATCAAAATTATGGTGAAAACTGGCAAGTTAGAATATTTTTGAATAATTTGTGAAGTCCTGCATATTACAAATAGGAAAAGAATTTTGAAATAGGGAGTACATGATTCATTTTAGCTAATAGTTTGCACATGGGACCAGAATAAGTTTGCTGTTCCAATTTTAAATTACTGACGGGAATAAGGACAAGCCATGGAAAGTTGTTTTTTTTTTTTTTACACAGGGATTTGCTTTCACTTTTTACATGATTTCAGCTAATTTTAAAACAATTATATCAACGTAAAAAAAAAGAGATATTTTTTAGTTAATTGTTGTAGTAATTGTTGTAATCTCTAAACAACCATTACTGTTAAACGATTTTACACGGTATTCTTATACTAGCCAAAATTTACTTGCATGTTTTCTAGCTTATGGTTTGCATGACATTTCATGTGACAATTAACTCACCTTATTATGACATTTATTAGGAGTGTAGCAGTGGTGGAACTTTGAATTTTGTTTCACATGTACCGTAAATACTTGAACATACGATATTGTCCCACTGTCACAAGAAAATGTAACCTTTGTAACATCAGAGGGGACTCTGAAGCAAACGGATCATACATCTTGTACCTAAAATTGCTTACATCAGAGTAGGTTGCATGCATTGCACTGTGAACAAACAGTGCTTCCCCAACCATAACATGATGTCATTTAAATTTTGGCGTAAGTCGTGAGACTAACATCCACTAACCTTTTTAATGGCGGACAACAACTGAGCATTGATGGCTGTAACGGTGTGATAGACAATTCTTGAGACACAAGGCAGAACCTCACAAAAGAAATGTATGGATGTGGTAAATTTTCCGCTGAAGTAGAGAGTATACGGTCTTACATGCAAAGAGTATGACCAATATACACAGCACCACATTACATTCACAATTAACATTAAGCGAGCATAATCTTTGACAATCTAAATACAGGCTTGATGAGTCAAATTTTAATAAGCAAATATCATACACACAAAATAAAACAATATATAGGGGCTCAACTGCCCATGGACTTCAAAGCGATTTGGTGTTTAGTTTAGCCAGTATGGTAAGATTGTCGCGTACATCAAAAGAAGTTGAATGATTGTGAAGTGTAACATTACATATAGTGCAGTAATCAATTGAAAGGTAACAGTGTGGCTGTTACATTCTATGTCTACGTTATTAAAGTGATTGCGTGCGTAGGCAAACAGTAAAAACATTGAAATTTCATCTCCACAATTTTGGTAAGGCTTTTTGATTACACCGTTCAGACAATCTGGGAAAATAAATAGGTTTGAGTTGGTTCATTTTGTCATATGATTTCAAATTCTTCTAACATAACGACAAAAAGTGCAGAATACGATAACGTAGTGGTTGACAGTTTTTATTCAAATCAGCGGTGTGCTTCTTTGAGCAAGTCAATGGGAAGTATACTAGTGATGAATATCCAGTTACCAACTCAGGATCACTGACGCCGCGGGCAAGGTTGTGTTCAGTTCGTAGGTTAATTGTAAATTCGGTGTTTCCTTTCACCAAATACTACAATTCCCGATAGCTATCAAGGAGCGACGATTTGAGTAGTATGTTTTTGATACACTACTGAGACCTGTACTGTTGCATATTCATTATGTAGGCGGGTATAGTAAGAACCGTTAATTTTCAAATATGATTTCTGTTTTTTACTGGTTTTTTTTATGCCAATCCCGTTGCTTTTCGAAGTAGTTACTGTCATTTTCTTTCATTGAAAGACATAGTCCGTTCATGTACAACCTCGAACGTACATTAAAAAATAAAGAAAAAGATAAGATCAAACAAAATTCTATCTTTTTGGTTTTTCAGTACACACGCAATCACTTTAACGACGGCGTTTTTTACCCTGTAAAATAAGTTGACAATGAGCGCAAAACTCCCATTACTGATGGCGTTTACTTGAGAATAAACAGTAAGTAACAGTATTATCATTATGTCAACAAGTTATTTGTTAGAGATGATTTCGTCTGCCGGAGGGGCGGGGTGTTGGTTAAGCAAACAAACCTTTCGTAACCAGACTAAAATTTGTAAATAATCTGTAAATCATCCATCTGTTTCTACACACATCTGTGATGATGAGGGTGAAAGAGCGGTTTGGAGTGAAAGTGACGTCCACGCGTACTCTGTAGTATGTAACTCCCAGTGGAGATGTGTTGTGCAGTTTGCTGCCTCATGCTGGACTGAGGCCGTGAGATGGGGGAGGGGGTGAAGCAAGTCTGTCGAGTACCAGTGGAGATGAGGTCGGAGAAGTCTCATGTGTGAGAGGTAACAATCGACTACATTGACGATGCCCCAACTGAAGAGATCAAGGAGTCGAGTCAGGTTGCCGCCGAGGAATGAATGAGGACAGAATGAACCTACAGGGGATCAGGTCACCCTTATCTTAGACTTTGCAAAGTCTTTCTCGGTAAATGAATTCTCCTCCTTTGATACATTCCTCACAATTTGAGCTGCAGCCTACTTATAGTCAACCGAGGATATGTACTCATCTAGTAATAGCGTTTCCCTGTGATCGCCGTCCGCCGGAAAGGCTTTGGACACTCGATATAATTATGTACAAATGAATAGTCACGTTTGACGTTAGTGTTAATACATATTA
Source organism: Stichopus chloronotus (assembly GCA_021234535.1). Classification (NCBI taxonomy): domain Eukaryota; kingdom Metazoa; phylum Echinodermata; class Holothuroidea; order Aspidochirotida; family Stichopodidae; genus Stichopus; species Stichopus chloronotus. The sequence continues at coordinate 33,440,933 of CM037833.1, read as the reverse complement.
AAATACTACGCGTTGGTCTCATGAAATGAGCCAATAGCAGCGATCGAACAATGAGAGAAAATAATGGTACCTAGGCTAACTTTCACCGTACCACCAGATTTGCCTACGGCAGTAATAGGATATCGCTAAGAGAGGCCTCAAACAGTTGAAGGAGAGTAGAATATTAACATGATAGTTACGTAACTAATCAGTCGTAGGTCCTTTCCCCATCATCACTTCCATCATTTCTCACGATGGCCGTGATTGGCTTCTACCGAATTCGGTAGCGAAAAACAATGGTTTTAGTTAAAAGTTGTGTGTATAATTAAAACGAGTGTCCAGAGTCTGCGAGGGCATCTATCAGTGGGGGGAGTAAACACTCTTTTGGAAGAGCAGTACGGTGTGGGTGTTCAGAGGGGACAGAACCAAGATTTACAGAAACTTTCCAGCCCAAGCAGACTCTGCAGAGTCTACCCTTATCTCTGTGGGGATCGCGAGGTACCGAAGGAAGTTGAGCTTTACCTCGTAGGCTCTAGACTGGATCGTCTGGAACGGTACAAGCTGAAAAAGAAGAGCTATTAACGAAGCTGACCGAAACAACTGTAATTCCCAATCGGCTCTAAAATTCGTAGCTTCTGTCCCAAAATACAACTCCCATTAGTCTGTTGCTTAATAGAACATCATATGTACCACCCGCAGAGCTGTCAACTAAGTATCCTTGGGAAAAACTAATAAAAAATAGCGTTTCAAGTTTCTTTTCACTCGTACAATCTTTATTAGTGAAAAGTTGGAGCAATTCCGGAAACGGGTACTGACATTTTGAGCCCATTAGGCCTATAGGCTAGAAAATAAGCACTAGCGCACTCTGACTATGCGTTGCTACTGCTCACCGCCAGTTCACACGTATCTGTATGTGGCAAGGTTGTCTGAAAGGACGCAGAGCAATTCAAACCAATGGCCAGGATAGCATACCGTAGTAAGGATTTGTCAGTAGAGTATGTCGATGCGGCGATGTGGAAAGCCCTTTTCCTTTTTATCCACGAATGTAGGACATCAATCATATAATTTATTTTTAAAGTATCTAAATTGCTTTTCTAATAGTTCTTCTTTTAAATATCTTAAATTCCTTGCATTTGAAGATATCTCTATAACATTTACAAATATCTACGACTGAAGAAAAGAAATCTGTAATTCGATTAGAGATGTCTATAGTTGAATTGGAGATATCTAGAACTTAAATTCTCTTAATTAAAAATATCTAGAATTAAATTCAAGATATCTATAATTGAAGTATGGACATCTGAAATTTAATCAATGAAAGATATTTTTATACCGTATATGTCATCGTATATGCAGATATGTCTTCATGATTTTAAGATATCTTTAAAGTGGAGTCCAGAGATGCAAAACCAGGAAAAACCTACAATTCCAACTGTGCTAGCCTAAGTCTAAAGTAAAACTCGCTATAACGCAGCTACAGTAACAATTATTCATCTTAGAAGATGTGCATATACAGTGCATGACCAGACTAAGACTGGACCAGACGGGATCGTTTGAATGCTTAAAGCAGTAATTACCGTCACAAATAGAAATGCAAGACTGAAATCGAATCTGACATTTTGTCGAGACTGTGTAAAATGCCTGTAGAAGAGTGGAAGGTAAAGAACTAGCTGTGCATTTTAATCTCTCACGGCCATAACTTACTGTTATATAGTGTCTACGTATCTTAGTAAGTTAGAGGTCTACAGTTCACGGTACCTGCACATGTACAGGAGAGGTGAAGCTTAACAGAGTCGTGTCTAGGTGTACGGCAGAGGCCACCGCATAAAACTTTATCGTTCCATGGATACCCAGCAGGTGCTTGTGGATATCTGACGTCATATGTTTGGATATCAGACGTCATATTTAAAAAAAAGATGTAATTTATCATTAGGCATATTTGACGTCATATTTTAAAGTATATGTAATTAATCATTACACATATCTGGCGTCATACTTCGTCTTATTTAAAATAAATCTTTGTACTTCGTTTCTATTTAGCACTGATATATTGATAGATCTCCAAAATCCATTTCCAAATATCTTTAATTCATTGACAGATATCTAAAATTCATTAGCAAATATATCTTATAACCATTTAGATATCTTTAATGCATTTCTAGATGAATAAAATTTTTGTAGCAGTTAAGATACCTTTAAGGGAATTAAATTCATCTGGAAATAATCAAAGATATTGTAACGTTTGCCCGAGCCGGTCGTGTGGTGAGGAATCAGGTCGGTGAAGGGGTAGGGGGAAGGGCGAGAGCCTGTGGAGGTAGGGGCTGGATGACACCGATGAAAATGAATGAGTACACTTACAGAGCATGTTAGGTTTAGAAAATATAATTGAAGACATCACCACTGTCGCAATACCAAGAAAATAAGGTGATGAAATAATTCAACAAATTAATAAACAGCAAGTTCAGTAAGCTAACACTCCTACTATGCTATCGCAGCTAGCCAAACTATGCAGCGTAAACAGTACAATGTAGTGTCAGGCATTGCCACTAAACCTCAGTGGCTGAAACGCAGCGCAGCTGAAAGCGAGAAGCCAGAGCTCAGTCGCTAAAGGGCAGCGCGGCTGGGACTCAGCAGCTAAACCCTGCGCAGCAGAGTTTAAGATAAATTCGACGCAGCTCAGCAGCTGAACATACGCAACGCAGCTGAGAGTCAGTAGCGTAAATATTACGCAGCGCAAACCGCTCTACTAATAAGTCAAAAATAAGTCCCTAAAAAATCGCCCATCAGCTGATGGATAAAAATTCGGCATAGATTCTGCCTTGGACCAGTGTACAGGTACACCCTAAATTACTGAATAGAATCACGCCGTACATGGCATTATAAAGCACTCCGTTATCGTGTAAAATCCCACACAAAGCAAATTACTGTGTAAAGTCCTATGCAAGCAAACTGACCAATTACGGCACCTCAAGCTAGATTGACATAACAAAGGTCTAATCACAAGATGGTCAAGTATTCTGTCCCGTATTACGTAAGCAAACTAACCCCCGCCTCACTGTCTGGACGAACCTCGCTATTCCCCGCTCGGGAGAACAAAGCCGACCTTGTGAACCGGAAACCTGCAAACTCTGGCACTCAGCCCCGAATCACCACACCGCCACACTAACGAGCACAAATCTCAAAATACAGTTCTTCCTTGAAATACCACATTGCCTGCAGTTAAAAGCATATAAGTTCAAGGAGAGGAATCTGAATGAGCGAGGAAGACAGCCGTTTTCTCGTAACAATATTTTAGTCTATTTCAGGATATCTACAGTTATATAGAGATACCTACAATTATTTTAAAGATGTTTTAATTATATGGTCATATCTTTATTTGTTAACAAATAATAAAACGGCTTGTCATACGACGAACCTTAAAAGTCAGCTCCATCAAGAACACCAATATAACGCCCTTTATTATTCATGTTATTGAAA
>CM037833.1:33278146-33433050 GCA_021234535.1 Stichopus chloronotus | reverse complement strand
CTTAACTTTCAAAATGTTATCATTCTTATAGCATTTAACCACCCAGTTTATCACGAAAATAGTTATTTATTACAGCATAGTTTCAGAAGCTTTGTACGTCAATAGGCAACTACACTACTACCTAAAGTAGATTTCCTATCGCGGCACCTTCAAGAAGGCTGCCACATATTTCTTTTTTGTATAAGATTTTGCATTGTTGAAGGGAACTCATCACTTTATTCAAACAAACCAAGGTTGCTTAATCTTTGCAATCGATACAATTTTGATCTTTTTGAGGGAACTCTTGATGAAGTGAAAACTACAGGCTTGTTCTGAAAATATTTTATTTTTCGGAAGATCACAGAGCGATTTGTGAAAAGATAACATAATATATGATGGAGATGGGGGTGTGTCAGTAACAGAGACTGTGATTGGCTGATCAATGTGAATGGCCCATTCAAACAACTTTCAGCATTGCGTTTGATGACAACTTCGTTGTGCGCAGTTCAAAGTGGAACGGACAATATCGCCTGAACAGTTAACAAATGATACCGTAAAAAGAAATCATGTTTCATTCTTCTGTCCACCGACGTACTTATTGTTTTTGTTTTGTTTGCTTGATTATTTTAGGCCGCATTTTCATCCGTCTTTTTTTTTGAAGAGGAATTATAAAGGCTAACTTTTACTTGTGGCTGAGTAGCTACCTACCTTCTATCAATGTGGCAAGAATCATTCTTAGTTCTTCCATGTATATACATTTTTTTCGAACTCTCTCGAAAGTCGTGGAGACAAGAGGCCCATAGTCTAGTAATGTAACAGTCCCCGACCCTCTCTCACTGGACACTACATACATAACAACTGTAAACTCATAGCCAGGTAGTTCCGATTTGTCAACCACATTTCTAGTTCATGCTATGGACCGGATTTTACCATTATTAGAAAGAAAATAACACATTTGGTAGTTCAATGAATATTTGACCGAACGAGACGATGAGATGGAGGGCTACATTAACAATTTGTTCAGAAGCTAATTCCAAAATATACAGAAATGGCCAACTGCTGGCACACTGCACTACTGGTTTTAACAGTCCAAAGTGCTTAGTGTGACTCTTGAGTTACGAGTAACGTTCAATGCGTGGTAGGTGTTATTGACGTAAAGAGGTATCCAGAGAATTACAAGTTACCAATTACCCGGGCACTTAATTTATCAATTAATGACTGAAGAGAAAATCAAATTAAAGAAACAGGGAGACTAATAAGTTGGATCATCTAAGGTCCAAGAAGTTGTTTGATCTAAGATCTGAACAAAAAATATTAAAGTAATAGTATCGCCAGTAGTTACTATATAAGAGGGCGCCACAATCGCAAAATGTTTGGTGGAAAAGACCTTTCAGATCACTGAAAATAGCATTTCCGAACCACTATTCTCTTTTTGTTTTAGGTCTCACCCTGCAACCTAAAAACAACTTCGTTTTCAAATAAATGTATAGGTGAGACTTGCTCCATGACCCCCACCCCACACCGTAAAGCGGTCACCGTTTCTTTAGCAATGAATGTATGACGTAGTCATTTAAAAGCTTTGTTAGTTCATTTTATTTGTGAGTATATGACTTAGGTAACATAAGTTGATTGCATTCACCTCTACAGCTTCTTAAATCCATGCAGGTACTCTATCGTAGACAGGGCTTCATCACCGCCCCCCCCCCTTTTTTTTTTTTTTTGTTTCACACATTTTAATCTAATTAAATTCAATGTTCTACAGGTGGATTAAATGTTAAAAGAATATGATATCATGACGCAAATGATTCAGTTCGTTTTAAATTTTTCAGAAAATGTGAAACGGTATTGAAAGTGCAGTTTTCAAATAGGTTTGACTTCTGCCATGTTGGATGCCATCCTGTCTTAATAGACATTTTAGATTTGACATTCCTTACTGCTAACAAGACAAAATCCTCTAACCAACCACGCTACACAATGTATGGGCGTATGAATAATTTAATCGTTTAAGGTTATGATCTCTTTGCAGTGGGTCCAGGGTATTGCATTAATGGTTAAAGTTATTTCATACATACGTTGAGTCAGTTGTTACGTTTATATATGGTGGATGTGGTTATTAATATGAGTTACACACAGTCTGTACATCATTAAGTGAGTGCCATGTTTGAAGCAAAAATAATGTCCTCGAGCTATAGAAAATCACGCAATACTAACTATAGCTTTCAAACTTGCAATTTTCTAATTATTTGTAGGGCAGAACATTTTGTTTTCTTCATAGTCCTTTGAGAAAAACGTTCATTGTTGTTACTTGAATGCCGTTATTATTATTTTCTGTCGGTTCGAAAGAGATATTGTCATTTAGTACAATGTTCATCTTGGCCAATTGTAAAAAAAGAAATCAGCATTTTTAATATCTTTATCTATCGGTCTATTTACACGTTAACTTGGTACCGTCAATCTAATTCCATGCTACGAAATTGGACACAACTTTGATGGCTTTTTTTTTCGTAATATTTGAGGACACTTCCCCGTTTTTCCATAACTGTTTTGGAAGTGGCGACCATTGTAAACATCAAAGTGGCCGTTTTTTAGTCTCTATCTAAAAAATTCTGAAACTTTGGTTGTCTTAACTTTATGTTTTATAACAATGCAAACTAGATAAATATTCATATACACTGTGCGTATTGTGTCAGTGTTGAGTAGCATAATTGTCATATATGGTACAAAGTTTGTCAACATTGGACATTTCTCGTCATGTTTCAATTGATGTAACTAACACACACTTAGCATGCATTGTCAGTATTTGCTATACATTAGTGTATCTCGGACTTACACCTAGTCACCCTCATTACTGACAAATCATGAAAATAAATACCATGAAATGATTAACGCTGTTATTTTGAAAATCTTACTTTTGTTGATCTGAGACTGTTTCCGATTCTAAGGAGTCGATGAATTCCTATTGTGTAGTGATTTTTTTTTTTCAATGAAATTAGACCATTCTTACGAACACGCCTTTGTACACAACAAGGGTTCTCGGTCAAATGTGGGCATTTCAACTATTCCACATGTTTTATCAGGGAGCTGAAAAAAAATGGCAGCTCCTTGATTTTATTTACTTTCATATTTCGCGGAGAATCTAATATTTCTATCAAAATGTCTTCTTTAACATTAGCATTCAAATGAATTTTGAAGATGAATTCTGTTTTTAAATATAACACAATAGGCTATTTAATTTCCTATATTAGAAAAAATATATCTCTGCCATTATAAGCACTAGGATGGTACCTGAGAGTTCTTGAGGGCTTTTCTTACGTAAACAAAATATTTCACATTGTAAAAATGTGTTTACAGAGGTGTTAGCAAATGATTTACATAGATATTGGCTTCTCTAGACGAAATTGCTTCAGTTGGTCGTACTCACAGTAATGATGTTACTGTGTGTGTGTGTTATTATTATTATTATTAGCAGTATTATTATTATCATTATTATTATTATTCTTATTATTCTTATTATTATTATTATCCTTTTCATTATTATCATCATCACTATCATTATTATCATTATTATTATTATTATTGTTATTATCAGTATTACTATTATGATCGTCATCACCATCATCGTTCTTATTCTTATTCTTCTTATTATTCTTATTCTTGTGCTTATTCTTATTCTTCTTTTTTATCATTATTATTGTCATTGTTATTTTTATTATTATTCTTCATATTATTATCATTGTCATTATCATTATCACTATCACTATCACAATCACTATCACTATCATTATCATAGTCATTATCATTATGATTATCATTATCACTATTATATGATTATTATGATTATGATGGTTATTATTATAATGATTACAATTATTATTACTATTATTATTGTTATTATTATTATTGTTTTTATTATTATTATTATCATTTAATTTATGATTATGATGATGATGATAATGATAATTATTATTATAATTAGAATTAGAACTTTGATTATAAGTATGATTATAATAAATAATAATTATTATTATTACTATTATTATTATTATCATTATCATTTTCATTGTTGATGATGATGATTATTATTAGTATTATTATCATTATCATCATCATCATCATCATCATCATCATCATCATCATCATCATCATCATTTAATTTATGATTATTATTATTATTAGTGTTATTATTATTATTATTAGTGATATTATTATTAGTGTTATTATTATTCTCATTATTATTATTATTATCATTATCGTTATCGTTATCATTATCATTGTCATTTATGATTATTATGATTATGATTATGATGATGATGATGATTATGATTATGATGATTATTATTAGTAGTAGTAGCATTAGTATTAGTATTATTATTATTATCATTATTATTGTTATGGTTATGAATATGATGATGATGATTATTATTATGATTATGATTATGATGATGAGGATGATGATGATGATTATTATTATTGTTATTATTATTGAAAACATTTTTTTATCAACGCTTTATTAATAACATTAGTTCTTGTTTTTTAATCATGATTTAGTCAATCTGAAATGTTGTTTTATGTGCGCATGAGATGCCCATAAGGACGTTAGCGACTGATCTAATGAAATCTAAATATAATTCCTTGTCACAGAAAGCTCATGTTAAATTGTTCTTTTAATAGGATCTAATACATCCTATCATACGTGTTGTTATTAATCATACCCATTCACTGTTAGAGTTTCAACATCATACCAAAAGTAATCCCTTCGTATGGGGGGGGGGGTTCAGGTGATGTCATGGTAGATATACATTACAGCACCAATAAGGAATTTTCTTTTGTAACTCCATTTGACTGTACTATCAGATGGCGCAAGGTATTGTTAGCTCCATTTAGTTATGTTTCCGTGTATTTTTAATTGATGTCTTTTACTTCTTTCAATTTTACAATTTACATGAGTTCATGTCAATGAAATATACGTTGATAATGATGAATCTTGTTTATTTTAATCTAATGTAATTTTGTTCTTGTCGAGGCATTACTAACCACGGCAGTTTCTGTCTTTTTCTCCCTTGTAAATTATGTCAAGTCAATATCGAGGAATGTCTAAACACGTTATTGCAGATATTATGTTACCTCACAGGTGACGGAAAAGACCTCCAGACCATCGAAAACTTCTTTTTACATTTATCATTGTTGTACAATCCGTTAAATGCCTTACCAAAAGGAACAACCATGCTTATATAGCTAGGGAAAAAATTATAAAAACAAAAAAAACTCCTGAAATTGTTTGTCAAGAAATTATCACCAGTCTTCCGTTTTGTCCATGGATGTATTTTGAACATTATTCAACGAGAAGTTTACCTACTTTTAGCATGGAAATGAAAAAAAATAGGACAATACTTGTTGTTTTCCTACCCATTAAAACAAACGCTATGTCGACGAACATTGACAAAATAGTCGTTTTTTCGCTAAACTGACCCTATGACTGACATCTGCATTGGGTAACTGGTGTTAGCATTCATTATACATTATTGATTAATGTATTCAACCAATACACCCTGTTATGCTTAATTTGTACTTACGCCATGATTGGATGCTTTCACCAGGAGCTCTATTGCTGATCTCTGTACTGATATACTGTCTTTGTTACTGATGACCACAGCTTGGGAACACAGCTCTGTAATAGTCTCGATATCATCAGCCTAGTATGTAACAAAGACATTGGCATAACACAATCGCAATGACGTTACTAACAGAAGAGTTAATGCAATCAATTGGTTACCCAATATTTAATCAGACTAACTTGCATGAATTCAAATTCAGTGACTTAATTTAGTCCCTCTAATGCAAGGAGAGAAGGTTAATATTTTAAATGTTAGTATTCATTCACATGTATATATATCTTTGCAAGTAGCTGCGTTCTGCTTATATACCGTTGTCTTTGTTTTAAAAATAAAACGGTCTGCGCCACCAGTGACAGATGGTCAGGGATACATGATTGTAACTATAACAATATTCATTAAAAAATACTTCATCATCATTGGACTCGGCTAGAGAAAAGCAATTCATTGTATGCGATGGCGCCACCACTGGGAAATCTGGGTTCATGTCCACACAGACGTATCTTTTACAGGTACTGTAGGTTTTACATTTTGTAATTGTCCAAAACAGTTATATTGTATATAGAGAGACACCCATCACTTTGTATGATATCTTGTGTATGTTCTAAATTGATGAGCGAAGCGCTACACTTTGCTCACGTACATCAGCCTATTAAAAACAGCGTCGTTTTGGAGTTCTTCGCAATTCCATTTTTTTTTCCTGATCCCGCCAGTGCCTTCTCTATTGTATGTGACCCTATACGCAACACCGCCCCCCCCCCCCCGCTTGTATCTGTAATGATAATTAACTACCCCTTTACTAGACGGACCAAGCACAACACAAAGATGATAAAGGCAAAGAAAGGTGGCAGAGGAGCTGGACTTACAATGAACTCTTCACATTAACAAGGCAATTTGCACTACATTACGTAAGGTATGTAACATGTAACTAAACAGACCAAGTAAGTCATGTAACATAGAAAATATGTAAACACGATCATATGGAAATGCACTATATACGTAAATCAGTATCACATTGTAATCGTTACGTAATAAACAAAATGCCGATAGTACCAACCTTCTTCCACTGACCAGACTGAAAATCAAATCGACTGGCGTTGCTTGGCCATAATACTGAAGAAAAAGGTAAGGAAAAGGCGGAAAATATTAAAAAGTTAAAGACAGACCATATATCAGGTAAAGGCAGTGAAATTAATCGTTGGTTCGTGACATCTCAAAATGAAAACTAGGTATGTTTGTGTCCGCAAAGGTATTAAACGATATAGTAATATAGTAATAATTAAGTGTACTTTAATACGAGATAAATTAAAGGAAGAATACAGTTGTAATATTCAGCATAAACATCTACCGGGAAGTAGATTTTCTCAAAGTATTATTTGTGAGGATAGGCCAAGACGGTAACCGTTAGGTTAGCGGCGTGTTAGAAATGATTATGTAGATGTGCATTTATATGAACTCACACAATCGATGTGCTAGACCAGTTAAAGTTACTGACAACTTACTGCCAACATGATATTCATACAGGCAAGTTTATTGCAACAGTATGAATATTCTGCTGACATTTGATCATCATATGTTGTCATCGGGTTGGTTAAACAAAATACAATCCAAAATGATACATGAGTATTTAAAAATGCACGTACACATATTGTAAAAAAGCGTCATACGTCCCTTTATACATGAAGAAGCTGTGCATTAAATCATATACAACCAAAAAACCAATAAAAATCTATGCAATTGTAGTGATAGATGAAAGCCTTTCTAACTCAAAAACTCTTCTCCATTACCCTGTTTTTTTTTTTTTTTTTTCTGCTCCGTATTTTGTCCACACTCTACTGAGAGAGCTGTCTGCAACATTGCCTTGACGAGACTAACATTTATCATATTGGTTCACCACTAGTAGTTCCACAACCTTTTTTTAAAATGTCAACTCTGTTGAACTGAAACTAAACCATGTGTTACAGTCGAAAGACTGAGCAAACTTACTTGATGTCTTTTCTTCACTTTCGAACACAATGCATTCTTACAATATATCGACAATCCCAAAGCAATGTACTCAGTATTAAACACATCACTGCACGACCGGGGAATGTGGGCGTGTCTTGCCAATTGCCCCATCTCCCACCAAAAAATAAATAAATAGAAAACGCCAAAGCGGTTATAGTCGGGAAATTTGAAATACCAGTCGAAATTCCTCATATCCCAGCCAAGCACATCTTATGACATCGGAAAATACCAAACATTGCACTTAAGTGGGTCTAGGGTTACTTTTGAATTGAAAACAAAATTAAGAAAAAGCTGAAGTAATATTTTCAGTCTACCACATTTTTTAACTCAAAAGACGCCATATATTGTACCGGATTGCCTCTATATGATTACGTATAGTACGTTCAAATTTCTTGTACGTCATAATCGGACGTCCCTATTTAATTACAACTGTCTCCCATACCAACCCTCTCTCTTATTATGTTTTACCCCACTTATCAAATTGCTATTGTATAAAAAAAATATTTTTCACATCAAGCTGGCTGTCATTGATGCAAGTTAGAACAAGTGGAAGTAAAAGTTTCATCTTCTTACTTTGTTACTATATTCTTTACCTCTCAGGAGATGGCATACCAAACAACACATCCTCCTTCAGTGATGCCCTTGGAGGATAAATTAAAATGTCCTCCGTCTTGTATAAAGTATGTAGAACACAAAGTATATCAGACAATCAGTTAGGTGCAACTGATGAACAATTCCTTGGTGAAAGAGTATCACCTCGGTAATAGCAAGTCAGTAAAATATATCTTAGATGAGCTCTAGCACTTGGAGAAACATATTGATCGGACGAACGGACGACAACTATGAGAATTCCCGCAAATAAATGAATATTATAGTGTAAATTACGATAAGGAGATTTTGTTTATTTATCTTCCGTGTTGCTGTCGCATTTAACAAACTTATCTCTATTTCACATTGCCGTACGTTAAGCAAATAAAAAATTGCAGTTACAATGTTATGGCTTATACCTTGCCACTCACTTAATATTGAAAAACTACATTGCCAAAACAAATGTAAAAAAAAATTAAATGACTTATAAAAATTAATTATAGCAGTGTAATAATTCTCATCAGGTACATGATGCAGCCGTTGAAAGAGAAGAGTGAGCGTCCAACCTTTATTTGGGTTTTTGATTCTTCTTTTTGAGATCTTCCATTGTTGAGCCAAAGCATTCAAGTCGATTGTTTTTAGAATCTGTTGCTTTGGGGTTTTTTTGGTTTCAAATGACAGAATAAGTATAATCATTTTTTTCCTGGGAATTGTTTCTTTAAGTCGTTATATTATCCGAGCTTTTTCACATCTTAACAACAAAGATGTGATATCGATATGTCTCAGAAACTGTAGATATCTCATAACAAATCGACTTGACTTTGTAACTTGTAAACTTCACTTTTAAAATGTTCGTAACCGTTTTTCTTTATTTTTTACGTACCATCAATCCTCTTTCTATTCCCTCATTTAGACTAACATCCTCCCAACAAACAATTCGTTTTACTGGACCCACTCTTTGGAACTCCCTCCCACTTAGCATTCAACGGTGTCACTCCTTAACCTACTTAAGAAATCGCTGAAATAAATAATAAACATTCGTAGCTGACTTTTCTTCTCTGTTTTCTTTCTCTGATTTTTCCCGTTTTTTTTTTTTTGTATTCTCTTTTCCTTTGTAAACCTTGTCTTTGTTATTATATTTTTCTTCTACGGAGGGCTCTTTTACAAGCTCTATGGAACTTTTTTTGAATTTCCTTCTGAGTCTCTCTTAAGTTTGTATTCGTTGTATTATTTTCTGAATTGTGTTACATGTAAATCCAGAAAATGACTCAATTAAATGTCGTCAAAATCTTTATAAATTTAGTTATTTCTCACTAGCAGCAATTTATCAAGTGGATAATGTAGGTATTTTTTTTATTGTTTCTAAGTGACTGGGTCAATAAAGCAACCATGAGGTTTGATGCCGCTATGCCTTTGTATCAAGCTTATTAAGTATGGTACTGGTTATGGTTATTTTGCTACAATTGTTTTAACGATAATAATAAATATGTATCCGTTCATCTTTATTTAATTCTGTGGTCAGATAATCAGTTCGTTCATCTGTAAGTCAGCCAGCGATCAATCAATCAGTTAAAACTTTTTAACCTGATTGTGTCATAATTACAAACGTAATTAAAGTATCCGAGATCAGGAAGCTGAAATTTCAATAAAATGCAAGACATGTGTATTTATTATATTGAATTTTACTTTTGTCTTAAAGATGATAATGGGCATGAAAGAAAAACACCACAAGTGACACCTCTGAACCATCATAAACAAAGCTGTCTACTAACTAGTGTAAGATGCAAGCAGTAGCAGAAAAATGGCTGGCATGTAAATCGGTAACTAATCTCCTTATGATTGTTATGATGATGATGATGATGATGATGATGATGATGATGATGATAATTGTGGCCATTTTACTTATGGTGTTAATGACGATGGTAGTGCCGATTAAAATGTCGATGATAATGACGACGATTATGGTGGTGATGATGATACTAATACATTGATAATAATGATGGTGATGATTATCATGATAGTGAATATTATTTCCAATCATCATCTAACTTATTTATTATTTAATTGTTGTTTGAGAAAAAAGAGTTGTTTTGGAGTAGCATGCAGAGACCATTAAACAACAAAAGTACTGCACACACGCATTCGATTATATTGTATTATAACTGACATTGTGCCTATTGCTTTTCCTGTAGATACAATGGAACATCTCCATAATCCTCGAACCCCATCAGTTGTGCTATTTAAGGAGACGTTTAACCGTAACTGTTCTGGTACCGATTACGAATGTCAACCTATTTTACAGATGTGATATGGTACGTATAACAAATTGTACACATCGAGGCAAGAAAAGTGTCACGTAGTTTTGGTGGTTCTTTTAAAAATTAACATGTAACTTTGCTTTGCAAAATAAGAAGCTGTTATTCATTGACATCAGAGAAATGTTCACTTTTGATGAGTATTCAGCTAAAAATGTAGCATAGATAAAACAAGGATTTAGAGATAAATTGGACTCTTGGATCAAAACAAATTCACCGACATAATAAACCATACTAGTGTAAACCATGTCTATCCATTATCCAACGTTCCTCGTTTGGCTAATCTGTTGCGACGTATTTATAACTGGAATCTTCCTAGGTTCTCCAAAAAGGCCTTGATCTATCCTCATACCTAAAGTTCAGATTAAAATGTACCTTTTCTTGAATTATTGGTGCCTTACCTTCGATGTTTGTGTTTAATTCAAAGAAATGAGGTGAGAATGCATAATTTCAGGTTTTATCGTAACAGCATTAATGATCGTGCCAAGAAAAGGCATTTCTTCTTGAAGGTGAGGGAGTAGCACTTGCATGATATGTCATTAAGAAAGATCACATTATTATTGTGAACATATTAAAGTACAATGAGACACGTCTTTAAACACACCAGGTTGTTTTATTCATATCTCACATGTATTTTATGTGTACCTTAGCCTCCTTCGTAAGTTTCGATCGAATATCATTACAAATTTTATTATGTCTTTCAGGATTTTATTTTCCATGTCTCCCTTCAGTCCTCACAATCAAGCTGACATTGTCTGGAGAAAGGTTAAATTTAACACCGTCTTCGGTTCGACGCCGGTCACGGCCACTAAGCCACTGTACGTTTGGCGGGTAACAAGTCAACGAACCGAGGGAGGAACTGCCGTTGGACCCATGGGGACAAGCCGCTGTTCAAGGGCGGCCAACCTTTGACTATCCAGCTTATTGACTTTTTTTTTTTCTTTTGATGATGTGTTTTCTTGTATGATGTTAATTTGTTTAAATAAAATCTTTCTTTTACTGTCAAAACGTATTTTTAATTTCCCCAAATAAATCAACTTCTTAAAAGCTATGATTGATATTCTACACTTTTGCTCCTTGTTAAAGAGTAAATCAATCTAAAGTCGTTAACAATCCCAGTTATGAAGTTGTCGCTAGATGTTGCTGAATCAGACATAATGATAAATAGTTCAAAGAAGAAAATTGAATATAGACAAAAGTCATCACAGAATAAAATAGTGTTCATAATTCCTCCAAATGTTTACATACAAGGACAATAATTTTATGCAAAACCTTTTCACACATGCCAAGTATCAAATTACCCCACGATAGGTAAATTATTTAATCCCTTAGTGTCTTAATTAACCTGTAATTAAGGATTAATTACATGCCACTCTTTAAATTCAGACCCAATTCACATGTAGATGTGAATTAATAAATATTCACTCTAAATTCACTATGGTAAAAATTGACCATAGATTGGTCAACTATGCACCGACCCAAAATATAGCCAACTTGGTCAACGCAAATTACGTGAAACTTATTTTGGGTCGTTGCATAGTTGACCAATCTAAATTCAATTTTGACCATAGTAAATTTAGAGAGTTCATTCAGTAGTTCTATACATTACGATTGCACAGATATACATCTGTGCGTTTTTATTGTGTGTATCATCTAAGTGCATTTTCGCCTTTGAAGTATTAGCAAACGGCACACAAACTCGCCCGCCCTCTGTAGCCTTCTTTTCATATCATCTGCCTGTTAAAATCTGCTACAAATAATTACAGAATGACTACACAGTGCGTTACGGTAGCAAATAACGTAACAAATAAAAAAATCTTTGAGGGAACGCAATCATCAATACAGTCTACTTTAAAGTATTTCTGTAAAACGAAAACATACGAAGATAACATATTAAATAGTTCTAGAAGCTGATTATCGGAGACAACATTCAAGATACAACAACTGTGAGTGATGATAAGACCTAGGTAAGTCATGTCATCACGTGTAACACACTGATCCGCACTTTACTTCTTTACGTTCTCAACATATTATAGAAAGAAACAGTACTTCACGAGTCTGTTTATTCGTCAATTTATTTTACATGTTTGTTACTTGTACATTTCCAACATTGACATGCATTTAGGGGATATACTGTGTCTGTGTCTTTGGTAGGGTTTCAGGGACGACTCGACGTTACTAGCCACCACCCTGAGACGGACGACAAAAGCCGTTGTCGACACTTAAAGGGGAAATCAGGGTTTGACTGAGAAAATTCTCCTTTAGTTGATTTTTCTTTCTAAACTGGATTTACCGAAATATAGAGACGTTGGAAGGTGTTTGAAGGTGGAAAAAACGGTGATTATTGTGTTAAATACTGTTAAATGAGAACTCGGGTACAAAAAATAAACGTTCATGTACAAGACAAGACAGCCTCCTGTATACGATTACACCAAATTTGACTCGTTTCTCGGAATTGTCCACATGTTTTGAGATAATCGTGATCATATGTGTTAGTTAAAAGTCATTGTACGATACCGGTGGGGAATTGTAGTGAAATAAATTGTGAAAATAAACCCTGATTTCCCATTTAAGAGTACAAACCGACGCTGAGCAGCCGCAGGAAATGATGGTACAATAGCAAACCGACAATGGCTTGACTGAGATTTATCCCCTACTAAATAAACCATTAGTGTTATAAATAATAAACAACAATTCTATAGTTTTTACCTCGTGTATTCCTGGATTTTGCTTCTTCTGATATTAAGACTGGTCGGATATAATCCGGCAGGTGACAGTTATTGAACCTATTAATACAAATATTTCAAACAAATCCTTATAGTCACATCTTCTCTGTCGATAAAAAGGAACTGTACAACCATTAATTATTAGAAACATCAAAATGAGTTTTCTTAAATCTCTTAAATTAAACTAACTTGTCGTTTACAGTTTTTTTGTTTCTGTTTGTTTATGTTGATATTATATTTAATATCACTTGCATTCACTTGCAGCTTCCATTCAGCGTGCTTCACCTAACTTTATACGGTACACTGTATGTTGCTAAGGCGCGTGCATGTGTTTATTAACTACGTTAGTGAGAAAAATCTTACATGTAACATTTAACTCTCTCCAAAAGTATTCTTCACAAACAGCCTATTATATTAATGATTATATTCAATGCATCTATTACGTCGGTATGTACCTAGTATCCGATTACCTGAGAGATTTGAATCTCTTTGATTCTGTGACGTAGTTAATCAATCCTGCAACTTCATCCTCGGTAAGGTCCGGTTTTTCTAGTCCTGAATTTACCATCAGCATCTCAAGAGATGAGAGACTTTGTAGAACAATGCCAGAGAAGAGGGTGATGGCATTGTTACCAACCTTACTGAAGGACCATTGTAGAACTAAATGAGATATAGGAATCTGAAGAAAGAGAAAATAACATGATGATCGAATGGATAGGATCGGGCCTATTATTATATATCACTATAATTACATAGTATACCACGACACAAATGAAACATGCACGCTGTCAAATAACTCATCCAAAACCAAGAAATGGAATTGCAAAGAACCAAGGTTAATGAAAAAGAAGACGTTTGTAATCATGTCCATCTACAGCGCCGCGATATGGTTTGTTTTAAATATACATTTTTGACGCCAACATAATTTGCACTATATTACTGTCGTGCTGAATGTTACAACCATCTCTCAGACGAGATTATACTAAGTTTTCTTTTTGACACTCTCATCACCTGAAAAATCACACTGAGTCGATCTCTGATAAAGTCTTCGATATTTTAATTATATAGTATAAACTAACGTTTGATTTGACAGACATCACTTGTTGTATTATACTCCTACCTACTCACAGAACTCCCGTTTACATCATGTGTTGGATCCCTCGCGCAGTACGTGTGTTTTGTACATTGGTGTCTCCAAACAGAAATATCAATCTGTTCAATAGCATTTTTTCTGATGTTTAACTCAAATATGAGCAATTTAGTGTCCCCAAGGTACATGATTTTTTATTATATTTCATATATTTTATGTCTTCTGGTATACTTTCCACGTACTTCTACCACAAGCCTTTAACAGCTGGCTTTTCAATGCAGCACAATGCCATTATCAGTGTATTATATGGATATATCTAGCGAGATTTATCGCGGAAACTATTTCACTAATTATCTTGAAAATCTAGTCTTTGTAATATATAAACTCAGGAATATTTTCACTTTGTTTTCTTTGCGGGTATATTCTTTTCAGACTTGTCCATCCTCTCATGTAGTGCATCGTATGTTCTTTATTTTATCCTTACTGGTATGTCCACTACTTTCAATAGTTGTTTACATGTATGAAGGTTTACATTAAACATAGTAGCATTGTATTCGAACGATATTATGGCTATCCGTGCTAAGCTGTGTCAATGTTTCTTTATTTCTAGTTGAATTTTGTAATTAATCTTACCGGCGTCCTGCATTTATTAGTCACACTTATTCCGGTCGCTTCGTTTGGTATCAAATAAATCTACTTCGGCAGGCACACATTTGGGAATATAAAACCCTGAAGCTAGAGATTTAAAGTGTGTGTGTTTTTTTTTTTTTTTTTAACTTAGGTAATTCCACACTCCGATTTCTATGCTTATAATAAATTTACATTGGAAATGCAGTTCAAATAATATTTTCCAGCTAAACTGAAGACAAAAGAATTTAACCTAATTATACTTTATGCACGTCACAGGTTTAGCGCGCTAAAACGATACAGAGTTCTATTAGTCGAAATAGAAATATTTTCCAGCTATAAGGTCTTTGCTATCATAAACAGACCACAGTGTCATATATGTTGTGGCTCTTCATACTTACCTCTGAGAAGATGGGTATATTAATCTCAGCAACTAACAAGTAAATACCGCCTTATAGGCTAGTCTACCGAAGTTGGAACAATATTCTGATGCTCTAATACATGTCTTCGTTATTATTATTATTATTATTATTATTATTAATAATATTATTATTATTATCATTATTAATATTATTATCATTATTATTAGTAGTAGCATTATTATCATTATTATTAGTAGTAGTATTAATATCATTATTATGAGTTATTTGTGATATTGATATCACGACATTAAGAGAAGTTGAATACGTTAAGACATTTACACATATTGCTATAAAGCTTCAGACACGTCACATGTATAAAATACACACAAAACCAATAAAAAATAACGATGAAATTTCACTGTGCTTGTCGACTTGGAGGAACAAAGGAAGACATCAGCCCACTTTTTGAGACAAAGGAACACTAGCAATAACCCATTTGTCCCCCTCCAATACTCTTTGGTGACTTGAAATTAAAGCAGAACCTACACCATTACTACTGGAAGGGTAAATGTCCAACGTCTCGGTTGTAAAACAGGAAAGAAAAATGGAAATAAAAGAGAGACGTGGGAATTCCCCTGCTATCAAGGAGGCCATTTTTGGTTTCGATGATAATCGTAACCTTTGTAATCATGCATATGTGTGTGTGTGTGTGTATGTATGTATGTGGGTGACGCCCTACCTTGTAAACACGATATCTCAAGAAGGGAAGCTTGGATAGATCTCATATTTGGTATGTAGGTGAACCATATTGAGAAGAAGAACCCTATTGTTTTTGGTGGCGGTCAAAGGTCATTTGGGGTCAACAGGAGTCAAAATGTGAAAAACTTGTAAACACGATATCTCAAGAAGAGAAGCTTGGACTCATATTTGGTATGTAGGTGTACCATATTGAGAAGAAGAACCCTATTGTTTTTGGTGGAGGTCAAAGGTCATTTGGGGTCAACAGGGGTCAAATTGTGAAAACCTTGAAAACACGATATCTCAAGAAAGGAAGCTTGTAGAGATCTCATGTTTTGTATGTAGTTGTACCATGTTGAGTAGAGGAACCCTATCGTTTTTTGTGAAGGTCAAAGATCATTTGGGGTCACCAGGGGTCAAACTGTGAACATGTGGCAAATGTGACACATACTAATGCTATTATATCAGATTCAGAAAAAAATTCTCTAAAATAGATCATCGAAACCAAAATGCATTTCTGCATTCTGGTTTTTCTCAGTATAGTGCATATGCTGACTAACGGGCATAGCAGTAGGCCTAAATATTCAATAATAGCCCACCCCCATACAACTGTTTGTAATCAAGATACAATTGTTTAAAAAAGGTAAAATAATACATTTGTTTCAAGACAGTGCAGAAGATGATTTTGTTTTTCTGTTAAGCTGAGTATATTCGGAGGGATTTTCAAATTCGAATTAATAATGTACAGGATCAGAAAGTCTGAGGACCTAAAAAGGATCCTATACCATTTTGATCGTAAATGAACACCAGTGAGGTTCGCCTCTTTTCTTTCAGTGTTTAGAGGGTAGCAGTGAACGAGACAGTGAACCAACAATTTCATGCAAATCCAGACCTGCACCCGAGACAGCCATTTACAGTCACGTTCCCACAGACTGCAAGGGGTGGCGGTATTGTCCACCTTATTAGCGGTAATCTGAAGGGGAGGGGGACGAGACTTGCATCGGACAAGAAGAATCCAAATTGATATCACCAAATACCGTGGCCAACACATCTTTAAACAGTTTGACCGAGCAAACAATTTTTAGGCCCAAGAAAAATTTTTAAGTGTTTCCACCGGGCTTTGATTGGGGGATCTTTAGTGATTGCGAGACGATAATTTTAACCAGCAAGCTAACCTCCATACTCGTGGGATAACGTTTATATGAACATAATGGTAATCATATTACAGAATAACTTAGTTACTTAAAATTACAGTCTGAGTTTATCAGCGATTCTTGGATGTCGTTGCATGTTCCTCAAATAAAAACCACAGCAGCAGAATGATTATTGGGATAACATTTTTTTTAAAAAGAAAATGGAGTAACGACTACAAATACCACGAGGCCTGATAGCATTTACAGTTTCAAAAATGAAATTTGATGTTCATTTTATTTTAATAAAAGTCAGTATAAAGTAGTATACTTGTTCCTGTCTACATACAGTTGAATTGAAGAATTGTAAACAAAATATGCGACTTTGTTTACCAGGCAAAAATCGTATTTTAACATGCATCCTTGTATGGAAAAAGATATATTTAACATGAGGTCTTATGATAACCTTATTTCTAAAAACATAAGTCTCTCACAGATAGAAATTATTTTATTCGTTGCTCTTGAAAGAATACTTTCTTCACAAAATCTTGAAAACTTTCAAATATTGCGTTTTCCATAAATAGTCCTAAAGCAGAGTGTTTGAGCAGAAGGACTAAGTATTGATGCTGATCGTTTTACTTATTACTGACGCTTTTTTTATGAGGGGGGGGGGGGGGGGAATCTGCCTACTTCAGCGCAATCTTTCACTTTTAGACAGATTTCACAAACCACCACACTTATTGGCTTATTGCTCGGTCTCATATTGTAAACTAAAAAGAAAGAACGTTTTACACCAGCATGTGACATTGTCATCAATTGTGAAATGTGCTTAAATTAAACGTCACAGTGTTCAAGAAAAGAATTCATTTTTTAAAACAACCCTTTTTTTTAAAGAGCGTTTCTGGTTTAGTTTCACCAATTAAAATGATGTCATATCCGAATTTTAAATCCATTACTCATTACATTTACCTTTAACTAGAAACAGAAAAAAGTGCCAATGCCTTCTGATGTATCTCTGTTTGAATAGTTAAAACCCTGAAAGTGACGTTTTATGTTGAAATGTTGCATTGATTGTAATGCCATGCTAACTAAATCGTATGGAAATAAATTCCATATATACATGTATATATATATATATATTTTAATTTTCCTGCAAGTGTTCCGATAAAGATAATCTCGACGTTAACAAACATGGTTAGTACTAACAAAAAAATTATCGCAAAAGCCACGCTGTGTTTAGAAGTTGCAGTCCATTTTTTGACATTACGAATAATACTGATCAGTAATTGAATTGGCAGATAATATTTCATTCACATGAGTAAAACCATTCATTGGGTTTGGTGTTGTATTTACTTGACATATAACAACAAAACAAAACATGTTCATATTGTGCATGAAAAAAAAAAGAAAACTGGTTCAGAGAGACATCATCAATATTTATCGATAATAATTTGTCAATTGCTTTATACATGTAACTTATGCAGTTTTTCTCAGGTACCATGATACCTAACGCTAAACAGCATTGCTCATTTTAAAAACAATATAAAACATCCAATGGCAAGACAAACATGCAATGTACTGTAAGTTAGGCTTTAAATCTGGACTTATCCTACCCGGTCACCTCCCTTCCGTTGATTATGTGTCCTGTGACAGTCTGCCGTTGAAATAACATAAAGTGGCCATTTGTAATTTAAAAAAAAAAAAACCTTGAAAGAATGTCAAACATTACATTCTAGGTGACAAATTTTGATACAAGACCATGGAAAACCATGGAATATAAGCCCATAATCATCGACTTAAACAACGCAATAAATAATGATAATGTTCGAACGCATTTCCTTTTTTTTTAATTCATATATAAACATTGTAGTCTCATGTTACCATAAAGTTGAAAATAAAAAATGTAATATTATGGTAAAGAAAATTATCCTGTAAGGATTCTTTAACTGGCGAAAACTATTAGGTAAGAATACTTTTTGCACATATATTTGTTCCTTCTTATGTAAATGGTAAGGCATTTTGTGGGGTGTACTGATTTTAACAGAATCTTGGTTGAACTGTTTGTTTCGTTTTTCGCAAAATATGGAAAATATCCATTCCAGTTTCCTAAAAGTATTCAGATATTTAGGGACCACATACCCCACCCCCTTCATGTTTTTAAACGAATCAATAAATTTATCTAAGCCTGACTGTAGGAAATCGTTTGCTTTGGTAAGAAAATGAATGAAAAAGAAAGTCTATGCTGATACGTACTTTCAGAAGTAGTAATTCTTTCATTCATGCTGATCCACGATTCACTTCATTCTGGTTGCAGTGATTCATTCCCTTTCTGAATTTTTTTTCCAGAGGACGAGGGAGAGGATGTGACCAAACATTGTTACATTCAATGCTTTTCTATGCACTCACCTTTAAGGTATTTAAATATGACAATTGTCTCGACATTTTTGTTGGCGTCACAAAATTCAGACCCACAAAATAACCTAACAGTCAATCATCGTTACTTGAAGTAAAAAAGACCAATTGAAATGAATATGAGTTTTCATTTATGCACAAAGAAAAAAAAAGGGGCTTCGGCATTTTTTTTTAATAGTCACCTTTATATGTTTCACCGAATTAGACTTCACTGACAAAATTTCAGTTTATATTAAAATTTTCAGTACATTTTCATTCACTACCTGTACTATAGTCTGTGCAATTTGTAATACTTTCTCACTTTATATTGCCGATTACACATTTATCAGTTTAGTTTCTTTGAAATGACCACACTTTGTAACTGCAGTGTATAAGCCAAAAGAGGGACAAATAATTGCCTGCCCCTTACACATGTGAATAGAAATCGTGTTTGCGTCAAAATTATTCTTAAAAAGTGATCGGGCCTGAAAGTATCCGTCAGATCCGCAAATGCCGTCGCTCTGGAAGTTTTGAATGTCTTGAAAAGAGGTTGCGCTTGGATCAATGTTTTCTTTACAGGGCGTCTACATCTTGAGTTCTTTTACAATTGTGTAGTTAGTGAAAGTATCATCAACGCACAAGAAATGACATTGCGACCAAACATATTCAGCCGAAAACATGGTGGTATAGTTTGAAATACCGTGTTATATTCATGAAACGTCAAAGATGCAAAGTCCGTGTTGAGATCCATGTACTAAAAGCACCTAACACACTCCATTTTGCGTTATAATAGTATTACAGATAACTTTAGAATATTTGGATATGCCCGTAGGTAATTTGATATTAATCGATGCTTAAAGTTAACTAAATCAAACATATACAAGCATTCTACAGTTTGCAATACCAGACAGGTTATAACCGACAGAGTGGCGATTGCTGCATATTGTTATTTACTGTTACATGACAAGGTATAACAAACAGCTATAACGATAATAGCTAGGTACCTTGTGCATCTCACAGTCATGCATTAATGTGATAGTGCAGTGACAGATCAACCAATGGGCACGCAACGGAGATATCAATAATTCCAAACAAAGTACAACATGCAATGAAATTGCTGGCAGGAAAAAAATTCTTTTTTGTTCTGTCGTAATCAATTTATTCATCACTGAGCATGTTGAAGGTCACTTCGTGTTAAAAGTTGGTTAATGCTGGTGATAGTCCTATTTCAATATTTCGTAAATGGCCCAATTATGCCATACTATTTTAGAGTTAAAAATATGTTCTAAAGTCATTAATAAATGCAATAAATATTTTATAACTATCTCGAACAACCCATAGGCTATACGGTTATAAGAACACACATACTTACATCACGTCTCGATGCTATCTCAAGGAGTTTCACTTTAGCCCTCTGCAGTATCTTGCTGTCATCACGACTGATAAGTAGCAATCTGGAACATAACGACTTTACTGCATCCACTATGTCTCCATCTTTACCTGTAAACTCCAATATGCAGAGGATTGCCAATTTCACATCGTTAGCTTGCTTTGTCAAGTAGTCGATTATTATACAACCTGAATTCGGGTCCAGTCCACTGGCAAATCGAAATAGGTAATGAAGGTCTCTCCGATCAAGTTTGGAAAAGAGGCCAGACACCGTCTTCCACGTAGCACTTACTGCAACGTTAGAAGCGGAGGGCGCACTCATCGATCGAATGAGATCAACTAAATAAAATGCCGCGTAAGACTCACAGAACAGCTTGTGATAAAACGAGGTAGTTGTCAGCTGCTGGAAGAATGATGTCATCCCAGCTGTATCTGCTACATACGTGCATTCCTCTTCTGTTAGAATACCAGTCCGTATTAGATCATCGTAACTATTCTCACCCAGTACTTCAACAAAAAAATGTCTTTCCCAAACAAGCTGCTGATCTTTTTTGATCAGTCCTTCAAATGCAATTTTGCTCAAGTGATTTTTACCAGTTTCTGAGCTAACGTCGCCGCGGCCTTTTTTGTTTGATGCATGTTTAAAGAAACATTCCATCATGAAGCGAAAGAACCACGTGACAGATGTGACGTTTGGTAATGCGTTCTTCTTGTCGTAAATTGCATGGGCAATGATGGTAAAGAAAAGAGGAATCTGACACATGTCATCGAGAACAGTATTTTCTTCCAGCTTATCTCTGATCAGTTTAGCAGCTTTCTTATCGCCACCAACCACTGCCTTCATGATGTATTTGTCTTGATCCTCGTTGGAAAAACCAGTCAATTTAATGTGCGTTGATTGCATCTTCAGTTCGTTCGGAGTCTCCCTTACATGCGTCGATCTAGTGGTTACAATGACAGTTGTGTTTACTAACTTCTTAATTTTAAGAATATCGTTGAAATCGCTGTTTTCGCTGCCCTTCCCTGGATACTCATCGTATCCGTCAAATAATAGCACAGTTGGATTGCTATTTTGTAAAATCGCCTTGATGTCATCCTCGTTAAGAGGAGAATCTTTGGGTAACAAAAGTTGTTTGATTGCCTGATATATTGAAGTAAATCCTCCAAGTTGTCTCATTCGGAAGAAAATAACTATAGCTACGTCTCTCAATGGGGATTGCTGTACCTGGTTACACCAGTCATACAGAAATTGAAGGGAGAGTGTTGACTTGCCGTACCCCGGGTCACCTAGTATGAGGTAGTGAGTGGAATCATTCCCTAAGTGTGCCAAGACATCATGATATGATCCTACCGATTGCCAAGTTTCGCTTCCTCTGTCATCGCTAATCTTTCGTTGAATATTTCCTGGTATAAATATTTTATCGACGCAAAACATTCTGTCTTTCACGTACGGAAGAGGCTGTACTGCATCGTACACTACTTTGTATTTGAGCTTCAAGAGGTCAATAAACGAATTCTTCTTTCCTGCAAATTAAAAGTGATATACAATCAATGTCTTCATGCCTTTAGTTTCATATTACTCGTCACTTCATAGACTTAAAGTGAAAGCGTGTGTAGGCAAAAAGGAAAGACATTGAAATTTCATCTCCAAAAGTTTGGTCAGGCTTTTAATTGCAACATTCAGACAATCTGGGAAAATAAATAGGTCTCAGTTGGTTAATTCTGCCATATGATTTCAAATTCTTCTAACACAAAAACTGTAGAATACGATATGTAGTCGTTGACGGTTTTTACTCAAATCAACCGTATGCTTCTTTGAACACGCTAATTCTAAGTATACTGCTATTGAATATCCAGTTAGTCAAACCGACTCTGGATCAATAACCAGCAATATTGTGACCAGTTCGTAGGCTATTTGTAAATACAGTGCTTCGTTTCAACAAATACTACAATTCCCAATACAGACCAAGTAGCGACGACTTGAGTAGTATGTTTTTGATACAATAGTGAGACCTGTGCTGTTGCATATTCATTATGTAGTCGCTTATAGTAAGAACCGTTAATTTTCAAATATGATTTCCGTTTTTTATTGCTTTAATGCCAATCCCGTTGCTTTTCAAAGTAGTTACTGTCATTTCCCTTCATTGAAAAGTGAATTTAGTCCATGTACAACATGCTGTGTACATTTAAAAATAAAGAAAAAAATAAGATCAAACATATTCTTATGCTTCTAGTTTTTCAGGACACACGCAATCACTTTAATATTTTTTGTCACTTTATAGTCTCAATGGTCTTTATCGTCTTAGTCACTCGTTTCGTTGTAGTCTTAACATTTCATTGTATCTTTTGAATAATAAATTTTGCAATAGGAAATCTGTCAAAAAGAAAGTATTACGCATCGAGAGAAATTAACAAACAATGACTAGTATGTGGTTCTTATAAAGCTATTGCACCCCAGAAAATCCAACTGCAAACAATAAGTGAGCACCGTAAGCACACTACATCACTAGGAAACCATGTGTACAATACACCATGGGTCGATGTTGGCAACTTCAACAACTTCAAGTACTCGCCAAGTTTGAATATACTATTGTGTGAGACGTGGGAAACAGCTGTCTATCTTTAATTGTGTTTGCTGTTAAAGATCAAACGTAATACCTAAAAATCTTTCATTTCCAATGAGATGGAAAATCAAAGTTTACACGGCCCTAGCTATAATGGAAATAGAAAGTCTGATTTAATTTACGTTATTCAACAAACAGTTGGCCATCACTTGTCAGTATAGTTCCGTGACATACCAAAGCTGAGACTTTGCAATGTAGGCGAGAATGTAAGACAATGGGTCACGTGATTTCAAGGGATTGCGTGTGTATTGAAATCCAGAATGATAACATTATGTTTGGTATTAATTTTTTCTTTACTTTTAAATTCACACGCAAGGTTGTGCATGGACGAACTACGTCTCTCAATGAAGGAAAACAAGAGCAACTACTTCGAAAAGCAACGGATTGGCATAAAAGCAGTAGAAAATAGAAATCACATTTGAAAATCAACAGTTCTTACTATAAGCACCTCAATTACGAATATCCAACCGTGCTGGTCGATGGTCTCACTGGTGTATCAAAACGATACTACTCAAGTCGTCGCTCTTTGGTCTGTACCTCAAATTGTAGTATTTGGTAATGGAACGCACTGTTCTTACAAGTAACCTACGAGATGATCACAACATTGCCAACCTGAGTGTTTTTCTTTTTAACTAACTGAATATTAATTACTGTTATACTTCCCACTGGCTTGCTTAAAAAAGCACACCGTTGATTTAAATGAAAACTGTCAATTACTAGATGATCGTATTCATCAGTTTTTGTCGTTATGTTAGAAAAAAATTGAAATCATGTAAATTAACCTACCAAAATCTATTTATTTTACCAGAGTGTCTGAATGGTGCACATGAAACGCCTAACCAAAGTTTTGGAGATAAAATTTCAATGTTTTTATTTTTCCCACAAGCAGTCACTTGAAAATAAAAGCTAAACGGGATATATTTACTTTGACAATCTAAACATTAAACTTTCATTTTTTTCAACGTGAAATTATTCAAAAATTGCATTCATTCGGAAACGCGAACGATCTAGAGTTATAATATAACATAAGTGTCTTGAAACCTAGGGTTGGCGGGGAGGAGAGGAGTTTGGGAAATTATATACGGCAGAATGAACCACCTGAAGCATATTTATCTCCCAGATTGCCTGAATGCTGCAATTAAATGCCTTACCAAACTTTTGAAGATTAAATTTCAATATCTTTAGTTCTTGCGTACCCACACGATCACTTTAAGTTTCTGGTTGTGGCTAGACTACATGTGTTACTGAAGACATACGGGTGATCCGTGGCCTTAAGATTCCACAAAATTCAAAAGCAACCACCAGCAACAAGAACCACCAGTTTTCTCTCAATCAGAGTAACATAGTGACTCCATACCATCATAACCACAACAGAATACAATGACAATTAAGGTTACTGGATGATATTCAATATGATGATTATAATTTAAAGGGATCCATAACAAATTGTTGATTTAGTAAGGTCAACATGGTAATGGAGAGATGTGTATGGTAGGTCCATTAAGACATCCATATCGCTGTTATTAGGAACACAAAACCTGAACATAGTGTCAAAGAAAGGTGAATTTGGTAACTGAACAAATACTTTTATCCGTTAAGTTACACAAGACATTATCTTACATAAAAAGAAAACACACACAAAAATCTCTGCCGCCTGACTTCTTCTAGCTTGATAGACTATTTGGCATCGTCTATCTGGCCATTTAATTCTCTGAAAGTTTCATTGTCAGCCGATGTTAAGTTTTCAGCCAGCGTTAATCGACAACCTCACATGTAGATAGCAGCAAAGCTAGACTTGTGCTCTGAATGTATCAGTTCCTAACATGTAGAGATAAACTATACTGTACTTCTCTTCATCGCTCTACTTTTCCTCGCACCTATCTCTCTCTACCTTTATCCTTCTTCGCAAACACACCTGAACAATTGCTTACAGTCATAACTTCTGGCCTCTGTAACTTCGCCTTGAGAATAATGTGATTTTCACATTTCATCCGCTTAATACCGACAGACATGTTATAATTTACATACTCATTAATAGTACACGTTTCATTGGTGTGATTACCTAGACCAGTTATTCGCTGGATTCACCGAAAGTTATTCGGTAACATTTGACTGGAACTGTCACAACCCTAAGTCTGGTGAGCCTACCACAGTACACTATCTATCCTATATACGCTGTCAGTACATACTGGTACGCTTTCACTATAATCATCTCTCTGCCGTGGTCCAGTGAACTGAGTTCTCTTTTCAAGCCGCTCTATTCATCAATCTGCTGGATTAGTCTATTCTAACAATGACTACCACTCGCGATCGTCAATTGAAGGAGCTGGTGACTAATACCGTTAAGATCGTCTTGAAGAGCGATGAATTCATGTCACTGTTACGTAAATCGATCTCGGATGCCCTTGTACTCCAACTCCAACCACTGAAAGACGATCTTGCTGAACTGAGGGGGGAAAATTCACGAATACGAAACCAAGATGGAAGAACAAATGCATGAAACTGAAACACTTCGCCAAAGTCAAACCGAGACTGGGTCCTCACTGACCAGAGCATATCAGGAAATCAATGACCTTGAACAGTATTCCAGAAGAAATTCTCTACGGATATCCGGCATCCCTGACGATGGTTTCAATCGAGATACTGATCAACTCGTTATCGATCTGGCCAAGGACAAACTTGATGTCACCATTACACGCGATGACATTGACCGCTCCCACAGGATTGGACGTATCACTGAGGGTAACCGTGACAGACCACGCCCCATAATTGTCAAGTTCATCTCGTACGATACCAGATCAAGATTTATTCGGGCCCGACGGAAGCTTAAAGGGAGCAACATAGTCGTACGCGAGGACCTTACGAGGACCAACCAACAGCTACTTCTCAACGTTAAGAATCACCGCCTCGTCAAATCAGCGTGGAGCCTTGATGGAAAAATCCATGCACTCGTGTCCAAAGACGGCCATGAATACAAGAAACGCGTAAGTGACCTCAAAGACCTGGACGTCCTCTAATATGGCTAATCTGAATCTGATCATTTAGGTTACACTTATTTCTGCTTGCCTGCTGGCCTGTGTCTCGTCTGCCCGGTTGCGGACTTCTGGTGAAGTTTTTTCTTTCTTTTTTTTTCTGTGTGTTAATTGTTTTGTTATTGTTTTATTGTTTTGTGTTAATTAATTGGTATAGTCGATGGTTAATTTTTGTGCTTTTGCAGATGACTTGGATCATTTGGATTATCCTTTCAACCATTTAAATGATGATCAGGGAAACATTATTATTGATAATTCACAAACAACTTGTAATTATACTGACATTAATAATCTCAATACTCATTTTAGTACACATAAGGGTTTGAGCCTCTTTCATTGTAATTCCAGGAGATTGAGCAAAAATTATGACGACCTTTCGCTTTTATTACTTCTTGATTTTAAATTTCATTGCATAGCCATAACAGAGACGTGGTTAAACAACAACTCTCTGCCAGCCCTTTACAATCTGGCTGGTTACAATTTTGTTCATAAAGACCGTAAACAGACTGCTGGTGGGGGTGTAGGTGTTTAAATAAAAGATGGTATTATTTTTAACATAAATGACCAACTTTCAGTGTTTCACGACAATTTATATGAATCAATTTTCGTTGATTTAAAATTCTATAACCGCACTTTAATTATCGGTATTGTCTATCGTCCACCAAAAGCCAGCTCGATTGATTTCTTCAATCTTCTGGAAGACAATTTAGATCGCATTGGAAATAGACCTTGCTACATAATGGGTGATTTCAACATTGATTTATTATGCTACGATGGGGTGAATAGTGCTCGAACACACACTTTTGTTAACATTCTCTCGTCACATGGTTTCCATTGCATGATAAACAAACCCACCAGAGTAACAGACCAGTCTAGAACCTTAATAGATAATATTCACACTAATGTAACAAGCCCATACACCTCCGGTATTGTTGTTAATGATTTATCAGATCACTACCCGTTTTTTTTCTTTTATTACTGACTGCGTCACGCCGTCTGCGCCCCACGTTGGACGGGCTAATCCTAAATTAACTCGTAAATTCACCCAATATAGTATTGCTTCGTTTCAACAGGACCTCTCGCAAGAGGACTGGGTTGATGTACTCAACTGTGACGATGCAAATTCTGCTGATAAGGCATTCATTCGTATATTTTATAGTTGCTATGACCGCCATTTTCCTCTTCAGCCGTGTAGCAGACGTTCTGATATTAGGAAGAGCTGGTGTACGACCGGTATCTGGAACTCGTGTCGTACGAAAAATAGGTTATTCACTCGCTATAAACGCCACCCTTCACAGGTGAACAAAGCAGAATACAGTACGTTTAGAAATAGACTCACTTCAGTTATACGTGTTGCAAAATTTAACTATTACAATAAGGAATTTTCTAACCAAAGTGTTAGGGAAATCTGGAAGAAAATTAACAATATCCTACGAAACGATGCTAGTAAAGCTTCTTGTATCAGTGAATTGCATGATAACGGTAAACGTGTTTCCGACATAACAGAGATGTGTAATATTTTTAATGAATATTATGTTAGCATTGGCTGCAAGTTAGCATCTGTCATTCCTAACACACCGCCAATGAGCTTTCACAACTATATGAGTGATCCTAACGAACACTGTATGTTTTTGCGCCCTACTGATGAGAATGAAGTTAATAAATGTATTAAGGATTTGAAACCTGGTAGTCCAGGACATGATGATATTTATTGTAAGGTTGTCAAAGCAGTCAGTCACATTATTTCGAGTCCATTGAGCCACCTAGTTAACCTTTCTTTTGGTAGTGGAAGCGTCCCTAACGATCTTAAAATTGCTCGGGTTGTACCTGTTCATAAGAGTAATGACAAAAACATAAAGAATAATTATAGGCCTATCTCTGTATTACCCGTTTTTTTCCAAAGTATTTGAAAAATTAGTTTACAAACGTTTGTTTGAATTTTTTTCCCATCATAGTCTACTTTATGAGAATCAATACGGCGTTCTTCCGAACAAATCTACGATGCATGCATTGATCAACTTCATTGATAATATTTCCTGTTCCTTCGATAATCGTAAACTTTCTTGTGGAATATTCCTTGATCTCTGTAAGGCCTTTGACACTTTGGATCATAATATTCTTCTCTATAAACTAAATCATTATGGTATCAGAGGTATTCCTTTGAAATGGTTCAGTAATTACCTTTTTAACAGATATCAGTATGTTCATATCTCAAATGCTAAATCTACTTTGTGTTCCATTACTACTGGTGTCCCACAGGGGTCAATTCTTGGTCCACTTCTGTTTCTTATTTATATTAATGACCTACCTCTCGTTAGTTCAAAGTTTAAATTTACTCTTTACGCTGATGATACAAGTATTTTTTACGATAGCTATAATTCCCATTCGTTCATCAGCGATATTACCAATGAGATGGTCACTGTCACTAATTGGTTTCGAGCAAATAAGCTCCATCTGAACGCTACTAAGTCGACTGCTATTTTGTTCCACCCAGTTCAAAAGTCTGTCGACCCTAAAATGAATGGTATTAATATATATGACAGTTTTATTCCTTTTGTTGATTGTACTACTTTAAGTAACTTTAAAAATTTAAGTTGGTCCCCACATATCACTAATACCTGTAGTAAAATCTCTAGAGGGGCTGGTATAATTTACAAATTGAAAGATATTCTCCCAAGGAAGGTGCTACTTACCATCTATAATAGCTTAATCCTTCCTTTCATGACTTATTGTGTACCCGTTTGGGGATATGCTGCTGCCAATCATACCAATAAAGTGCATCTGATTCAAAAGAGAATCGTCCGTTCTATTCTCAACAAACATTCCATGACACCTTCTGTTCCTCTTTTTAAAAGACTTCAAGTCCTTGCTTTCCCCGATATTGTAAAGTATCATACGGCAATAATAATGTTTCATGCTACCAACAATCTGTTACCTCTTTCTGTGGCTAATCTGTTCGCGAGACCTAACCACATGTTTAACACCAGACATAATTCTAATTATATGCTCCCATATTGTAGATTACTTTTAACGCAGCATAATATACACTATACTGGACCTTCTGTGTGGAATGAGTTGCCTGAATCACTTAAAGAAATCTCCACGAAAACTTTATTTAAACGGATTTTGAAAAAACACCTTCTGGACAATCTCTGATCCGTGCATTTGCCTGGGGTTGGGTGGGGGGATTTTGTGTTTTGTTGTTTGTTCGATTTTGTTTCCTTGTTTTTTATGAACTTGCTTTCTTTGACTTAGGGGTTCTACCCTTGTACAAGCTTTAATTAGCTTTCTGGTATAACTCCTTAATCACTTATAGCTTATCTTTGTAATGTTCTCATGTTTTCGTTGTCTGATTTTAATAAAGTTTAGTTGAATTGAATTGAATTGAAAATTGAATTGAACACGCCTTTGCTCATTCCCTATTACTATCACTCTATTTAATTTATTTGAAAGTCCAAGTCAGGAAAAAATAGAAAATTTAGAAATAAATCTTCTCTTGTGTATGTACTGGCTAATTTTTCTTGTAACTGTGCTGTAAAGACGTAATCCGATCTCCATACCCTCTGGTATAACAAGTAAGAACGACAATATTACCTAAGCGACCTTATAGCACAGTAGCATATGATGTCCTCTCTTTCATACTGATAAATGTACAGATGTAATCTAGTACAACTGAAAAATCAGTTTTTTAAGAATGCATTAACTGCTAATTTTGTAAGTATCACACACAGTGAGAACTAAACAATACATTTAGCAGTTGATGGGTACTCATATTCTTACTGAGTGCCAGTTCACCAGAAATATTTACAAAATAATCATAAATTTTGTCAGTTACCTTATTTCTAATTACATTACCTTCCAATGTAAGGGACTGGAATCCTAGGTGAGACGAAACGTTGGTCTGATAGTAGTCTTTAACCTGAGATGCAATTCCGGGATGATTGCAGTGACGAAGTGCATTCACTAAAGGTGAAATATCTTCACGAGTGATCAGTCCTCGAGTTTCTAATTCAGATACCATGTGCACTCCAGGATTTTTCGAGTGTTCTATACGATCAACAACGGCCCTCGGTAAGGACAAATATGTTGCTAGTTCTACCACATCATGTGAGGTAAGTATGTTTGCTACGTCGACTTTGAACTTCCCAAAACCTATCAAGAAGAATAACACGTTATTGATTTAAAATTCATTGAGAATAAATCCGTGACATTACCCTACTTAATGATCAACGCATTTCAATATTTTTTTAGTTTATCATCTAATTTATCATACTTATTGAGATACTCACCATCAACTTGCCCTTCATGTTTCGTTGATTCAGTTTGACTGTCTCCCTCAGGCATGTACCCTGTGTTGGAAACAATGTATCGTTGATAATTGAGCTTACTGTAACGTATTAAAGTATGCAAGCAGCATTTGAAAAATTTTCACGATTGAGATAAGAAACTAGAAACACACTGTTGCAAAATATTCCAATAACATTATATTCAAAATAGTTATAAGCTCTATGAATTTTTCATTACGTTATTTCTATCAAAATATTATCCTTAACATTTACACTATTTTACTAACAACTGACAAGTTTGTTTGACAAGTTTGTTTCTTTTTAAATCAATCCATTGCGTGTAAAGAAAAAACTGTTGTTCTTGATTATATCTAGACACACTTTAGTTATTCAAAATAAACTCAGAACATACCACATTGGAAGTGCATTTTTCCAATAAATCGTTCACACCATTGGAATGTTAATCAGACAATCGATTCATCAAGATTGAGTGTTCTACAAGGAACTCGTTGCACTGAATAAACACGTTTTTTTTTGTGTGTGTCTGTGTGTCAGGATAATACTAATTTGTGGCATCCTATCATTGATGGCCTATAAATGCATTCAAGTAATACATATTATTTAATGAAATCCTAGAATGTGTCTTTCCTATAAACAGAGAACAGTTTTAACCTAATGAATCAATTGTTTCGTGATGCATAGTGCACTTTAAGTTTTGGCATTAGATATTTCACAATGTGTACCTATAGTGTTATTAGAATTGTCATTTGTTTCATAAGAGTGAAACATTTGTGTGAGATTTTGTCAGTACAGTTATATAGTACATCTCATAAAGAAACCCTTTACCTTCCATTCAATTTGTTTTCAAGACAAGGTGCGCCTTAATTACCAGATTTTACTCATGAATAAATTATGAATAAATTAATTTATGATGAACACTCTTCCAGTTTGTTTATCATAACCACTGTCGTTCCTTCATGTTAGTAAGTAAGTTATCTATCAAATATGAGACAATAAAACTCGTTTATCAGGGTTGTACTAACTATATTACCAGCTGAATATTTCTGACCTTTTGCTGTCGTAGTCTCTTCATTGAGGGATGTAGGAGTGCCTTCACTTCCTCGTCTCGAACATGTAAAAATGTTCCCCATAATGCAATGGACCTTTTAAAGGGAAAATTATTAAAATTATTTACATTAATTTTGTTATAGAAAAAAAATGCCTCGACATCTTAAAAAAAGGTTTGTATTTACATAGGAATATCTCTTTGTTATTGATCTTAGCCTTTGTGGCTGTATTTAACATTGTATACAAGGAAAATATATATTTTTCCATCGTATGTTGTATCGTCTACAACGAAGGGCTTTACCGAACAGCGGCGTAGCCAACCCCGATCATTTTCTTGCAGCTAATACACATGTTCAAAGTTGATTAACCTTGTTCATACATGCAAACAGGAATTGGTAAAAAAGAAGATGAAGAAAGGAATTTGGTTCATAGATAACCCCATTTTTATTGAAAAGAAATCCCGAGAAAGGTAAGCAAATTTTCAACACATTAACACTATTCGTGGGCGAAACAGGAAGTAACACTTGAACGAAAAGAATAACAATAACAATTGACATAGCAACAATGACTGTTAGTTGTTTTTAGTAGGCCTGCTTATGTGCTTGTGCTGTGGTTCAGTGTACGAGTGTTGAGTGTGCAGTTAAAGAGCGTTGTGCGGTACAGGAAACTTCGTTTTGGAATTTGCCTACTAGTTACACTGTTTGTGGATAAATGCGAGTTACAGATTTATTGAATATACAACATTTTCGAGAAAGGCTTGGACATGTTTGATATATCATTCTCACCCCTAACAGCAGCAGTAACTGGAAGACTTATTTTGTGAGGACTATAATTTTCCTGTAAGTGTGAGAGTTCATGCAAAATTTAGGAGATAGGCCTAGTTCAACAAAGAAGAAGGATTGCACGTTTTCAAAACGTTACTGTCAAACATAGCTCTAAGATCACTTTATGGCTGGTTTGTGATACCTCATGTCAAGGCTTTTCCTGTTGATTTTTTTTACCATACAGGGGTTAGGCTTAACAATAGTGAGGCCTAAATTATTTAATATGCAGTGGAGTTCTCTGTCCTTAAGAATTTCAATTAATTTCTTGCGACACAATCCTGCAATTTAGAAAGGTGAAGTTACTGCACGTAAGAAGAAATCCCACTGCGAGTATCACTATGTTGTTGTTAAGAAGATTTACGTGCATTTACATTTTACTTTTCAGCAGACTAGGCGTACAATCTTGGACAAAATTGTTGGGACACTTTGTCTTACGTTGCAAATATAAAACTGAATTTTAGGTGAGAAGATAACGTGAAACCCCGGGCCCCTTTCCAGTGTTGCGCTATAGGAGTGAATGTCCACTTTGAACAGCAATCCTATAGCAACCATTGAAGGGGAGCGGGGTGTCCCAAGGTACTTTGTCTAAGATTGTGGGAAACGATAGATCTATGAACTTCAAATCGAACTATATTTCACTTTTCCTTTTGTTTTGTGTAAGGTATAAGCGACTTAAAAAATAAAACACTGTTGATCGACTGTTCACTTTAAGTGAACAGATAATTTTATAAAATGGTGTTGAAGTAACTGCCATATTTCCATCAGCTCTATTTGAATGAAGTGCACTGTGTGAGCGCATAATAACTCTATACATCCATTTGAATTTTCTAAATGTTCGTGTTAAGTAAATGCCTGTATTAAATATAGCAATTGTGGAGCGAACTCTTGACGTAATGTAATGAAAGCAAGCGTCATGTGATAACATATCTTCATACATAGTAAGAAAGAATCCTCAACTCCCACTGGCCCATTTCAGTCAGATGACCGTGGGTTAATCGCTGATTAAACTCTGCAGAGTCTGCTTGGGCTGGAAAGTTTCTGCTCCTAATCTTGGTTTGGCCACCTCTGAAGGAAAATCCATATATTTACTGCACTGCTCTTCCGGAAGAGGATTTACTCCCTTCACTGATGGCTGCCCTCGCAGACTCTGGACACTCGTTTTAATTATGCATTGTTTTTCGCTACCAAATTCGGTAGAAGCCAATCACGGCCATCGTGAGAAATGATGGGAGTGAAGATGGGGAAAGGACCTACGACTGATTAGTTACGTAACTATCATGTTAATATTCTACTCTCCATCAACTGTTTTAGGTTTCTCTTAGCGTTATCCTATTCCTGCCGTAGGCAAATCTGGTGATAGGGTTAAAATTAGCCTAGGTACCATTATTTTCTCTCATTGTTCGATCGCTGCTATTGGCTCATTTCATGAGACCAACGCGTAGTATTTTAGTATGCATTAACCGTAACGTCAAACGTGACTATTCATTTGTACATAATTATATCGAGTGTCCAAAGTCTTTCCGGCGGACGTGCGATCACAGGGAAAAGTGATTACTAGATAGTAAATATCTTCTGTTGAGTATGAATAGGCTGCAGCTCAAATTGAGAGTAATGTATCAAAGGATGGGAATTCATTCGCCCAGAAAGACTTTGCAAAGTCTAATCGCTGATAAGCGAACTGGTTAAACCACCATCAATCTTGGGCCGATGAATACAATAAAACTGTAGATCTACAGTGTGTTTTCAGGCTGCTATATCTTACACAAAACAATGGCGAATACAGTATTGCTAGTAGTAGGCCTAGCACTAGTGATATACGTTCGTTTTGAAGTTAGTAGATACACCGTTACCTAGGCCGCGCTAAGGGCCTTAACCTACTCCAAAGTAAAATGTAAATCTACGTTAATCTACGTAACAACACAGTATACTGTCAGTGGTAATGTTTCTGACGTAGGTTAATACCTGAATCTCGGAATTGTGTCGGTTGAAAGCTTCTTTACCTTTAAAAGTTTGATAGCTCAGCTATACTTTTTTTCGAATTCTGCTGAGATGCTAAAAAACAATTCTATATGCAATAAAATCGTGAAGAGGACTAAGGACTGCAATACATCGCCATCTATGACTTCTTAAAGACAGAGACCTCGACAGCAAGAATAACTTATCCAATTGATAGGCCTAGGCCCTATATGGTAAAAAAAATAAACAGAGAAGGCCTTGACATGAGTTATCCCCAATCAGCCATTCAGTGATCTTACCGCAATTGACAGAAACGTTTTGGCCATGTGCAATCCCTCTTCTTTGTTTAACTCACTCAGGACTAGTTCCCAAATTTTGCATAGCCGACTGAGAGACTCTCTCACTCACAGGAAGATCAGGGTCCTGCACATAACAAGTCACTTACTGTTGCTGTTAAGACTGAGAGTAAGACATCGAACGGGCCCAAGCTTTTCTCGAAATGTATATTCAATAAATCTGTCATTGTCTTTTTTTTCTCCAAAATCAGTCTAATGAGTGGGCAAATTCCACATTTAGCAAGTCTCTGTAGCTGTACAACGCTCTGTAGCACGCAGCTACGTACACACTGAACAGTTAATAAACGTACACTGAACCAGAGCACGTACACGTAGTGCAGTTCTTAAGAGCAAACTTACTAAAGCACGCATTGTTGCTATGTCAATTGTTATTGTTATTCTTTTCGTCAACGTGTTACTTTCTGTTTCGAACATTGTTGACAGGTTTGTTTACCTTCTCTCGGTTTTCTTTTCAATAAAACTGCGGTTATTTACCAATTCCTTTCTTCTCTTTCTTTCTTTCCTTCTTTCTTTTTCCCCCTATTTAATCAAAATGTCGTTGGTATGTAAGACAAGATTAATCAATTTTAGACCTGCGCATTAACTGTAGTGTATTGCACTCTCTGGACTTAATGCTATCGCTGGATGCGCTCGGTCTGCGCCCTCGTGCATCGTGTGCACTAACCCTCGATCGTGAATTATCCTACAGCTACTACACGGTCCAGCGTTGGTTAGCTTTTAATAATATTGATGTGACTAGCAGCTTATACAGATAAGTCAATATCTGTAATTGATGCGTAACGATACAAAGGCATTCTCACACAACTCCCTTGTGGTATACATACCTGTGTTGATTTCTGTCAAGGCAATTCAAGTTGAAATAACAGTCTATATAATGGCAAGAAAATACAGATAGAAAGCAAATTGCATTAACCTTCAAAGACGTATGTCACATAATAATTCACATTAAGAAATTTCTACAAGATAGAACCATTATAATTGAAAACAGAACCATAACCACCTTATCTAGCCCTGTAAGACCATCTACAATTGCATTTTGCATTATGTCACGAGGTACTGTGCAAATGGCTATATGTCAAACACCGTGCATAGCACAAAGTTCATGTTTGCTTTTGCTAGAAATTTGCTTAAGATGTGGAACTGTTTGACCAAAGTTCCTGTCATACAAATGCATATAAAATACTGAAATATTGCGATCCATTCTATTGGTGTTGGTGTTATATGCAAAATTCAAACAATCAACCATGCTTTACAATTACAAGTACAAGTACAACTTACATATAATGCCATCACCTTCAAATGCAACTGAAGAGGATTGACATTAACACTGTGATGGAAGCAAAGAGAGAAAAAGTATCGAATTGTTAACAAAAGTGTAACAGTCTGTGTAAAACTCTTAATAACCTATAAATTAAAACGTCAATGTGTCATAAGCATGCAAAGGTTATATCTTCGGTCGAGACAAAAGATAATATTTATTTTACGTCAATGATCTGCACTTATTAATTTCACTCAACTCTTGAAGAAAGTTCATGAACATGACTATTTTAACGGTCACATTGACTGAGAAGCATTTAAATTATAGCTTAGACAACAGTCATCATAATCAATCTGTTCAAGAATCTCAAACATTCATATATTAAGAAAAATCAACAATCAGGGTTATCATTGAACGTCCCTTCTGATTTTATGATCAAATTGTAATTCTACTTTGAACCCGACAATAATTTCAGTTCTCCTTGTTTATCTGTAAATATTAACTGCCTACATGTGATAGATTGACACTGATGGCGGGCCATCTTTCCTGAAGTGGGGAAATTGAAAACCAACAAATCTTTCCTAACTTCAAGTGCTCAAATGAATTAAGGAGGCTTGATCAATTTTGAAGATATTCCGTCTCTGTTTCTTGACAAAAAAAATACTTAAGTTTATGATAACAAAGTCATATTTAAAAGTCTGATATAAACTACTAGGACGTTCCATTAACAGGCAATTACACACATACTATCATAACAATGGGCTGAACTTGAGTTATGTTTGTCATAAACGTAATTGGCGACCCATCCCTCGGTAAAGTTGTAGAGCTTATTTAAAGTTGCAATAGAATGCATAACACCACAATTTAAGTTAATGAAAATAATAAATTTCTTTAATGAGAATTACGTTGAGGACATTGTCAAGCTCTATTTAGTCCTTTAGACTTTTAATCTATTCAGATGGATATGCATATAGCAAGGGATCGGAATAATGTGCGGTCTCTTTTCATAAATTGAGCTATGTTAGTCTTACTTATCCTTAATTATTTCAGATGAAGTTGTAATGTTATTTAGATATTAAGATAACACTTTAGGTAACGTTTAACGGCACTGCAATTTGGTAGTGGCAAAACGTACTCTAATTTTTAAGTCATACAACAGAAATAATATTATTTTTTCTCAATCTATTTTGGTCAGTGATGTTCTGAGTTAAAAAAAAATACGCTATGTTAAGACGTGCACATTATAACGAAACCGGAAATGACAGAAACTCATTGGACAATCAGATAAGTGAAAATTATTAGAATGTTACTTTTAAGATATTTTATCTTGGATAACTCGTCCCTGATTGTATTAATTACGATTAAGAAAACTGATTTAGAGCAAAACATAATATATCCACTTGGGAGTCAATATTTTCACTATCAATATAATATAAACAGATGATAAATAGCCCTTCCCAATAACCAATAGTGGCGCTCCGCTTAGATAGTGCCACCTTCAGTCCCGCCAAGGCCTTTGTGTTTAGACTAAGTCTTATCTCCTCCCTTGCTGAGAACCCTGGGTAGGTGTTTCATATGTCATATCGATGACTTGGAAACCAAAAATGTGAGTAATCATTAGACCATGGCGGTGCTATGGTGATTTTTGCTTCAATTCTATCCATTTTTCATGTTCTGCCTGACGACGATTTTTTTTTTTTTTTCGAAATTTCGCAGACGGCTTTAAGTCACTCTTAGAGAGACATTTTGCTGGAAATTCCCATATTTATATGTTACTATTTCTCATAGATCGTTTTTCAAGTTGTGGATGTAATATCCTTCTTTTACGATTAGATACATGCACACTAGAACACTCAGGGAACACCGTTTTGACTATCTGGCGAGCAAAAGAACACACTTGCTTGTACGCTATGCGTTAACTCATTGTGGTCCACCCTACATGACGTGGTTATTCCTGTTATTAATAAGTAATAAGCAACTTTGGGCAGAATCTCTGTCCATGAAAAAATCCAAATTTTAGCTCCTAGCTACCTAACGGTGGCCCTCCGCGTAGACAGTCCTGTCACACATGCCCTTAAAGGGAAATAGGGCGTTTAGAATACACCAACATGACATACAAAAGAATATAGTGGCAATCATTGTTAAACCATTCAGTCTCATCAATAAACATCTACCAAGGCTTCATCTCCTCAAAACATTATGCATATGATGAGTAATGGAAGATGCATCATTTGAATTTTGAAAAGTTTGGGTGAACAAATTAGTTTTGAGCAACAAGTAACTGAATTTCTATCTGTGAGAAGCTTGTTTCTTGAAAAGAAAGCTACTGTCCTTCCTTATTTTGAACAATCTATCATTCTGTGTCCACAAAAATTGCTTTCGAAAATGTGGATGTTTTCTCTAAAACAAACGCCCTATTTCCCTTTAAGCCAGCCTCCGTATCCGATTAAAAACCCTGAAAACGTCCGACCCCCAACATTGTCCTTGCATAGACTTTGGCCCAAAAGCTACCTGTCAATCATCAAATTTATGGTTTGTCTCATAATATGCAATGGCCGACCAGTTTTGTCCTTTTATTACCATTCGAAGATACAGAAATACTTCATTACAAAGCTTGCAATTCTGTGGCATCAGCGCCTCCGTGGCTCTTATTTCTTCTGGTCACGTTAATGGACGTTACTCTAGGAAAGCTATTGGTCGTGTCCAATGTACACCCCAAATCATTAAAAAGTGCAGTTGGT
Organism: Stichopus chloronotus; assembly: GCA_021234535.1. Lineage (NCBI taxonomy): Eukaryota > Metazoa > Echinodermata > Holothuroidea > Aspidochirotida > Stichopodidae > Stichopus > Stichopus chloronotus. The sequence goes on along the minus strand of CM037833.1, from coordinate 33,393,951 downwards.
TCACCCCTGTTCGGTAAGCTGTAATCATTCAAACCTGTAGAACATGCCCCCCCCCCCCCACATTTCAATTTGGATTGACCCTCCTTGTTTGTTGCTAGTTAAAGAAGGTTATATATGTATTAAATTGGCATGTAACCCTCGATGCTCTGCACAGAACCAAATGAAGATTAAACAAAATGGCTAGTCGAATGTACCAAGTCAGAGACAACAAGTACGGAACCGCAAGAACGCACTTTAATAGACACAATGTTAACACAATCACATAATATGTTTGCTTTGTTCTGGGTTTGTTTGGCACTTAACGTTGTCATATCATTGATCAAATGCAAAGGATGAGTAGTACTACTATATTGTTCTAACATTTCTCTTCATTGTTGATACGTTTGAGAAATCTCACTGAAAAGATACTAGTCGTTCTTAGATGGTATTGGTTTTATCATTATATTGTGAGTTGCGATGTTAGTTACATATGCTTCTGCAAAAGTATATAATTAGTTGTGGTATGCTTAACTTTGTAATGAAAAAAAGAGCATCACCTTCAAAGATAATCATATAGTTAACGTGAGCACTAATGTAACAACTTTACAGTCGTCTGTGTTTTGTAAAGAGTTGACTCTTGATCGGGGTAGAATAATTTGTTATATTTACGTTACTCGCTGATGTTTTCAATACAGGTTTAATCACAGGCAGAAAAATAGTAAGAAAAGTATCCACATTGTTATGAGTCGGAGTGCATGTGCTTTATATTCTGCACCCATATATTGCATTAAAGTACATGTGGGTTTTTGAGTTTACCATGTGACCACTACGTTGTTCTTTTCTTTTTTTTTTCCTCAATTTATTACCTCTTTATGTAGGAATACTATCTTTGTTTACATTTGTCGATTTAAGGGTGTTTTAATTTTGAAACATCGTGGCCATAAGATCGGAACCAGTAGCCTCGAGCAATGAGATTCAGATTAATTTAGGACTGTTTAGTATTGTAGCTTGAGCAGAATTCATCGTATATAGAGATGCGTGACTGTTCTGTTCTGATTCTACAAAAATAAAAAAAAAGCAGTGAAGCAAGTGATGTTTATTGACAAGTTGATTCGGTGGGTGGTAGGTGCGTCATAATTTGTTCTCATTTCGTCACAGGTCAGCACATTTTCTTTTAAAACACCGCTGAGCAATGGATCGACATAAATTATGTATTGTGTCTATACTCCGCAGGTCTTAATATAAAACCAATGAACCTTTATGAAGTTAAACTGTGCAATAATTCATGTGTATTGCACGGTGTGTATTTGACTGTGTCTGTAAGAGATCGCATTCAAACACTGAGTTAGATTTGTGAATTGTACACATTACAATAAAATGAACCTCAAACCATGGCAATTACTGTACTGCACTCACAAAGAATACAAAATGGGTTTTAGTCTCAGATCGAGACAATTTCAGTCATCGTTTGTATAAGAAAAGGCAAACATTAAATCATATAATTTTTCCATTCTAAGGCTACTGATTGCTGACCATTTGGAACAGTATGGTGTGTTTGAGTTGGAATAAGTTGCAATTGTATCAAGATCATGTTTTCTTTAATTCTTCATGTTTTCTTTAATTCTTTGACGCCTCGAATGATTTGAGATTCTTTTTATGTACAGTTACGGTGAGTGAAGTATTATGTTTCAAGGTTCCAGCAAGATACATTTTTTATTAATTTAAAAATAGGAGCGACGAAAACAAAACCGCACATAAATGCAACAGGTGTATGTAATAGAGTAATAGAACATTATGACCAACTTATCCATTTTAAGTTTCTTGCCCATACTTTGAATGACACTGATTGTCTCTGGTTCCTGATTTATTTCGTTATGATATATATTTATATCGTTATTTTTTTGTTATTAAACCCTTTGATAGAGGTAGGCGGAGACATTGCCATACTTGGTCATGATGACTATCAGGCCGAAATTGAAAGGCAACTCTAAAGTCATCATTATGAAAAGTTGGAAAATGACATTAGGTCTGAAACCAAAGTTTAGTCCTGGAACTATTATTAGACATGCTCTCTCAGAAAGAAATAGAGTTGGCAACAATGGAGTATCTGTCATCATACAACCACAAGATCCGAACACCAGTTATATACGTGTTGCGGAAAATTCATACGGCACCCGGAGCTAACTCAACAATTGCTGGTGGACCTATAAAAAGTGGCGACGGATCTCCTAAGGAGAAAGCTCAAAATTTGTGGATTATCTTCTGCTTCCCATTGTAATAAAACAAGATACTTATGTGAAAGATACCAATAACATACTAAAAGTTGTGGAAGCAACCCCGTTACAAAAAACAATGCTCCTAGCAACACTTGATGTTGTCTCCATGTTTACCAACACTCCCCAAGAGGAGGAGCTAGAGTGCTGTCAAGAAGTCTTTGAAAAGACAGACAAAGACATGTATAAAATAAATAAAATTTCTTCTCAGTCTCTGCGCATGTTGATTGAGCTTATCCTTAAAATGAATTGTTTTGAGTTCAATAACAACTTCTATCTCCAAAAGATTGGTTGCGCTGTGGGGAGCCAAGCCTCTCAGGAAATCTGTGACATCGTCACGCATAGACTTGAAAAGTAGATTTGTCCGACTGATCCTAAAATTGTGAAATGGCTTCGCTACAGAGATGGCATTTTTTACTCTATGCTGGAACACCCACAGATCTTGAAAGACTGGTGGATATCATGAATGAAATTGATCCTTTCCTAAAATTCATTGTAGAAGTTTCCGACACTGAAGTCACATACCTAGATCTCGGAATCTTTTAAAGTCCTAGATGTCAGTTAGTCCCGATACTGGATACTAAAATCTATACCAAACTCACTGACACCTTCCAACATCTGAATAGAAATTCCGCACACCCACTTGCCACTTTCAAATGATGCATTAAAGGCGAAGTATTGCGTTTCTCGCGTCTCTGCAATAATGAGACCGACTTCGGAAAAGAGAAAAGTTCGAAGAGAAACTTCTATTAAGGAATTATAAGGAAGACGAATTTGCCGCAGACACAATAGGCATTAATTTTAATAATCGTGTGCAATACCTCCCCCCCCCCCCCAACCGAAATAAAATGTTCCACCTCTGGTCTTCAAAGTGATCTACACACCTCACATAAAAACCCAGCACCACAAAAAGGCTCTCTTGAAACACTGGCATTTAATTTTGGGTCACCTCGAATTATCCAAGCTGTTTCTGAACGAACCGATTCTTGCTTTTAAAAGAGCAAAACATCTTAAAGATCTCCTTGTTAAATCAAGGTTCCAAAGTAATGATGAATTGTTCGATAGCCAAGGTTCTCACAAAGATATCATTGATTGCTGCATCATAAGCAGGCACAAACTTTCTAATGCACTATACACATGCAGTCAGAGAGCTAAGACACCCTATAGACACAAATATAAAATATTTGAAAAGGCTTACTACTGATGACGCTCCTACTTTAAAACTGATACCGGAAGCCGTTCTAGTTTGGTCATAAGAATCATTCTTGTTGCAATACTACATCAAAAGTAAGTTTGTTTCACTTCAAAGGTGAAAATGCTTTTAAGAGGGACTTGCAATAAGACATACCTTAGGGCATTTTCTAAAAAAAAAATTCTCACCAGGTCCTTGGCCGTATTGTTGAGTTAGATAGCCCACCCCCACTTTCTTTAATAAATTCATATGTAGATAAATGGTTAAAATATGTAACTTTTGTGATCAACGTAAAAGCAAAATAAGAAGCCAAATGTGTCACACTGATTTGACTGGTTTGGTATTGTTTTGAAAAGTGCTGTACGTTCATATGTAGTACACTGATTTACAAATCATTTGCCACTGATCAGGATAATCGAATTAGTCGAGAAGCGTTGATATGTGTCTCTTGAATTTACCCAATACTGACAAGCTGGTTTCATCAGCCCTTTAAAAATAGACGTATCACCAATAAATGTCAATTCTAAGTAAACAAAATCATGCATTAAGTTAAGCTGTAGTTAACAAATAGATTGCATTGTCAAACTAGGTGTGAATAAAAGCTCTCACTAGTAGTATTTTTCCTCGATATCTATGAAAACCGGTTTGAACACATAATGCAAGGTTGTGTTGCGTACTTTGAATATTTACTATATCATATAGTTATGTGTATGATGTGCATTTTTTTAAATCACGAAAAATATTCTCAGGTGACCAAGTGTTCCATTTAACAATTTGTTGTTGTTTTTTTTTTTCATTGACACATACAAAGAATATATTGTTAAGTGACATAATCAATGTGATGTATAATATATTAATGTTAAGTTGTCTAATCGTTTCCACCGTTAGGCTAAGAAATGTTGGACTAAGCAATGCCTTTACATTGTGTAAACTTGATTTAATTTTTTTTTTGTATATTGTGAAGTAAAACTTGATTGATCATCTTCATTTCTTGAGTGATAATGTCTTTTTATTGATAAGGGTTCTGTTTTAAAATAATGTTGTCTCACAGTTTCGCTCTCCATTCGTAAGTAACACCTGACTAAGAAAACGAAACGGGCATCCTTGTGTTATGAAATTACATCTTAGCGGCTAAAGACAAATAAACACATCTTTCTCCATAAGGGATTATGAAATCATTTTTCATAACACAGGGTGCCTTTATCCTTATCCACTTCTTGTGTCTCATTTCACGGACATCAACATTGTATATTCAATTTCGCATCTTCTACTTGAAAATCCCTACACCACAAAATATCGACAGGAAAAAAAAAGTCCTACACTACAAAAAGAGAAGGCTTTACTGCTATTCCAAACACGGCATGTCAAAGCTTGAATATTTGGAATAAGAATGGAAATGTATCCCGGTTGCAGATTGTCGCATCACATAGAGCATCATAAACAAAGTTGGGCCGTTCTATGTGTATCAAATGTAATAAACAAATTAATATGCATTGTGTGGTTATTGCTGATTGAGTTGTGATCTCCATGGTTGTTCATTATAAATCACCGTTCACACACTTCACATTTATTCACATCCGAACCAACAATATTTAAATTCCAGCCAGGCGTTGATCTGTTATTTTTTGGTAGAACGTCAAACATATTCATAATTCATATCATATATATTATTTATAGTATTTATATATCCATAATTAGTTACCGTTTTATTAGATTTGTAACAAAAATTGCTAAGTCTCACAACATGCAATGCATTTATGTTTAGTTAATTGTAAACAGGTTAAATAAATCTTGCAATCGCTTACCGTAACAGCAGTATAAAAGAGGAGAAAAAATACAAAGTATTTACTTTAAACCCTCAGTAAAGTTATATATTAACGTGTAGTGTTATCTCAATTAATTAGGCGTACAGCAGCAAACCAATGTAGGGTTAAAAAAGAAAAAAATAAACGGTAGGAACATGGCTCATGTTTCTCCTTCGTAAATCGACTAGCCTTTTTGGGAAGAGGGAGGGAGGGAGCAGAGTAGTATCTTACTGTATTTCTGTACTTGTAGTAAGTAAATAAACTACAATGCTATCGAATGATATCGTATTCTTTGAATAAGTATTTCCTTTTGAGAGAATAAAAGCTACCATGGCTCATGTCGTGTTGAGTGGATGTTTACTTCTGAGGGCAACCCACGCAGTAAATATCAGTAAGCGACTTACCATATGAAGTTTCTGGATCCATTTAAAACCGTTTGAAATTTACGCATTTCTTCCAACCCATTAATAACGTATTTCAAAGCCTAGACTCTTATTCAGGCTGGTAATAATTTTACTTGGGCTCAAGAATAATCCTCTGTCGTTTCATAGTCCATCATGGCAACTAACAAATGTGTGAATAAATCAGAAAAGGAAGTTTTAACGTACTTGATGAATAAAACCTTTGGCTATTATACCGTGCCTATTGTAAATAGGCACGGTATAATAGCCATAATAGCTGTTCTTTTTATTCTTCTCCACAGGTCAGTGAATTTTATGTTTGTATACTGCAACGATATTTAAGTAGTTCACCTAGGTATATTACGTACTGGGTATCATTAAAGCTGGAATATGAGTGCACTGGCAATTGACTTTTCGTGATCGATGCCTACAAAAGACTCACCTCTTGACCTGAGTTTCAAAAATAAAAAAAAGACACAATAACATCCATTCCAGACATTCTGGCAAATATGATTATTCAATAAAGGTGCGTGACTGTTCTGTTCTGATTCTACAAAAGTAAATAAAGCAGTAAAGCAAGCGATGTTCATTGTTAAGTTGATAACGTAGGTGGAAGGTGCACCATATTGTTCTCATTTCGTCACAGGTCAGCACATTTTCTTCAAAACACACAATAATGGATCGACATAAATTATGTATTGTGTCTATTCCTCCCAGAACTTAATATAAAATCAGTGGCCCTGTATTAAGTTAAACTGTGCATTACGTTATGTTTGTGTATTTGTCAGTGTGTATCAGCTCACAGCACTGAATTAAGTTTGTGAATTGTATACGTTATGAATGAATCTCAAACTATGGCAATTACTGTACTGCATTCAGTAAGAATACGTGATAGTTTTTAGTCTCAGATACAATATTGCAGTTACCGTTTGTATGAGAAAATTAAAACATTAAGAGATGTAATTTTTCCATTCTAAGGTTACTGATTACTGGGCATTTAAACCAGCATGGTATGTTTGAGTTGAAATAAGATGCACTTCTTAATGCTTTGATCCCTCGAATGATCTAAAACTTTCTTTCATGCAAAGTGAGTAAATTATTATGTTCCAAGATTAAAGTAAGGTACATTTTGCTGAACATCAGCTTATAATTTCGAATGGACAAAAGCAAACCGCCCAATAATGCAAATGTGTATGTCATAGAGTGATGGAACATTATGACCAACTTAGCCATTTTAAACTTCGTGACCATACTTTGAGTGACACTGAATGTTTCTTGTTCCTGATTTATCTCGATGTTAGTCTAAATATACTATTAAAACTGCAGTAACTCAGCATACATCAGTGGACACTTAATCCCTAGAATCACTACACCTATAGTTAACAAGACTTCTCTACTATTTTAAAAGCGGAATCAGACAAGATTTGTCATATTGCCTCTTTAAAACTTCGCAACCTCGCCCTCAAATCTGCCTACGTTAGACAAACTGCTTTAAGCAAGGATCTAACTGAACGTAAGAAGGAACTCTTGGACTTAATACCATCAGCAGAAATCAAAGAAGAGGTTGAAGTCGCACTTACCAACATATTGTAAATCAACAACATGAACGTTTAAGTCTTAAATTAGCCAAAATTAAGTCACTTGCCAGGAAGGACCCTGTTTTATGTTCTCTCGTGTCAAAACACCATCCGTCCATTACCAGCTGTTTCCCTAAAAAATACCAATTCAACACTACAGTTAATCGCGAGAAGAAGGAGAAATTTGTCAATTTATCCAACCATGAACTTACTCCCCAGGAACACGTTATCCTTAGTAAAGGCCTCTCTTTTTGCCCAAGCCGGGACCCGGACCCCATTGACCTCGTCTATGATCTACACAGCTTTACACGGAAAGTCAGACTTAGAGAATATTTTAAAGACAAAAAAGCGGATTCACAACCCCGCCAGTTACCCTCCTCATCTCGGAAGTCGGAGTGGTCTCCTTGCGCCGGAAGGAACCCACACATTGATGTGTTCGTTAATTCGGCGAAGGCTCATCTTAACCGCTTCATCGAATCTAGTAGACACATTAACACAACGCAAAAACTTCGACGGGATGAAAAAGATGCCATCAGATCTCTCAAATCTAACCACGACATCATCATTAGGAAAGCGGACAAAGGAGGTGCTGTCACTGTGTTAAACACTGTCGATTACATCGCTGAGGCGGAATCTCAACTGCGCAACTCAAATTTTTACAAGAAGCTTTCGTCTAATCCATGTTCTCTCTTCGAAAAAGAACTACAAAGTCTGATTGGTAATTTTTCCTCTGACTTAGCTAATAAGGTAACTTTATTTATCCCACCGTCACCCACTCCAGGTACGTTTTACACTATACCTATGTTACATAAAATGTTGAAACTTATTCAAAATAAGTTATCGCTTACAAATGCTTCTAATGATATCGCTAATCTAAGCCCAAGTAAATTTCACAGCTTAACTAAATCATTAAATGTTTTCCCCCCTGGTAGGCCTATCGTTTCATGTATTGGTAAACTCACTGAACACTTAAGTGGGTTTGTTGACAGTATCCTTAACCCCTTGTTACCAACACTGAAGAGCTACATCCAAGATACTACACATTTTCTCAGAATACTGAATGACATTACGTCCCTTCCATCTGATTGCTATCTTGTCACTATGGATGTTAGTGCCCTTTATATTAATATTCCACATAGAGGTGGCATATTATCTTGCAAGTCAATCCTCTCCTCGAATGGTTATTCTCAAGCGTACATAAATGACTTCTGTTCCATTATTGAGTTTATCCTTACTCATAATCATTTTGAATTTAACGGGCAACACTATCTTCAAATATGTGGAACTGCAATGGGCACCAGAATGGCTCCCAGATATGCAGTTATTTTCATGGCCGATCTTGAAGATAGGATGCTGGCTGGGTACCCTATACAACCGTTACATTACTATAGATATATTGATGATATTTTTTTCATTTGGCCTCACGGAAAACCTGCTTTACATTCCTTTATATCTTATTGTAATTCTTTTCACCATTCCATCAAATTCACTTTTGACTGTTCTGACAAGGAAATTCCTTTTCTTGACGTACTGGTTAAGTTACACAATGGAACCCTATCAACTACTCTTTATTGCAAACCTACTGACACACATGGTTTCCTTGATTTTAGCAGTTCCCACCATATTAGTTTAAAAAGATCAATCGTATACTCCCAATGTATTAGGATTAAACGCATCTACTATACGGAGAATGAATATGATAAGCATGTCAGCAATCTGACAGAATTCTTACTTGATTGTGACTACCCTCTACATGTTATCAGGAAGGGGATAAACAAAGCTTCCATTCAGCGTACGAACAAACTACTGTCCTACAAGCTCAAAGTAAAAAACTGTCGAATTCCGCTTGTCTTTGATTATTCATCTAAAACCGGGGGTCTACATCAATGTATTCGTTCGGATTTCAGTATCCTTCAATCAGATAACTCAATCTCAGATCTTTTTAATGATCCTCCATTAACTGCTAGACGACAGCCACCTAACCTCAAGTCCCTTCTTACATCCTCCATTCTTCCCACCACTAGAAACACAGGTAACAAAAAGTGTGGCAAACCATATGTCAAGTTTGTCGTTTCATTGTCACTGATGAAACTTTCACCACTCCTGGCACTGCATATAACATTCGGCCCTCTCCCCTCGATTGTGATACTCCTAATGTAGTCTACTTATTATGCTGCAACATATGTAATAAAGGTAACTGTGTTGGCCAGACAAGCAATAAATTTAGACTAAGGTTTAATAATCACAAAAAAACAATACAGGATGGGTCTTTGGGCTACCCTGTACCCAAGCATTACAGCGGGGAACATAATCATTCACTTTCCAACTTGAAATGCATTTTACTAGGTAACGGCTACTCTTCGGTGACAAAAAGGTTAAGAGCGGACAGTAAGTGGATAATTAAATTATCCACTCATTCCAATGGTCTAAATATAGACCTTGGTTTGTTAAGTGATTTTCCCTCTGTTTGGGGTGGGGCGGGGTGATAATGATAAGTAACACACACTAAATTGGGATGCGTAACACACTGATTGTATATTGTTGCGTTGTTAGAGCGCGTGCTGCACATGGGCGTGTGCAGTCTGTTGTTTTTGAAAATTGTTTTCAATATTAGTTTGTGCTGAAGAAGGACACAGACGTGCTTCAAAATTGTCATATTTGTTAACATATTTATATTTATATCAAATGGAGCATACGTGGATTTTCACATGTTATAGTTAACAGTCATATTCGTGCACTAATTTAACAAATGCCTGTGGGTGTCAAACAAGAACATTTTTATTAAAACTGTGACTGTGAATTCGAAGTTATCTTCATATCACTGGCCACAATTTCCTCAAAGTAGTATTACACATTTGCCTTTCTATGAATGTAACACGTTGTTTCAACCTATACAACCAGTTCTGGGCTGAATATTTACGTCTGGTAGCAATGTTATCTTCCGTGCGTTGATAATGCCTTCACTGAGTATATGTTTACAACGTATGCATATATAGGTCTAATGCATAATTATTCAAGAGCTCAAGATGTTTACGCACTGTGAAGAAAATATTGAACCACGCATAACGCGCCTTTCACGAATTCAAAGGATACACAATGACGAGGCGTGCGAATATGAGGAATACTCTGACGCTCACGCTTTTTCTTGGAATACTTTTGACGCATGCTCGACATCTGGGCACATGAGGCGCATGCAGGTATTTGTGCCGGTCGATGCTTACAAGTTGTATTGCAGTACTACATCATTGGGTAACGTGAATATTTAGCACTTGACACAACGAACAATCTGATTCACTGATGAAATATACAGCTGAACCTACTTGAGGAGAATGGGTATGAAAAACGATGGGGATGGAATTTGATTGCCTACATATTATCTCATCGCCCTATAGGGGCTAAGGTGAGATATTGTAGTCACCGGGCTAGTGGAGCTATATATTGTTCTGAGCACCCATGGGAGAACGGTTGCCATGGAAATGTTTGTGGTGGATGAGAAGCGACATCCCAGGGGTACCCCATGGTATAGTGATCACGGGTACAGTCGTGTCCTGTTCGGCGGTATTAGTGGAAACGTGTCCTTGTGGGTGTGCGTGCGTATGCGTATGTGTGTTCATGTCCCCGATCGGCGCTCTAAACGAGAATGCGCGGGTGTGTGCGTGTGTGCTATATATGGGGGATTATTCCCGATAACACTTATAATATCGGTCCTATTAAACATGTATTGGGTGTCCCATGTCATTGTCAAAGGTCATTCCATCTATTGTTTTGTGGCTTGAATCGTTTTGCACAAATGATTAAAATATTAGAAAAAAATGTTATACAGACGACGTAATTTGGATTTCCGTGCAAATGCAAGTAATATAGGCCCATTGGCACGTTGCAAAGGAGTAGCTTAATGAGACACGCGTTACCGACAAACTATGCATAAATGTGCACTAAACGTTTTAGAAACGAAACATGCATCTGAATTGACCTGATTTAAAAGAGATCTATGACAACAAGCAAAATTTCAAAACTTCTTGTAGTAAGTTTCAATTTCAATTTGGCTTTATGAAATAACAGTAAGGGAAACAAAAGAACGAAGTGAACATTTAATGCTCTCAGTACGAATAAACACATAATTAAAACATGTACACGTATACACAGTCCTTAGATATATGAAAGGGATGAATACATAAACAGACAAGTTTTAAATTACGAATAAATAGAATCTTGCGCTGTTCTTGTTTTGGCTTTCATTGTATTCGGATTACATTCATTTCGCATACATAAAGCCAATTAGGATAAATTTGTCAGTGACGTTAATTGTTAACATTTAACAGTACGAAGTACACGTGTATGTTGCATATTGTGTAGTGATGTCACCGGATTTTGCCCACATACAATACATACTTATCGTGTCTTCCATTTATACTATGGTGTAGGGTTTTAAATTCACCAAAGACTTTTGATCTTGTGTAAAGTAATATGAAACACTGTGTTACATTCAAAAGATGTATAGTCCGCCTTCCTTTACGCTGCTGTCCTTAACACGACGCATGACTGGGTTTCATGGAGTGTGGCTGGGCATGAGGCACTTACAGATAGCAAAATTTTGAACTGTGATAACGATTAAAAAGTTTGTATTTATTTATAACAAACAGGGCTGCAGGTTAATTTAACTGTTTGGCAGATAATGCATATGGAATGTTTTACACAATTATGTGAAATTTCTTGAAGCTGTAGACTAAAAGGAGCACTTGAAGCCCTTAAATAAAGAAATATCCGTGTATGTGTCTATAATCAAAATGACTCTTGATCGGTATTACGTTAATGCACAATAGTCTAGACTGGGAAATTGCACCCTAGCCAAACAAAATTTCCATGATGTGCTAAAGTCTTATCTCGAGAGAACCCTTTTCTGCATGATACATCAAAAGACGATATCGAGTCATACCATCATAATTAGGGTTCGTTCCTTCAATTAAACCTTATCATGTATGATATCATGTGAGGATTGGCTGCACTGACAGGAAATATTTCAAAACCCCTAAAGACAACCTACGGCCAGCATTGTAGGTTATCACGTGGGTTACATAAAAAAAAAAAAAATTAGTGAGGCCTCAAATTCCTGACAGATATGTGGAGATGACGATTCTATGACCTTTAAAGTCCAAACGCTGTACGTTGAAAGAATATGAATTTTATAAGAAATCATCAAATCACATTGGCAGCAGCACCTCCCCCTCACTCTTTAAATGCGCTTGATGCTACCACTGACTACCCTTTCTTCCGCAGTAGTAGCAGCCAAACAAAAGATGGAAGAGCAGCATTTCCGAGAGAGGATAGCGATTACGTAGATTATGAGTTCATCATCATCTAAACCCGAACTATGCCAGTAATGTAAACACAGTCAGCCTTAACAAGTGTCAACAAAGATCCCAAAATGAAACCTGTTCATCACGCAGTTTGATGTAAGGCTTATGTATCTTTGTTGTTGTGACACTGTAATATGCACACGATGATACGTAAATCTACAGTGTTATGAAAAATCACGCTGTTGCTCTTAATTTACAGTACACTGGATAGAGCTTCAATGCACGTCAGAGCACAAGACAGAACAGATCGGCGACCACCGTTGACATTTTCCTCCAAATGATTTATTAACTTAAATTTACCTCTCGCCATTAGTCAAGAAGAGTTCAATTACCCTCACTGATTGGTTGCATGTTACGATGGTTCGTTTGAAACTACAAACAAAACAAATCCCTTAAACAGAAGACATTAATAGGCAATGTTGCTACATGCATGCGTTGGATCCCAAGTCTCTGACTGTTGCTGACGTTACATTGCGCCCAGTAAATCTGCATTATTTTGCCGTTGTATAATCTACACATATCGATGACATAGTAACCGTAGACAAGCGATGTTTACATTCATTCTAGTCAATTTACTTTAGAATGTGTTCAGCTTTTCATTTTCCTTCAAACGAAATGCTACCTGCGAGGCGGTTGCGACCTCCAACCTCCCTAATTAGGAGTAAAATATTTTCCGGAGGGAACTTAGAGCCGTAGTAGTTCCGTCCTGTTATTAGTGATCACGAGGATTACCTGCAAATCCAGCAATCATTCACTCACTCATAACCATCGCCGTGATCACAATTGTCAATCGATTGGACGAATCGGGTAAGATTTGCAGACACATCACAAAGCAGGCAATCAACATGTAAACAGCCTAGTGTTGACGATAATCAAGGTTAATTGATAAAAGATTTGTTAAACAGTAACAATACATTAATTAGATAATATTAGTTCACCGTTCGTTTCACCACTTATGGGTTGGAAGGGGTGGTGGCGTTGCTATTTACATCAATGAAAATTACGAGTACCTTATCAGACCAGACTTGAGTATATTTTTAGGAGTCCTTGAATCCATTTTTATTGGGCTTGCGACATCTCCCCATTCTTCTGTACTGTTTGGAGTGATTTTATGTCCCATAGGTATTAATTCTGATGTTATTGATAAGCTGACTCGAATCTATTGAAATATCCCGCAAGGGTTGTGTTCTCATGGGTGATTTTAATTGTAACTTAATGAATACGGATGAACCAGTGACAGCTTTACTGCTTACAAAGTTTTCCGCAATCGCTTAACCTCTGTTATTAGAGTTGCAAAGAGACTTTATTTCAATGAAATGTTCGATAACTGTAAGAATGATATCAAGAAAACATGGTCTTCAATCAATTCAATTATTCATGGCAAGAATGAGGATAAGCCTATTGAAGAAATAAGTCACAATGGTACTGCTATCGGTGACTCCCTTGATATTGGTAATGCCTTTAACGATTTTCTACCTCTGTTGGCTCAAGAATTCAAATCAGTATTCCTGAGGTTTCTACTACCGCCTTCGGTCATTATCTCAGCTCTCCAAATTCAAACTCTACGTTCCTTCTTACAACCAAGCAAGACGAAGTTCTCCGTATTATCTTAAGTCTTAAAAACTCGGCTGCAGGTCCTGATGAAATACCGCCAAAAGTGGTAAAAGCTGTTGCTTCTCTGGTAAGTTATCCTTTAGTTCCCGTCTTTAATCTTTCGTCTTTAATTTTTCAAAATTGGCTACACCAATTTTTAGCGGGGAAAGCTACAGGATTTGCTGTTATAAATTTGGAGAAAGCACGGACATGTTTGATGGTTTACTCGCAACCAGGTTAACATTAACAGCAGCACTGCAAGCAGTAATGTTAGAACTTACATAACGTTATGGGGACAGTCTTACGTTGAATAAGGGAGGTCAGACTCTTTGCATTTGAGAGTATTATGCGAAATATATACCCATCGGCGAACTGGAGGTGTGCACACAAGATCACAATGACACTTGTTTCGATGCAAGCAGTACAAGAGTCTGTGTTAGTACTAGTGGCCCGAAGACTGTAGTATTTGAGCACTCCTCAATCAAATTTGCTTCATTGGAAATCGCTATCATGTTTTCCGTGGTATTAGCACGTAATGGTACATCGTCATACCATACTACGTTGTCTGATACAAGCACAGGTGATTTTGGCAGTTGAAACAAAATACTCAGGGTTTGGATTTAACTTACTCAGGTACGAAATGAAGCCTACCAAAGTCTGCAGGGGGCAAACCACTATTAGAGGTACGGCCTTCCTGAGAAAAGTAGTACCGGGAGTACACCGTCAATTTTAGGTCCATTCTAGGTGTAAATTTTTCATGTTAAGATGATCAGTTGTGGTAGATTTTTTATGGATATGAAAGGGGAGATGTCAATGCCTGAGTGACGGCAAATTTAGATGGATCGGAGGTGATTTAGGCTGTTTCAATAATTGGTGTGGAAAAGGGTTGATTTCCGTCACTTTGCGGATTAATATGACCAGGTGTACACCCTCTAAATTTCTTCCCCTTGTATCTCAAAATCTAAACGGTCATGCTATGGTAAATTTGTTGTGCCATGATAGGCCAACTTATTGGCTTTCATGTGAGGGGTAGCTTAGGGGGGTTGTGAACTTTGACAAGGCTGTGGGGGGTAGGAAACAGAAGTAATTTAGTGTGTAAGTCAATGGAACAGCTAATGGTGGTGTGTCCCCTGCAAGGGTGAATTACAAGAACAGTGATATTCAAGAGGATCCCAAATGGAGTGTCGTTAGCAATTACATGTATGCAGTATGGTGCGACAAGTTCGCTTTCGTTGAGGTAAGAGTGAACGAACTTGTTTGTGCATACATGATTTGACCACGGTACTTATGTAGATAAATAGAAGTAACAGCTTTATTTTTTTTGTCTCGATTGTTGAATTCCATATCATTTCATTTTCCACATTATCAGAAGGGAATTTAACATAACCCAAGTGCAACCAGAGACAAACTGAAACAGTTTTTTTTTTATCTTTGTGATTTTTTTCTGTTTATTTAACTTTGTGATCATGGGCGTCAATCCGTGGGGGGGGGGGGGGGGATCAGGGTGCGCGTCACTAAGCATTTTGTTAGGTGGGGGACATACTATTAAATGTACCTTACATTTCATAAAGAAGAAATGTTATGGCTCACTATGGAACACTTTGGCTTACTGGCTGAATACTGTAACAAATATTGCCAAACAACTTCAGTGAGTGACTGATGTAATAGTTACACGCACTTTGAGTGCTTTTGGAATATTCACAACTGATATGGACATATGTATTCACAGGAATGGCGGCAAAGTGGGCATTTTTTTTTTCATGTTTTATTGTTTGTCATATTTCTAATAAATGGGTTAACGATTTTAAATTCTGTCTAACTGATAACCTTACGTTGTATGAAAACTCTCATTTGAACTGAAAGACGTATTTTCATTGATTGTCATTTCTGCTACTAATTATGTAGCAAAATCCAATGTTTTACTTTGAACGAGTGTGAATACATTACTGCGTCTTCAAGTTCAGGGTCGTGGGAACCGTGGTGTGTGAATAAAAACTTACGAGACATAACCGACCATTTTTTTTTTCAAATTTCGCAGAAGGTTTTGAGCCACTCTCAATAGAACATTTTGCTAGAAATTCCCATATATATGTCACCATTTCTCATAGATCGCTTCTTTAGATATCCTTCTTTTAAGACTGGGTACAAATAACCTACAACACACATCAAACGCCGTTTTGACTATCTGGGGAACAAAACTTGATTTTTCTGGTACACTTTGCGCTACCTCATTGTGGTCCTCCCTCGATGACGTAGTTATTACGCTCAGTAATAAGTAACAAGCAACTTTGATCAAAATCTCATGCCCTAACAAAAAAAAAAAACCCAAAAAACAGGAAAATTCCAGGCGTTCGCATTCCCATATGCTCGGTCCCCAATTATTAACAAAGCACTCAGAAAATGAAAAATGATGCATGGTTCATTATGATTCTTCTATCACTCCAACCTCCATGTATTACCATATCATTTCATAGACTGATTTTTCTTTTACATGGATTTAGAGAATGCAGACGTGCTATACCTATTTTAAGGCTGGGTATACGCAATTTAAGAAGGCCAGGAAAATCTGATTTCCGGCCATCTGCAAGGTCTGGATAACCCATTTTTTCTTGAACGCCCAATGGTTTTCTCTCTGTCACATGACCTCAGGCCAGCCTCCGTTCAATATGTGTCTTTAATTACTAGACACTGTACGCAACATCCACCTGTCAATCATCATATTCATTTTTTGTCTCAAAATATGCAATGTCTGACCAGTTTTGTCCTTTCAATACCATTAGAAGATTAAAAAATCCCACATGGTAAAGTCCATAATACTGCAACCTCAAAGCTTCCGGGTTTTTTATTCTGGTGGCGTTACTTGACGTTACTCTAGATACCAGGTGGAAACCTATTGGACCTGTCCAGTATACCCACAGCCATTAAAAAAATGCAGTGCGTAGATCCCTGCTTGGTCACCTTTAATCACTCAAACCTGTTAGTTAGTCAAACATGTCCCCCCCCCCCCACGTTTCTTTAGTGAGAGTCCCGTTGAGGACATTGGCAAGTTCTATTTAGTCCTTTAGTCATTTACTCAATTCAAATGGATATTCAAATAGGAAGAGATCGGAATAATGTGGGGTGTTTTAATAAATTGAACTACGAATCTTACAAATCCTAAATTATTTCAGTTGAAGTTGTAATGTTAGATATTAATATATCACTTTACGTAGTGTTAACGGCACTACAAGTTGAGAATGACAAAACGTATTTTAATCTGCAAGACAGACAACAGCAGAGTACGTATATGCAACATGCACCGACTGTGCATCGAGTACGATACGTCTAACTTTTACGTAGGCTACACACGGGTAGTAATCCTATAATTAATTACCGTGTTGCATAAGGTCGTCATTAATTTGATTACATCCTTAGCAGTACTCTTGCAGGATTCCATTATTCCAAAATGAGGGTACAGAAAAAAGAAAATTTAGCTAAATAGTTACTACAGACCCAGGCAACGGTCAGTTATTATTTTCATTGGGCTTCATGCTGTTCACGACATTGCCATTGGCTCATTTTGCGATATCAGCTGGCCTAGGCCTATGTAGGATAAACTGAGTCACTGGTTGGCTATCAAACTTAATGTTAGGGTAAGTTATGCTTCAGACCTAATTAATGGACCAGTGTCTGCTAGACAACCACAAGCAGACTGGTGTTTTCAGAAGGGGTATTATTTGAAGGTTTCTTTCATTGGAAGGTTAAGCATTTGGACAAATTTGAGCTATAGTATCATCAGGTAGCCTGCCGTTTGCCGTATAGGCGTAGTAAAACTGAAAATTGTGTTACATGCCAATCATGAGCCTTGTAATTCCAGACAATTAATTTGCCTCCATCAGCTGTATCAGAATCTCATCTGTATGATGAAATATATTGTAATCCTTGAAACCATCGGTTTTTGATCTCGTTCCTTATTGTAATAGTTACGATTAAGAAAACTGACTTTGAGCACTTGGGCGTAATATAACCCCATGGGGTCAATAATTTTACTATCAATATAATATAAACGCCTGATAAATATCTTGGAGATACCACTCTCGTAGTGTAACTGCTACCTCTACACATTCAAGCATAGTCAAATGAAGCTTACCAAAGTCCACAAGAGTGACTATACTTATCACAAGAACAGTGATACTGAATAGGATCCCAAATGGAGTATTGTCAGCTATTAAATGTATACAGTGTGATACGACAAGTTCACTAACATGTTAGCCGTACTTTGAGGTACGAGTGAACGAACTTGGGACCTAGTGCAAAAAGTGCGTCTGTACTTACATGATTTGACCAAACTATTTTATGTAGATAAATAGAAGTAACAGCTTTAAATTGTTTTGTCTTGATTGTCAAATTCTAGATGATTTCACTTTCCATATTATTAAATAGAAATTTTGGATGTTTCGATTCATCACGAAACAGATAACCTACGTGCAACCAGAGACACTGAAGCAGGTTTTTCTTTTTTTTTTTTGTGTGTTTTTTTCTGTTCATTTTAACTAGTTTGTGATTTGGTTTCTGTTCATTTTAACTTTGTGATCATGGGTGTCAATCCTGGGAGGGGGGGGGGGGGGCCGGGCCACGAGGGAACACTTCACTAAGCATTTCGATAGGTGGGGGACATACTATCAAATGTCCCTCACATTTCATGAAAGAGAAATGTTATGACTTACTAAATTGCACACTATGGCTCAATGGCTTAATATTGTAACAAATATTGCCCCACAAATTTTGTAAGTGACTGATGTAATAGTTAGGCCGATAAATGCTTATAAAGAAACTCTGTGTAATGGACTTAGGTATTTAATTATAAACGTTAGACTCATCTACACCTTTGTCTACATCTAACTCTTTGCCGTGTTATGTTATTGACCGAACAGCCCTTGCGAATGGATGTTCTGCCGTTTAAGCAGATTGCATGCAGTTACCACTTTTACTTCACCAGCTCTTCTCTCCTTTATAACCTCTCTTATCGCCCATCCAACCGACAAACAGCTAACTGCATGGACTGGTGTATTAATGAACGAGACACCTTGCATGTATGCGATGTAGGTGACTCGGCCAACAGGGTCTAATGACCGACAGAATGTAACGGACCGACTGACGTACCTGGCCAGTTAAGTCAAGACTAAGGCACAGGAAATAAATTTGTTGACTGTATACTTTCCTCTCGAAGCAGCTTGAAATTAATGAAGAACGTTAAAAATTAAGAAAAAAGAAGTGAATAATAGCAAAGCAAATGCTTGCTTTCTTCAGTTTATTAAATTTTCGGTCTATCCTGGACCCTCGTCAGAATACAACTAGCAGTTGAAATACGACATCAACTCAATCAGTTACTGTACAAGTAATTACAAGCAGAAGATAACAACAATAGAAAACAACAATAGGAAACAACAAAGCAAAGGGGGAGGGGAGATGGAAGGAAAGAACCGGAACTTAGAGCCTAGAGTTTCTTTGGATTATCATCTTAGCAGTAGACCATTTTCATTTCTATTTATTAGGGAAAAAATCATTCACTAATCGATACCACAAATATTCCAGGTCAGAGCAATCTAAAATATTCTCATTTGTCCATAAAATGAATTGAGAAATTGATTGAAACCCAGAACACTCAGAAAGTGCCGCTTTCGACCATCTGGTGGGGCGTTGTTGTTTTCGTGAACCCTACGCGCTAACCGATAGTGGCGCTGCCCTCAGTACTCGCTGAAGCCTTTGTCCTTAGACTGATTCTGAACTCCCTCCCCTGCTAAAAACCATGAATATGTGCTTCATATGTCATAACCTTGACGTGCAAGCCAAATATGTTCCTAATCATTAGACCTTGGTGGTACTATGGTAATTTTGCTTAACATTCTACTCACGTTCATTTTCTGACTAATCGACTATTTTTTTTTTTTTTTGAATTTTGCAGGCGGTTTTGAACCACTTTGCTGGAAATTCCCATATATATGTCAACATTTCTCATAAATCGTTTCTTCAAATAGTAGATATATTATCCGTCTTTTAAGACGAGGTACATGCAGCCTAAACGAACATACTGTTACGAGAAAACGGCTGTCTTTCTCGTATATTCAGATTCCTCCACTTGAACAGCTTATCTTAACTAATTGTATGCTTTTACGTGCAGGCAATGTGGTATTTCAAGGAAAAACCGTATTTTGAGATTTGTGCTCGTAAGTGTAGCGGGGTGGTGATTCAGGGCTGAATGCCAGAGTTTGCAGGCTTCCGGTTCACAAGGTCGGCTTTGTTCCCCCGAGAGGGGAGTAGCGAGGTTCGTCCAGACAGTGAGGCGGGGTTAGTTTGCTTACGTAATACGGGATAGAATACGTGACCATCTTGTGATTAGACCTTTGTGTATGTCAATCTAGCTTGATGTGCCGTAATTGGTCAAGTTGCTTGCATAGGACTTTACACAGTAATTTGTTTTGTGTGGGATTTTACACGATAACGGGGTGCTTTATAATGCCATGTACGGCGTAACTTCATTCAGTAGTTTAGGGTGTACTTGTACACTGTTACCAGGCAGAATCTATGCCGAATTTTTATCCATCTGCTGATGGGCGATTTTTAGGGACTTAGTTTATTTTTGACTTATTAGTGGAGCGGTTTGCGCTGCGTAGTATTTACGCTGCTGACTCTCAGCTGCGTTGCGTATGTTCAGCTGCTGAGCTGCGTCGAATTTATCTTCAACGCTGCTGAGTTTCAGCTGCGCTGGGTTTAGCTGCTGAGTCCCAGCCGCGCTGCGTTTTAGCCGCTGAGCTTTGGCTTCTCGCTTTCAGCTGCGCTGCGTTTCAGCCGCTGAGGTTTAGTGGCAATGCCTGACACTACATTGCACTGTCTACGCCGCGTAGTTTGGTTAGCTGCGATAGCATAGTATGGGTATTAGCTTACTGCACTTGCTGTTTATTAATTTGTTGAATTATTTTATCACCTCATTTGCTTGGTATTGCGACAGTGGTGATGTCTTCAATTATATTTTCTAAACCTTACATGCTCTGTTAGTGCACTCATTTATTTTCATCGGTGTCATCCAGCCCCTACCTCTCTAGGCTCTCGCCCTTCCCCCTACCCCTTCACCGACCTGATTCCTCACCACACGACTGGCTCGGGCAAACGTTACAATACACAGGAAACGCCGTTTTCTCTATCTGAAGAGCAAAAGCTTGCATTGTCTTGTACGATACGCCCTAACTCATTGTGGTCCTCCTAAATGACGTAGTAATTCCGCTCAGTAATAAGTAACAAGCAACTTTGGGCAAAATCTCTCGCCCTCAGAAATAAAATACAAAAAAAAAATAACAATTCCAGGAGTTAGTATGCCTGTATGCCCGATGCCCAAATATTTGCACAGTACTCAAAGAAAATGAAAAAGGATGCATGGTTCATTCTTATTCTTGTATCACCTCACCCCCATCTGATATGAATTAACATACCATTTTCATAGATGATTTTCCTTTTCAATGAGTGTAGATAACACAGACGTAAAATCCCTAATTTACACCTGGGTATACGGAGCTTAAAACGGCCGGGAATATCCCATTTCCAGCCATCTGGGAGAACGTCCAGCGATAACCAATGGTTTTCTCTATGTCACACATGCCCTCAGGCCAGCCTCCGTCCCCGGTCAAAAACACCCCCAACCCCCGCAGTGTACTTGCATAGACAATATGTGTCTTGAATAACTAGTCACTGTACGCAACATCCATCTGTCAAACATCATATTTACTGCTTGTCTCAAAATATGCAATGTCTGACCAGTGTTGTCTTTTCAATGCCATTCGAAGATACAGAAATCCTACATTATTAAGCTCATAATTCTCCAACCTCAAAGATTCCGTCTTTTTTTTTGTTCTCCTGGTAACGTTATTTGACGTTACTCTAGACACCATGTGGAAACCTATTGGACCTGTCCAATATACACAAGCCATAAAACATGCGATGCGTAGATCCCTGCTGGTTCAACTTTAATCATTCAAACCTGCAACTTAGTCAAACATGCCCCCCCCCCACATTTCAATTTTGATTGACACCCCTGTTTGTAATATAATTGTTTTATGTGGCTTGTTAAAGAAAATTTTATTTACATTTAATTGGCGATAAAGATAAACAAAATGGTTAGTCGAATCTACCATGTCAGGGAAAACAATTTCGGTACCGCACTTCATCAGAAGCAATAGATGGACATAATAACATAATATGTACTTAGCTTTGTTCATTGGATATTTAGCATCTAACGTTGTCATGTTATTGATCAAATGCAAAGAATGAGTATACTATTGTTCTAACCTTTCTCTGTACTGATGATACGTTTGATAATTCTCACTGAAAGAGATTCTAGTCGTTCTTAGATGGTACTGTTTTTTTATCATGATGTTGTGAGTTGAGATTTTAATTACATCAACTTCTGCAATAGTATAAAACTGTTTGTGGCATGCTTAATTTTGTTATGAAATATGGAACATCATCTTTAAAGATGATCATATGATTAACGTAAAGAATCATGAAAACACAATCGTCAGTGTCTTGTACCCGGTTGACACTTGATTCGAATAGAATGATTTGTTATATTTACAATGTTCCCCGATGCTTTCAATACAGGTTTTATCACAGGCAGAAAAAAAGTAGGAAAAGTATCCACATTGTTCCAAATGTATTCTGCCTTGTATGAGCCTTTTATTACATATGCGTACATGTGGGGTTTCTAGTTTACCATGTGATCGTTACGTTGTTGTTTTCATATTTCCCACCTAAATTAATAATCTTTTTAAGACGGAACGCTATATTTAATGTTTGCATTTATCGATTTCAATGTGTTTTTTTTTATTTTTGGAGCGTCGTGGTCATAAGGTCGGAACCAGCACTCTAGAACGAATAAGATTCAGATTCATTCAGGACTGTTTAGTATTGTAGCTAGCAGCTGGAGCACATTTCATCGTACATACAGTGTTCCAGTGAGTTGAAATAAAACCTCCAAAAGGTATATTTTGTGGATTAAGACATATGCAAGGGACAAATTTGAGGCAAAATGGTTTTCTATTTAAAGCAGAAACCTCTTTTGTAGAATTAAGCTTCTCTTTAAGCTGACTCATTATGGACGAACAAAATCAAAACGATGTAAATGTAAAATAGACATAATTGCAAAATTGGTTTTGACAGCGGGGCAGCGACGCTAAGCCTGAAAGTTCGGAGCAACTGTGTCTCTCCAGGCATAACAAGTCTTGAAAGTCATTGAAATAAAAAAAGGAAGACACTGCATGTTTAAAAAAAAGTAAACAAAACAGCACAGTCTGCTTCAGTGAAGTGATGGCCTACTACAGGAACCATGTTGACCTAAAACTACATTTCAGTATGTCTAGAAACAGTGCTGATAATTATTAAGGATTCAAGTGCAGTAGCTCTGTACATAGTATTTATTACAGGGAGATTCTTTGGTACAACTGCATCAAAAGAAGTTATTTGATCTCAGTCTAAATATAACAAACCTATTTAATTAGGTCGGTTGAGCCGTTGTCCAACATTCATTGATAGGTATTTTTCATAGACTGACAAATGATGCTCGATTATTTATGAATAATGCAAAAAGAGTCTTTCTCTTTCCTTTCACGGAATTCCGTAATCCTACTGGAATAATGCAGGAAATTGGGTATTACGTAGGAAATTTAAAAAAAAAAAATCAAGACCACTATCGAAAAGACGATGTCACTTTAGAAGTCTAAACAGTGAATCCAAGCTTTGAGAGTACCAGCGACTCATTTAGTGATTCCATTCGATATTTTTCAATCGTTACTTACAGATGACAACATAGCAAAGTTTGATTCACAGAAACACCTATAATCAACAAGTGAGTGATACCGTATATTTCTGATCGCAGTTGATATAGCCGTAAGGCATAAGCATACGCGCACGTTTGTGGTAGCAAACTTGCCATCTTTTCATTACGATGATTTCTCTTGGTTCGCGGCTGCAATTAATTAATCTGACGAAAACATGCAATTTTATGATGCAAACACTTAAACAAATGGATGTGAGATAACATTACACTTCTGTTTGAATAAACCCAGAGTGGTTTTACAACCTCTCGATTTCAAGTGATCACATTGCCTACAGAAACACGAGAAGGATAAAGATATGTTTGATTTTTGGACGCGAGCTAGATGTCTTAAGCATCATTAACTGCAGGCTTCGCAAAAAAAAAAAAAAAAAAAGCGTTTATCTCTCACGGAGGATTATAACCGTCGTGAAAGCCAACCTAGGCCATCTTTGTCTCTTCCTGTGTGGATGTGGTCACACCATGTGTCTCTTTGACCAAAAGAAAAACACTGTTACCTCGTATACGTTTGCAATCAAGTAAGTAAGATTTTCCTGTTTTCGCTTTCGTCTTTTTTTTTTTTAGCTTGGACGGCAAGTTTAGGTGCTGTATATAAAAATGACCCCTTGTTAGAAAGTTTATATCTTTGTACCTGACGAATGTTAGTTTGCACATTTCTCAAGAAATTGGTATTTATTTTGGGAGGATGTAGTCTATATGCCACAGTGAAGACTTATGTTATTTTTTAACTTTCAACTGATAAGTTGTTTCAAGCTTAAGGTTTTCATATCCGAATTTCTTGTCCAGAATCAATGTACCCTTTGTGCCCTTTGGACTTTTTTTTTTTCACTAGGAACCTCCCTGAAGAGTTCAAACAGGATCCTTGCTTGGAACATTTCGTATGTATTTCTACATGCTAAAACATCGGAAATGTACCTGAAAATTAGGGAGTGTTATTGTGATGGACAACCCCTTTGCCAAAAGCTAAGAGGAGTTGTAAACGCCAATCCCTGTTTTTTTTTCTTTTGTCCCAGTTGTCCATCCAATCACCGTACATGGACAGTACGTCCCACCATATCTTAGAATCGTTGAAATATTTTCATTTTATGGTGACGCCAATTAATTTTCGTCACTGTTGCACCATGATCCAAAATGATATTCGTTCTACCTCAAATGTATCGCTACAGTATTGTTATATATATTTTTTTCACATGGTTTCCAAGTTTAGACAGTGGATATTGCATGAAGATAGCTGCCTACATACTGCTTTGAATAATCCACATGTTGCGAAGTGTATGAACTGGAACTCATATCACCATCTATCACCATGATGTAAAACAAATGAAATAAGTGGGTTGCTTTTTGTCTACTATGACAGACCTGATAAAGATTTCAAAATTTGACAACCCGAAACCTACAGGGCAAATTGGGGTTCCAGTGGAAAGCATCAATTGAAGTCCGGGGCAAACCTCTTGAAGCCTGAGGCCTTTACATAATTTTGTGTTAAAATTTAAACAATTGGAGCCTTCTTAAAAGAGAAACGCAATACACATATTGATATCAAATAGATGTTAGTTAACTGAGGGGTTAGTGTTCACCTCCTCAAATCGTCCCCGCTATAGTTGGCGTCCTCACTGACGATATTCATAAACCCTTTTTTTCACATCCGTTTCCCGAGGGGGGGGGGTGCATGAACTGGTAATCGAGAAGAACACGCCTCCATTTGAAGACTGTTTGATCCTTAAGGAATCACCTTCCACGTCGTTTGTTATTCTTTCAAAAAAAATCTACGACGAGCCAAAAATGGACCTTACTCAAAGATGGAGACAGCAACCTAACACTAGCTACCTGTCAGTTATTATCTTGACAGGATAATTTAGTCGGTATTGACTACAGGCGGGAACCTCAAGCCATATGAAACTATACACAAATTTCGTAGAATCGTCTTACCTAAAGGTGAAAAGAACATAAACCAACCAGATCAAGTACTATTCTTTATATATCATCTCCCCACGGCTCACAGCTTAAAAGCAACGAAGTTATCAAGACATACCCTGATTAGCGGTCATCAACCAGAATGAACTCAGTACATGTACAGTAATTTCATCCTTAACGAGATTTTACGTATTTCGCGTTCTTATGTTTCTCTCTGCACAAACATTATCGTTTACAGATTTTATTCATGAACCCTCCAACCGTATATCTTTTTACAAACCCCTTTCGTACATACTTTTAAAACGGGTTATATCGACTCGCGTCGTAATCCACTAGTTTCGGTTAAGCAGTACGCGTTGCCGTTCGTTCCCTTCTTCCCTCGCCTCGCGTTGCATCATCCCCAATACGACCGTACCTACGGTCGATACCTTAGTAGTAAAATACAATCCCAGCCACGTCGAAAGCTGGTCACCAGTCTTAAACTGTAAATACATTTAGACATATTTTCCATTCCCTTTCATTAAAATGCATTATTATGCAATCATTTATGCAATTATTATTCAATAGTATTTTTGTTTTGTTGTAATGTAATTTAATAATATGGGCAGTCAGGGCTCACTTTGCGTAGTTCTTGTGAATTATAGAAACCTTTTCCTTTGTTTAGTTTTTTTTTTTACATTTACATTTTACTTGCTGTTGTATAAATTTGTATTACACTAAAATGTTTACCATTTTTCCAATCATGTTAGTCCAGACCCTAATTTCCTGTGTATTGCACGTGTATTCAAGTTTTGTCTACACAATTGATATCGCCATGTAGCTACCACTGAGAGCCCCATGGTGTTACGTTTTAAATATCCAAGATTATGTCATATTGTATTGCATTTTACTATTTGAACTTTTAAATTGTTCTACGTTTAATGGAATTACATGTTTTCTTTAATCCTCCTATCACTCAAACTAACAATTTTCAACGGTTTTTCTTTCTCTCCACAGACGTCTCCTCCAGGGTCTCTAAACTGGTAACCAAAAAGACCCCTCCTACCGCAAACCAGAGGGAGATTCAAAACAGATTATTGAGTAATTTTTGTCGACGTTACGGTCTTGGGGAAGGTGTATATTGGGAGGGGTGTTCCCTTACCACGTTTTAACTCAGGATGTCGATTCAGTCTGTCCACAGAGGTCAAGGGGCCTGAAGAAAGGTGTAAGAGCATGAGCCCCCCCCCCCCCCCCCCTCCTTTTGAGTGCGGTCAGGGCAGGACCAAGCGCAACGGCACCGTCGACTGTCGCAGATCCTACGAGAAATTTGTGACGCTTCAAACTCTCCACGTGGTCAGAAACAGCACTTCACGAGTGTTCCAAGCTGCAGGTACCCAGCCTTGAAATTGGAATCTTAGTTATGCTATTTCTCAATTAGGCCTAATGAGAACAATGAAATGAAGAATCAGTGTAAAATTCAATGAAAGAAACAAAGAGTGAAAATAAAAAATAACATTTCGGGAGGCGGTTGAGCACGCAGAACCCGATTGGATTTTTCTGGGGGGGGGGGGGGGGATGTGGCCTGTCCAAACACCAGCTTGTTGTATGCACAGATGATGAAACATTTCCAATTGTTTGACGTCGTTTATGTATGTGTGTATCACACTTCTTGTAGACAACAGTATCCCACGAAGGGTAACCATGACTGATCTCATACTTGGTGTGTGGGTTGTTCATACGGAGTAGATACACTACATGGAGAAAAGTAACATTGGCGGAACCCCATATTTAGCATGTGAATTACCCATATTGAGAAGATGTTAAATTCTCATTTTGTGATGGTATTGATGACCAATACTTTTGGGGATTTACTTTTTTTAATTCGGCGTTAGTTGGAAAATAGAGGCAAATAGAAAAACAGTGTTGCTAAAATCCATGACATCAATATTCAAGGTTTTTTTGAACGTGCTGGGAGGGATATTACACATGCGTCCGGTTTGAAATATGCAGTTTTCCGCAGATTCCATCAGAAAGCATAACACTCTTCTAATGTGTATAGTCTGTAATCTGTTAAGTCTTCGTTTTTAATGTCATAAAAGGATCACACTTGTCCGGCAACCCCCACTTTGTGTACAGTTCCCCCCCCCCCCCCCCATAAAAAAAACGTTGACTTATCACTTCCTTCCTCCTCTCACAGCTTTGCCCCTTCCGCAAATTTGCTTGATACAGAAGTATGCACCTATCATGTTTCAGATTTCTACACGTTTGTATCAAAACCCTTACAATTTCGGAAATAGTTTTTAGTACCATAATTAGGACAGTATCAGCTAGAAAGATGAAAAAATCAGAATTGCGATCACTTCCAAAAGACTCATGGTAAAAATATTTTTTTAAAGATAATCTAGTCACGTTTACAGAGGGTCAAAACAGAGACGATTTGGATTTGCTACCACGTACTGAGCCTACGGAATATAAAAGTTATGTCGTTGGCCAACCCCATTACTTTCAAATCGCACGGAATATGGTAACAATTATCGTGTATTTTACTCCCCATACTTCATAGTCTGTGGATGGAAAAGTTGCAATACATACACTCAAACTATTTCAACTTACATAAAGACAGTAGTAAGGTTTACAATATTACTTGCCATGCAGTTCATTGCTATTCAGCCTATATTTAAGAGGGAAGGGGGGGGGGGGGATTATTTGATATTCCAATTGTTTGTTCAGCTTCCTTTCTGGGAACAATGAGCACGTACAGTTGGTTCCTCTTCTAATGATGTAGGTAAGGGAACGTCTAAGATAACATTTCAGAAGATGTTCAAGACACACCTAGTTTGTCACCTGGTCAAAAGATTTGAGGGCGCAAACACTGGGGGATGGCTGAATAGTAGTTTCATGCGGAATTCTGTTCAAATGAAAAAAAAATCAACTATAGATGATTTAAAATGAAATGAGTACCGTTGACAAAGCAGAGGCTCAATTAAGGATATACAAACACCTCCTGGAAGTTTTTATCCATATTTTCCGGGCGGCAACCGTATTAGTTTTCCAAATTTCCTTGGTTGATTTATTGGTTTGGTTTGTGTCGACTGTGTGTTTTGATCGAACATAGTTCTATGAAAAAGTATTGATGGCGCCCTTGAATCTCTTCGACATTTCTTTTTTGCTGTAACAGAGCAGACAGAATTTGAGATGCGGATGGATTTTTTCGGCTGACCAATTTTGTCAGCAACGTTCATCCGCTTATCATCACATTGCCATCTGTAAGATATAAAAATGAGTTTCACTAAGCAAAAAAAACAAACAAATTTCGATGGTTTGTAACAAAATGACAATTTCTGGAGTTTCATTTTTGGTCTACACTCAACCCTGCGACATAAAGATTTTCTCAAAATCCTGCCCAGGGACACTAATTTCTTTCACGGAAGCCAGTGTTTTCCCCAATAATTTACAAATGTTCTCATCCGGGCACGTTTCAGCGAGTAATTTCTTCTATATAGGTTACTTCAAAAAAACATTACTCTCCTAAAATCCTGTCCTAGGTGAGGAAAATTACTCTATAACTTGAGATGAAATAGAATTCCACCAAGGACTTATCTTTTAGGTAATGTTCACTGAATGGTAAGACACACAAGGAAGTAAAACCGACAACATGGGTACACTCTACAATTCTGGATAAAATTTGGTTAGATTTACCTCCTAAGTCGTTTGACCTTGTACAATAACAGGTATTTTATGTCTATTAATGCTTTCGGCAGATAAGACTAATATTTTTGGCAAGTTGCTGATGAACACTTTCACATTACAATTGACACTTTCAGTTTCTATTAATATTTATCACCAATAGCCCCACGAATGTTGTAACTGCTTCCTGCAATTTCACTATAGCAAGGAAACTGCCAACTTAAAAGAGCAATTACCAAAAACAGATTTACTGTAGTACCCCTTGACGTTATGTACAACACATGCAAAATTGATTAGCCATTTCCTGACACATATTTTAAAAATTTAATACATTCTAACTTTTTGAAGTTTATATCAGACTTAAGAAAAGTAAACTGCATAGAAAAAAAACCCAGTAACCGAAGTAAGTTTGTTCCTGCGCTATAATCCAGCCGCTTCGAGCTGCCTATGGTCCTGGCGCCAGCTTAGAGATAGGAGCTCTCTCGCCAAAAAGGCCCAAGGATAAAGTCAAGTCAACGGTTCCTTCTAGTTAAGACCTAAAAGGAAAAATGAGAATTCGATTCCTTAAGGATGATAAACAGCAAAGGTTTCTTTCCAAGTTCAGTCTGCCCTCAACTTGGTCACTAAGAGTGACATATAGTAAAAAAATGGAGGACTGTCTTGAAGCAACAAAAGAGGAACTTGCTAAAATACCGATAAGCAATACCCTACAAAATAAGACGAAGGCAGGACGTTTCGCTCTACGGCATTTAGCCAAAGATCTATGGCTCATCCTAAAACTGTTTGATAAAGGCAGAGGTATAGCATTCTTGAATCGTACAGACTACAAGGCGGAAATTGAAAGACAACTGAAAAGACAACATTACGAAAAGTTGAAAGGAGACATAAATCATGATTCAAAGCCACGGTTGTGATACGTTTCGAGAAACGTACTCCAAGTACTCAGATACGCCCGCCTGTGCAAAGATGAAAGTGACTTTGTTGAAAAATATAGCTCCTCTACAAACATACAGCTTGTGAGGAATTACTTAAAAGAGGAAATAAAGGCACTATTAATATGGGCCTTTGCTGAACTTAACAAATATTTTTTTGAGAAACCTAGAAAAAAGTAAAATACGTAACCGCTATTAGCGTTCAAAATAGTCTACACCCCGCACATTAATACTGCATGTGCATCTTAAACGGGCCTTAACAAAAACAAATGGCACCTTATTACTCAAAACACGCAATTATCCGAATTGTTCCCGCAAAATCTGAAAAACAAATTCCTTGTTAAATCAAGGTTTACAAATTCTGGAAAACGGGAAGAAATAGATTCAGACGATGCATACTTAGATTCTCTTTTAGATATTATAAGTAATTAACAATATTTAAACCCCTATACCGCAAGCTAAGTCACGCGACTAATGACGCTCCGCCATACTAGGCAAGAGAGCAGAAACTAGTCCAGCTTGGTCACAAGAACCAAGAATAAATAGATTCTACACCTGGCTAATTTGAATGCCAAAATATCTTTCGCATGAAATCACACACGGTGATTTCGGACTTTCCCCCTACAAAAAGTGCAAAGTTCACGACTCATTGAAACGTCAGATAGTGCACCGTCTACCCTCACTTTTTGCTCTTCCTTTTTTTAAACTTTTTGGGGAGGAAACCAAACTTATTTTGACAAACACAAGCTTATGTTTGGCGATATTTTGTTTCACGGGTTCACAACTTTAAGTATTTTGCGGAAACTTAAATTTAATTGGGGAAACAAATTCATTTCGGGAGACACCTATTTTGACAAACAAGTTTTTTTGGCGATGTCTGTCTCAGGATGTGACACGTTTATGCAATATTCAATTCTGAAACTTATTTTCAAACATTTCAAATTGTTTTTATACATTTTCAAATTAAAATTTTATTTTTTTTTCATAATAATTTTTGTGTTTTGTCTCCCCTCCCCCAGATCGCTGGCCATTGCAGTTGCCGTATTGTTACTAGAGGCAAATATACTATTTAGAAAAAAAAAAGATACACAAAGTACTTAATAAGATTCACATACAATGTATAAAAATTTTGATCTGCATGGAACAGTAAGTATACTATTATATACTGTTACGGGATAAGAAGGGAAAGAACTCAGATCCCGGCAGAAAGGTTTTGAGGTTGTCAGTACAAGACAAAAGAGAAGACAGACAATTTGAAGTAATATCAATATTATTATATATTGATTCTAAATCTAAATCTACCTTCAAGGATGTGTATAAAAATGAATACACAATTATGATACAAATGATAACAGTATACAGACGATCTTAAAGGGAAATAGGGCCTTTAGAATACACCAACATGACATACAAAAGAAGTAGCTTTAGTCATTGTTAGACCATCCAATCTCATCAATAAACACCTGCAAAAGCTTCATCCCCTGAAAACATTATGCATGTGATGAGTAACGGAAGATGCATCATTTGAATTTTGAAATGTTTGGGTGAACAAATTAGTGTTGAGTAAGAAATAACTGAATTTCTATTTGTGAAAAGCTTATTTCGTGAAAAGAAGGCTACTGCCCTTCCTTATTTTGAATAATCTATCATTTTGCTTCCACAAACATTGGTTTCAAAAATATGGATGTTTTCTCTAAAACCAACGCCCTATTTCCCTTTAAGGCGCCAGATAAAATATGAAAGACGTTGATACTTCCGTGATGACGTCACTTCTCAAATCAGCGCGGCGCGGAAGATGAACGAGAACTTCAATAGCCGGATCGCGATAAGAGTTAATAGGGCGGAGCGTCAGCCACAGATAAAAGAATAAACGAGATGTCCAAAGTATGAAACGATCCTGAGTAGGAATGGGACATCGGGGAACTGCCAGTTACAAACAGCAGGTGAACACCAGTTAAAGGATGGTGTAAAACGGTCGGTACCCAGTCTTCACGGGAACAATGTCTCTGCAAAACGGGTCCTAGAACCGATGACATTAAGAATCCACCAATAATGAAAGTGGGGTTGAGACACTGTAATGTGTAGTCGAATAACACCCGGAATTAGGTAAAAGAAATCCACAAGTAAAGAACGTGGGTTTCGTGAATAAAATCCACCGTATTTAAATAACGAGGATATGAATATAGCTAACAAAACTGTGAGAGAGCAAAAGGATGAGAGGCGAAACTCTGCCCACAAACCAACAAAACTTCCGTGGTGTAACGTGTCGTAAGAACCTCTGATCATCGATGAGCTCTCTCGAAGATGGTAAGACTTCCGCGGAGATCGATGACGTATGTATTATTCTTGTGCGCATGGGCACGTAAACATATAAACAATCATACATTGAATAATCATGGATAGGTATACACAATAGGACAAACATACGTAATATGACTCAAAGAGTAAACCCATGACATATACCTCTATTTATTTAGGTTCGATGACGGCGTGGGAGGGAACAGTCACCCCCAGCAGTTGTTTTTGTTTTTGTTTTTTTCATTGAGAGGGACGTTATAATGAAGGGAGAATGTGATATCTGGCGAGCTAGGCAGTATTTTATCCAAAACCTTTCCCTGATGGTTTCACCCAACTTTGATAGTCATTTTAGGATTCCTTGACAGGGAAACTGACCTTTTGTGTTGTCATGTAAGTGATCATGAACACCACTTGAGTCTCGCGCACCTCACATTACCACTGCTGATATTGTTTCCAAACGTCAGAGGAAGTATAGCTTAGACACTGCCAATTCTCCTTCCAAAATTTCAAATTGTTAAGCATCCAAACTAGTCTACAGTTGTCGATTTATATCAGATACAAAATGCCTTAATGATCACGTGATTAGTATACCCCGGAAAATATAATGAGAGAGAACGGGAAATGCTGGAACGAAGGCAGTCATGAAAGAACTATATCTGATTACACTTTCATTTCCGTCACTTTCGTGTTGAGCAAAGTGAAAGAGTTTGTAAACTTCATACATTCGCTAAATCGCTGGTTAACAACACGTCGTCACTAAAATCCCAATAAAGCATTTAATAGATACACCACAGCAATCGATTGCGTTTACAAAATAATTCGAATTTACGATGGTATTTCCTTTCTTTACTCCATCGACTTTGTAACTTTTCTGTGCCATTGGTTATTACAGAGGACATCTTTGGAACTGTATACTGTACTGTTCTTTGAAGCTGTGAATTTGGGTGACAGCCTCAGTCATTAATTTTCGAGATTACAGAATCATGTCCTCCCTGGAGATAATTGTACTACTGCCATTCGTTTTCCTTGACAAATCCTTTTCTTGGGTGGGCCAAGAAGACTTGTATGTTACAGCGGGAAGCTCAATTGACTTATTGTGTGAAAATCAGAGCCAGTCTTCAGGTCGTTGGAAATTCGAAGAAGACATTTCATATGTGAATAGATTTCAGTTCACTCATAATTTTCCTGGTTCAATTACATTGTCAGTTGATTATTCTATTATTATCGAATCTGTTAAGCTCGGTCATGAAGGAACTTACAGTTGTTATGTTAGCGACAGCACTACCGACATATACGTACTTGTGGTTATAGGTTTGTACGCTAAACATTTCCTTTTTCCTATTTTGACGCACGACTAACGATTTAGAAACTTCTTTGAGTTAGGAAAAAAAAACAAAAGTCACATAAAATAGAGGTGGAAAAATCTCTTTACAGAAAAAAAAAAAATCATTTTATCAGAAATTTACCTATCTACTAAGATAAGACCGATAAAGTGACATATCTTAATCCTAATTAATCGTAATTACTCGCTGAGTACAGAGAAACATTTTGTTTAAGATATTTAATCAACTCTGTTGTCGCATATGATCTGTTGGTAAAGATTTGTTGGAGGTCTGTGTTACAATCGGTTTACTGTCTCAGGTAAAAATCACTTCTATAAGCTTACAAAAGGTTATCAACTTTTAAAATGTTACATATTTACAATGATTACGAGGACTCACTATGTTCTACAAACTGATTAATGATATACAGAAAAAGGAATCAAGCCAAAAAGTAATAATATAATTTTAAGATAAATAAGAAGATTCTACTTCATCAAATAATAAATTGTTATTAATATTAGTTCAGCTTACTTGGACGTTTTCAGTTTTAGAAGAAACATTGTCGTTGAGTAATCGATATTCGAACATTACATCATAAATACTTAAATATGTACGACATTATACTACTCAATATTTCTTGGAATTTACATGAGAACAAAAAAAAAAAAAAAAACTACGAAGACATTAATTACTTTGGGTAAATTTGTCAAAATAATAATATTCACCAAGAGTGCAAAAGTAAAATACGGTACTACCAATTCGATAACATGAGTATGAAAATATTTGAAGTAGTACGGTACCGTAATTATGGTATTTCTGTCTTATATAACGCATTTCTTACACTTTTTCATACTTAATAGTAAGTAATGGTCTGAAACACTGTTGGGATAAAGTTATGCCTAGATCACATTTAACCCATTGCCCATTAGTTTGGCCGAATTCTAGGGATCGGCGTTTACAGATTGGGGAAGAGTCGGCTAGTAAGGTTTACACGGTCACATTAAAAAGGAGCCGGCACGGGGTTCGCACGGGCCTGGGTAGTAACCGGTAGGTGATCGGCAGAATTTTATGGATATTCCTAACTATCATAAGCGACCCTCGGCCGGTCTCGGGGCATTACTTGTCCGAGACTCGCCTGGCCCTCACCCGAAGTTCTTACGATATTCGTCAGAGGGGGGGGGGGGGGGAGAATCTTGAATACCAGACGCTTGTCGGACGGGCATTGGGAGGCGACTGACGATTACCGGGGTAACAACGACCAAAAGCCGGTGGACATAGGTCGGTTTGTGCATGTGAGGTCTCATGAAGGATCTCCGGGAAACTCCATTCGCTTCTCAGAGATCTCCTTGAGAAGAAACGAGAGGAAAGTGGCCCCATTCCTGTAAAAACCCTTAGAATTGTGGGAAAACTAATGACTCTTGATCGCTTCGAGAACCTGTAACAGATATCCTTACTTTCTTTAAATGTGTTGACAGCAAAAGAGAGGTAGATACAAGCCTCAAGGTTAACGGATGCGTAGCTGACTGATGAGTCGACCCTGAGAAAGGTCTGAGAAGCAGGTAGTACCCTATATGTTTCGTGCATACCTCCAGCAATCTCAACAGTGATGATGACTGTATTCAATCATGGTGGCCGCGAGAAATTCCGAAATAGATTGGTAAAATTGCTATGTTGCACATGACAAATCTAAAAATATAGGATGGAAAGAAAGTTGCTTGGCAATGACGATACTCCTTTTAACAATAGTTAAGAGTGTCTATTTCATAGAATTAGTTTCAGAAGTTTATAAAATGTCTCTTGTGAAAACGGATCTTAAATATCCGCTTCCAATGCAGACAAAGATTTCAAAAGTGAAGTTTAACATCAAGTTTTAAGTAACCGCTTTTGGGGGAAATTAAAGGCTGTAAACAATTTTCTTCGAATGCATTTAAAAAAGAAATGTGCTTGTGTGCAAAGCTTTTATAAAAAAAAGAACAATGAATCCTGCAACAAAAGGACACTGAACATGGTTCGAATGTGGTTTTGCTTTCTCATTCAATTTGAAATTTATCCTCTCTCTATTGTCTTTGTACCCTTTTCTTTCGTATTGCCTCATCTTTTAACATGTAGCACAGATTTAGGATGATTCTAAGCCCTTATAAGGGCTTAGAATCACAAGACACATTATATATATGTGAAGCAGTTGTAATCACACAGGTCTCGGATGGTCGACATCGGAACTGATTTTTAATTACGAATTTACATACCCCCCCCCCCTGCTCAAGTCACAACATGGCACCATAATAGGAATGAGTTCTGCAGGCGTTCGGCCGATAGTGCCTGAAAATACATCGGGAACTTATCGTAAACCAATTGGGACTTAATTGTGACAGTAAGTTGACATGTCCGTATATCAAACTGAGGACCATAGATACCCTTTATATCCGTTCGTTGTTTCAAGCTTAACGCTATCATTTTAACAAAACCCATACTCTAGATAAAAAAAACTTCTTTACTTGTCCGTATTCATACCCCGTATGATTCTTTCAGTCAGAATAATTTGTAGGAAGTAGGTAAGACGTTTGTCCAGCAGAGAAAGCCCTAAGCTGGTCGATCAATTTGTCCAGCAGGAAGAGACCTCTGCTCGTCGTGATTCTTTTGTTTTCAGTGTGCAGAATAAATAATATTTCGTAAACCATCATCACATATATCACAGATTGTTAACTCATGTCTCTAGCTTAACTTTTCTGGTATGATGCAGTGCGGTCGGAGAAACCTATTTGTCTGGAACTCGTTTCCTTAACATCAGGAAATTAGAGACTTATATGCACGGTATCAAACAAAATATTAACCAGAGAATATCAAAATAAGTGCGATAATTTGCGATTCCACAGTCAACTCAACGTGGATTACCCATCACCTTGACATGACAATGACGTTACGAATCACGTTATTTCACAACAACATGGCGACTTGCGAGTGAATAAAATGTGTATTCATCAAAAATTCATATTTTCTTGTACGTGAATTTATTGTATTACCGAATTTTGTCTTACTGTTTGGAAAGTATATTTGATGTATCAAGAGCATCTGGAAATGTGCAACGGTTTTCCTTCAAAATCTAGAAGAATAGATTCAGGCTATATTATTTTTTTCTTTGAAATCTCAAATGGATAAGCCAATACATGTATTCAGTCCAACAGATTTGTCATTTGTTCTAGAGTTTATATGCTTTAGCGTTGAACGTTATGTCTACAATATTTTTACCAAATGAAGGGCTTTTACTGCAAAGGTGTGCAATCTGCTGCCATAGGGCCAAATGCGACCCGACTTATTTCTGTGCGGCCTTTCTAACATTTATCAATTGGCCTTTGGGGGCGAAATTTGCCTAATTGCCCTCTTCTTTGTCATTTGACAGAAACGTGAACTATACGTGTGTTTCAGAATTTCGTAAAAAAGAAACTAATCACATTGAGGTAAATATCACCTAATTGAACTTGTAAAGAAGATATTTTCCATAAAATATGATTTTTTTTTTCGTTTCTCTTACTGTAAACGGTCTCTAGATGAATGGCCACATTATTAGAAGTCTATGAAGAATCTCGCAGTTGCAAAGATACATCACTTACAGCAAGAGAATTGCACACAACCGTTGCGCAAGAATATTGCACAGCCGTATGACAACAAACTCAACCACAAGTCTCTTGATGACTAATTCCTGATAAGTGCAGTGAAGCTGTATATCAGTGAACATTTATTTTAAAATCTGAGACACCGGCAACATATATTTTTTTTTCGAAACGTCAACGGTGGTGTAACAACAACCGTGGGTAAGTTCCGCAAACGAATGGTCTATGGTCCAATGGCCCAGATGGAAACGTTAGACCGTAACAATGTGGACAGAAGGTTAAAGAAGGACGGACATGAAAGGGCATATTATACAATCACGTTTGTTCCAACGCGACCCCAAGTGGGTTTACAGCGACGTGATACACTGTAAAAAAAATGTCTGTATGTTTACAGAAAATAAAACAAAGACATAAATAAGAATTACAGAAATTATCTGGAAACTAATTACCAGAACATTTCTTTATTGCTTTTGTATTTCTTCATTTTATTTTCTGTAAATTCACTTTTTAAATTTTCATTTTTAACAGTGTATACCTCAGTGTTTAACACCGCTGTGTTACACGAATATATTGCATGTGGATTTCCATATGCAACTTAAGATACTTTTGGTTTTCTTTTTAATTTAGATTTGGCTGGAACCTTAAAGGTATTTTTTTTGGGGGGGGGGAGGGGGAGATTAATTAAATCACGTAAGATAGTTCAGAACAGTTGTGGAAATATCAAGTCTTGAAAGAGTTTTATGTAAGAGGGAGTACTATTAGTGTCTTCTTTTCACATTTTTCCAACATGGTTTTACTTCACTTGCAAAATTTGCTACACTCAAACCTGGTATTATAGGCAATGTTACGGATTTTTCTTACTTTACGTACCACCATTAGATTACGCATATCTCGGGGATTTTTCAAACCTCTGGAAAAAGCGTCTAAATGGAACTACGGAGATCTCTTTTTTATCATGATTTTATTTATCGTTTACTATTTTTTTTTTTACTGCGTTTTTGAAGAGCACAAGTAAAGTTAGAGATAATGCGGGTG
The DNA here is from genome assembly GCA_021234535.1 of Stichopus chloronotus. Taxonomy (NCBI): domain Eukaryota; kingdom Metazoa; phylum Echinodermata; class Holothuroidea; order Aspidochirotida; family Stichopodidae; genus Stichopus; species Stichopus chloronotus. The sequence goes on along the minus strand of CM037833.1, from coordinate 33,355,137 downwards.
TAAGGAAGATTTATAGAGTGATTTAGATTGTGTTAAAAAATGAAGCTTTTGTTGTGATATTGTAGAATATGGGGGGGGGGGGGTTAGGGGTTCACAGTCGTGGATATGACTGCCCTAGCGACGGATTGTTGACACAGAACGAAAGAGACGTCAGGATAAAGATTTAGCGATTACAGTTCCATTTATTGTTGATTAGACTGGCACACACAAATTAAGCAAAATCAAGATGAGGATGATGAAAGAGAGAGAGAGAAAAGAACGACGGAGAGATAAGATGACGGGGGCCTACATGATATACAGAGAGACAGACGATGATTATGGTTGGGCGTCCAGAGAGCCAGTGTCAGCGGCGTGGCGAGGTCGATGGATTAACCCACGCCGAACTGCTAAGGATCATGGGATAGACTGCTGACACTGGCCAATCACAGGTCAAATGGTTGACCTACGTAATAGAGTGAGGCGGTTGCCATCCGTGATCCACCTAATCACGAAAGGATTGCGCAACCATTCTCAGAACAGGGTCTAAGTTTACTATTTTTAATGTATTGTATTGTCTAATCTGACTGTCTGAGGGAAATAAAGAAAAAGTTAACTAGATCTGGGGTAAACACCGGAAGACTGAACTTTGTACGACCTTTTGCGTACGGTGGGGATCAATGACCATCTCTATACAATAACATTTCTGTTTTAGAGTCTTTCGTGTCAAGGGGCCTGGAGCATCTCTCAAAATTTTCCCCTCTTCTAGCTCAATATCTGAATCTTCGACATATGAAGATTTCAAAATTCCATGATAGTTCCTGCCATTACCAATCATATGATAGGTAGGGAATCTCTGATATCACGTACCTTCCATGCATTAGCGGCCCAAGGAGGTCGGTATTTTAGTGTGTAAGTCAATGGGTAGATTAATGGTGGTACGGGACATACAGACTTCGCCATTTTATGACAACTGTCTACCTCTTTCCCTAAGATTAAATGATGAGTCATTCACAGCTCTTCTTCCCCACAAATGGGGCCGACGGCTAATGTGATGCACCGACCAGATGGCATCTCGTTGTACGAGAAGGTGAGCACTTTTACTAGGGAAAAAAACTCAACACTAAATAAACAAGGCAATCTAGTAGACGGAAACATTAGTCACGATGCAAATAGTATCGGTATGTCATTTTCATGAAATATTGTAGCATTAAAACATCATCGTCTAACAAAAAACAATATGTACATTACCATTTACATATTCTAAAACAAATCATTCAATCGATCCTGCTAAAAGACCTTGGAAGTTCTGATAATGAGCGATTTTCGAGCAGGGACAGACCCACGCCGTTTCTGCCTAATAGTCTCGCCGCTATATAAATGCATACTACTCTTGGTCATACTCTTAACAGTGTGGCGGAGAATGCAAGTATAGGCTATTGTTATCATCTACGTGTCATATATTCAATAGGATATTTACACTCACAGATCAAAACAAGGATGTCCTTTATTGAAGCATCACTGTGATTGATCAACCCCTAACCTTCTTTTATAAACGATGGATTGATTGGTGCTAACACTCTGTGCCACTGTACGGTTGTAATGGTACCTTGTCTCTGGCAGGTTTTATGGTGGACTCGGCCAATTAAATGGCGAGGGCGCTTCTTTACTCTTCTTGTCAGCAGCGAGATCCATATCTTGGTCTTGATACTGTCTTTGACATCTGTCAGTGTTTTAATGTGTGTGCAGGATGCCTAAGTGTAATGTGCACGCTAGTCAGCTTCACCATTGTATGTTGTTGTAAACACAGGCATTGCACAGATGACATCGATTAGTTTTGAAAGGTTCAGCATGGATGGTTCTTTAGTAAATTTGCCATTGGGTTTCTCAGAGATCATAATATATTGTCTCTCAGACATCAGTCTGGCACATTCTCTGATTTCAGACAATGCAAACTATTCAACCTGATTCCATCTACGGTAACGCGATAGTTACAAATTTCTCAGAGAGAATCCTGGTACCACTCCTCTACATCTCTCCTCTATAGGCCACAGGTCATCCATTTCATGTTATCTTCAATTAAAAATCCACTTCATACATATGATTAATTTGGCTGTCATTTACAATACTTAATGTTTTAGCTTGGTTTAATTAGTGTCGTTTACTACATAGATTTTTATCCTCTACCCAAGACAAATCCAACCCCCTTGGAAAGACCTTTTGTACGAAAGATCTTTTGTCTTTTGCCCTTAAAAGAAATCCTCGCGACATTCCCGCAATAAACTCTTGTGACATTCATGTAAGACTTTTGGGATATGAGAAACTCCTTAAGCAGTTCTAATGACATATGCTAATTAATGAGTTTCTGGTAGCATTGACTCCGATATTGGACAGTCTGGGATGAAGCTGGTGTTATTCTGATCAATTTGATTCTTTACTCAGCTTGTTTCCTGTCTCTTGACTAATGAGCACTCCGACTGATCAAGTTGTTGTAGGGGCTCCGTTCTCATTACAAAAAAGAACAACTGTTGTGAGATATGAAAATACATTTTGCGATGTATTGCCTGAAGTAGTCATTAAGAAACTTAAAAATATCATCAAATCTTATACAATATTGAAGCAACTATAACTGCATCGTAAATGAGCATTGGCTACTGTAAGTATGCAAATGTATGACGTTAGGATAGGGACTCGCATCATATGTCTGATGTTATCTCTTATTTCACGGATATTATTTATGTGTGTTTTGTTTTGGTAGCATGTGTTTCCGTCTTAGATAATATTGTCATTACTTGCAAAAAATAATGAAGCTGGGCACTACCCCACTTTATCATCATATCTTTTCATAAAAGTTTGAAAAGGGTATATAAAAAAACGGTAACAGATGTCAGCAAAATTCTGACTGATTTTTGTTCTGAGTTTCACTCTGCAAATTTTGAATAAGGCCAGCTCGTTTCTAGATGCATATCAGATGGAATTTAAGAACAGGGGACATATAGCTAGATACACATGTGTAATGACAGAGATTCACCACCCATGATCAACCTCACGAAATGTTAAGTTAGCTACGTGCGACCTTCTTTTCCTTTTAAAGCAAACTATCCTATGGATTATCCATTCAAGTGAGGATTGTCTACAATCACATCGCATTCTTTAAATAAAGCTGTAACAATTCACCTATAAGATAATGCAAATGAGACTTGAAAGGAATGCGGATTAGGGGGAGAAGAGTTCCTGCATATTTGCCACGTTTTGGGGAATGCGTTGTAGCGGCTTGACATTTTCCCAGCTGGCGTTCAGATCTACTAACTACAACCGAGTTGTTGTTACCCTTGTACAGTTCATGTTAAAGTCCCCAGGCAATGGAGATATTGCAGTTGTGTCCATCAAGCAACGAATTGATATTGTTAAGTGCATTACCGTTTAAAGTTAAAGTTTGTTTTCGGAAGAGGCACCAAGGAAAACTGCACTGGGAGAGGCTCTACTAAAAGCATTACAGAGATTTTGGAGGCAAAGGCACGGTGTTTTGCTTTTAGAACAGAAAGAGTATAGAGTATAAGAAAGACTAAATTAAGAAATATCAATTTCGAGACGTTAGTTTCATGAAGCACCAGCTTTCAAGGTAAGAATTTTTTACGTTAATGTCGGTGCAGTTTTTATTGTGTGTGTGTGTATGTGTGTGTGTGGGTGGGTGGGTGCGTCATATATCCTTTATTATCAGCTTATTGACTGAATTTGTAGTTTGAAGCCTGGAGAATATTCAGGTTACGTAAAGGGAAGCCTGCGTTAAGGGTTTTCGCTCGGATAGTGTTTTGAGTGAATTTGGATTTCGCAGTTGGGGAGAAAGGAAGACAAGAGTCGGGTTAAATCGTAGGTTGCATTTGGGCATTTTGTATCTGATACCAGTGTGCAACGCTTTATTGAAACCTTTTATCAACCTCTAGGAAGCAGTTGTAGAAGAATATTTGATGAGTCAAATGTGAATTACGCAGAGCCGAAAAGTCTGATTAATGTTAGATTTAATTGTCGAAAAAGTGGATGTTTGTTCCAAGTGGGTCTTTGTGCGATTGTCGATTATTCTTTCGATTTTTTTTTTTGTACTAGAGCTGGAGGGAGAGGGGGTAATAGACTGTTAGACGTTGTGTTGTTTAGTACTATCTTTACTGACTTAATGATTTGAAGTAATGCCATTTTTGCCGAATTCATGAAGGGCGGTTTGTAAATAACCTATAGTTATGAAGTTTTAAGTAAGAATATGGTAACATGGGGAGGGGGGGGGGTAATACATTTTAGGCATTTGATATATAGTACTATGTTCAGGGGAGGAGGAGGTCTCAAATTTAAGGATGTTAGCTTCCAATTTGTTTAAATTTAGTAAAATAGTTTCATTTAAATCTCAAAAATGGAAGCAAATGTTTCATCTTTGATGCTATGATCTGTAACTTGCCTCTGTTTCGGTTGTGGATAGTGTTGATGGGAGCTTTCAACTTCTTCCGAAATGTTTTGAGACTTGTCGTCGTTAATAGTTCATGAGCACTTATTGTTCTTGCAGATAAGGTCACCGGTACAAATTTATTTATTTTTATCCCTATATGTAGTATAATAAGGAGGAGACCAGTGTCGTCCATCTGGCTGCTTTAGTGGCATGACACTTAGAAGGTTGACCACCTTACCGTGGCCTCTTATGCATTCAGCTAAACCCAAATGGCGTTAGTAGCTTTCATTAGGAGGTACCTCACGATACATAAATGACAAGGATAGAGATTACCGGTTGTGGTAGCTGGGGGGAAGGGTGTCCAGATGCATGTGTGTTTGCTTATGTGAGTGCACGGTGTGTACCTACTATGTTCCTTATATCATCTTCTCCATATATATTATGTGTGGTAGCAATGTGATTTTCATGCTCTGGTGTATGTCAGTATACTCCTCACTGTGGTGTACATTGGGAAGTTTACATGTTAACAAATTTGAAGGGAAGAAACTGAATAGCGTGACAGGCGCTTGTCAGGGGCTTTTAAAAACGTCAACAGTGACAGCGTGGCCGGATGTGTTGACTTCTTTCCTCTGAGAATACATTTGACGCGCGCTGTATGCGATTTTAAGGCACACTCAAGAATTTGTGTGGAACTTGAGGCGCACATCAGATCATAAAATAAGTTTGAATATTCATAATGCTCTTTTAATGATAAGTTCTGAATGCGAATCATACGCTGTTTGGGAAGATAGTACAGCATGAAACTATGCTGTTAACCTGTCCAACAATGATTGGAAACAATATTATGAATGTTCTTCGAAAGACAAGTCCTGATAATAACATGACATGAGTGATTTGATGGGAAACGTCAATGTATTCACAATGTAGGCCTACCCAAAGATTATAATGAAAACACTATATGTTTCGGAAGGTCAGCTTCCATCGTCAGGTTATTAATAACAATAAGCAAGACGAAGTGAATGACTACCAATTGGTGGTTTGTGAAAAATTTGGGAGAAGTAGCACTTACTTGAAAAGAAAAAAAAATAGGGATTCATTGTTATTTGTTCAGATTAGACAGATTCCACTCAATAGAAAGGTTGGCTTTGACTTTACATGCAAAAAACGATATTGATGAGTATTTCAACTCTGTGGATTGCCAATTGCTTTGATGAAGGGCTCGAGAGACCAATTATAGTCTGTTATAATTCGTCATAAGTTTCGTGAAGATTAGTGACTTTTTAAGTACTAAAGAAAAGGTTTGGTACATTGCTTGCATTAAGCGTTGCTACATGAAATGAAATTGGTTATTGAGGTAAGGGGACTTAATTGCTTGGCGCAAAAACTTTGTTTGATACAATAATATATACAGTCTGTGTTATGTAAAATTAATTCAATTCTTTATTTTGGTGACATTAAGTATCATGCTTCTACACTGAATCGAGATGCTATAACTGCGTAGAAATCTTTCACAAACAAAACTTAACGATTTTTCCCACTTGATAATATAAATCAAATTTTTAGGACGTTAAAGATATAACTTCGTGAATTTCAAATCAGTATGGGTGTTGTCCAGGTCGCGTAGTTCAACCAACTAACCCCCACCGTTTTAACCTTGAAGACGTAAGTCTACGAGGCCTCTGTCCTTAGTTAGAACAAATTCATTTAACTTTAGAATAAAACATTTGTTTTGAGAAGAGAAGCAGTTCCCAATGAATATTCATCAGTTATTTTATTTTCTTCACAAAGTTTTTTTTTTTTCTTTCCCTTTCATTGAGACTTTTAAGGGGGGAGGGGTCATCCGCTACGAACAATAGGTTACTATTGTCCTCGTTTCATGGTGACTTGAACTGATTGTTATAGGATGGCAGAAGCAATAGACGCTACGGGCGAATAATAGCAGTGCACATGCAGTATCATTGTAACGGTAGCCTTTCCGTGAACAATGAACTTAAGCGGACAGAAAACTACAAATACTGTTGTGTAAACTTGATAATTCTGAGTAATGATTCTCGGTGATGAATGAAGTAAAAGAAAAGGCATTTGCAATAGCCTATATTCAAAGTCAGTCCTCGTAGCCCAAACGTTCAACGACTATATATGTTGCATCGTTACTATGCTTGTTAGCTTTCCAATATGTATGGTGTCCTGTACAGGTCGCGTACTACCTCAACCAGAAAATCCCTTAGTTTTTGCAATATTTTAAACATATTCTAACACACCTATCTATCTCTAAAGGAAGTGATTTGTAAATCCATCATTAAGAAAGTTTTCACTACTGTAGGAATTGCAATCACTACAACTCACGATATATTGACCATTGAGATGATTATTTATGTCAGTACTTCCAAGTTACCATACCCTGACCATTAAGTCTTAACTTTAGTTGCAAGAGGTGAATTTTTGTTCCCTTATTTTGTATTGATTACATCCTTCTATAAATTCCCAAATCAGGTCACAAGACGTTATTGCAGGCAAGTGGTAACGCCACATATTTTAAAAGGTGCATAACGCAACTTTGAACGTTTTTATAGACGTTTTATTAGTTTACATGATCAAGACGATTAAACCCCACCCCCTTAAACATGGATTTTGTTTTCGTGGCTCCAATTTGTGTTTTGTAAATGAATAAGTTCCCATTACGTGATCAATTCGTTTCTATATTTCATGTTATTATCATTTGATAGGAAAGGTCTCAATAAAAACAGAAGCCTCGGAGACGTAAGTCTCCGAGGCTTCTGTTTTTATTGAGACCAAATTCATTTACCTTTAGAATAAAACATTTGTTTTGAGAAGAGAAGCAGTTTCCAATGAATATTCATCAGTTATTTTATTTTCTTCACAAAGTTTTTTTTTTCTTTCCCTTTCATTGAGACTTTTAAGGGGGGAGGGGTCATCCGCTACGAACAATAGGTTACTATTGTCCTCGTTTCATGGTGACTTGAACTGATTGTTATAGGATGGCAGAAGCAATAGACGCTACGGGCGAATAATAGCAGTGCACATGCAGTATCATTGTAACGGTAGCCTTTCCGTGAACAATGAACTTAAGCGGACAGAAAACTACAAATACTGTTGTGTAAACTTGATAATTCTGAGTAATGATTCTCGGTGATGAATGAAGTAAAAGAAAAGGCATTTGCAATAGCCTATATTCAAAGTCAGTCCTCGTAGCCCAAACGTTCAACGACTATATATGTTGCATCGTTACTATGCTTGTTAGCTTTCCAATATGTATGGTGTCCTGTACAGGTCGCGTACTACCTCAACCAGAAAATCCCTTAGTTTTTGCAATATTTTAAACATATTCTAACACACCTATCTATCTCTAAAGGAAGTGATTTGTAAATCCATCATTAAGAAAGTTTTCACTACTGTAGGAATTGCAATCACTACAACTCACGATATATTGACCATTGAGATGTTTATATACAGCCAATTTTGGTATTTTATGATGTACGCTATGGTAAGGTTTCAATGAAGGAAGAAACCCTAACCATGATGGTATAAAAAGACGAGAAAGAATTAGGCCTCACTGTGATGCAATCGATGCGTGCTAGCATGAGATAACGTTCATAAGGATCTGAAGTAAATATGTTTTTTCGTAATCACATACAACGTGTAGACATCAACTAAACAAAAATCATGAATAAATATTAATTCTAAAAAGTATGAAGTTCGGTTTATTTACTTTTTAATACGCACAGTTAGTTGTTCATTCTTGAAGCACATATACACAATAGTGCTCACTAACCAAAGTCGACACCGTTTTGACGCAGGAAAAATTCGTCCATGTTTTAACACAGTGCTCGCACGCATGGATGTCATCATATTGGGGCCTAATTATTTGAGGGGGCATGATAGCCTTCTCACGATGACGATAAAGGAGGGGCTGATATTTACATAGGTACAACCGTCAAGGGTGTGATGAACTCTTTTCTATTCCATCCATTTAAGTTGAGAATTAAAAAGAAAAAAAGGGTATTGCCCTTAAAATACCACTAAGATCAGACTTAAAGCGTTCGAACTTGTTTCCACTGTTGAGCGGCTAAAACTCCTCGGGGATAAGACGAAAACGTCGGTAAGAAATTATCATCAAACGTTCATTTCATTGAATTTTGTGTAGGCTAACTTTACATTAGGTTTGAAGTGCACTAACACTGGGGACCAAGTTCTGCGAATCAATATTCGTGCCGAATTCGTAGCCATGGCGGGATGCGCATCATTCCGCTTTTGAATATGTGGTTATTCCGCTAGGAAAAACTAGTCTTCTACCAGAGGAAACAAATCCTTCTGACATGGCGGAAAGACTTGTTTGTTCCCAGCGTGTGGGCATGTTGGGACTGCGAGCTTACATAACATAGTCATAGGCCTATGCCTAACTAGGCCTAGATACATAACATTAACAGAACTTCGTGTGTTTTCTTTTTTTTTTAGAAATGTCCGGCAAGTTGTAACCCCAGTCTCAAAAACAATAGGTTGTAGGTAGACAATACTGTATGTGCTTTCTAATGTAATAACACTCGTGCTTTAGAATTTCTAAGAAAAAGTTTGTTTAGACTTACAATAGCACTGTACAGTATATCGTAAGCATTAGCCAAACTTATTTGCATAGCAGTCATAGGTTGTGCAGCTGTCCTGTAGGTTTAAAATAGTGAGATTCAGGGTTAAATTTGCAAAAAAGATGGCTTCGCTTATGTTGTAATTTAGCACTACGACGCTATTAGTTTGGTATAACTGCAGAATGCAACGTCCCTCCAAGACAAGTGACTAAGACTTTGGAGGCACAGTCGTAGTCACAGTGAATCAATATATTTTGTAGACGAATGGCCACCACCAGGATTGCAACTGCTCCTTCACACCACTCTGGATGGGAAGGGCATAAGACAGGTGACCATAAAAAATGCGATTGCACCACTGCTAACTTAAACTGTGGCACTTAACAAAGGTATTTACAGTAAATAATATAGCTAGCGCAGATGCTTCCAACATAGAAAGCTTAGGATTATGCACAAGATTCCTACTGGAAGAGCAAGGGAGAACCACAGTGTAGTTCGCCTCAGTGACTTTTCAGGGTTACTGTTCCACCGGGACGTTGTATTTGCAGTTACTGTACTCCATTAGTTTTACTCGTGTGTTTTCACAGCTAGGTATACCATATTCAGTTCGAGTGCTCATGGGGAATACTCAGTTACAGCAGTTAAGCAGGTGATTGTGGCCAGCTACAGCTGCCCTGCTGGGGTCGACTTGCATGTCACATACAGTATCATGTCTGTCATGATACAAGTGTAAGCTTCTTTGATGTTATTGTGTTTGCAGCAAGTAGCCGAGACAGAAATAACACAATATACAGTAAAGCAAGTATAGTAACGTGATGTTTATTGATCTCTGTCTGAAATGCCTCTGAAGCAGACTCTTTGTGAACAGCACTAGGTGCTGTATCTACGGTACATGACTCTCTGCAATTACTCATAATTCTCTGAAAAGGCATGTACTGTATGTTCTAGGTTAGAGAACCGGATAACAGTGAACAGTTAACAAAGGGCTGCTTAATAAAGCACAACATTTCCTCCTAGAGCTGTAAAAAAAAAGAAAAAAAAGTTAATTCCCTTTGTGAGTGTCAACAGTTTAAACTCTAAATCCAACAAGTACATAGATTGAATTGAAGATGAAACATGAGTGATTATGTACAGTAGTTAGTGTAAAAAAAATGCTTAGCGGTAAAATATATCTTTCCTGGACAGTGTCTTTTGTCTCTGTCTCTGTGGTCAATTACTGTGCTTGGTGTCAGTAGTGAAGTCAAATTCCTCATTGTTTTGTCTAGTCGGTTCGTTGTCTGTTGGTGGCGGTCCCGTGTACAGTATTTGGCAAGTCGTTCAACATTCCATTGTTTCCTGACAACAGTTTCGTAAGTGTTCGGAGCAATTTTCCTTGAAATTTGTGTGGTTCACTAAACTTTATACATTTCCTGGTTTCTTTATTCGGATCCAGTCACCTTTTGTGAACTCTCTGTACTGTACACCTTTTCATTTCTCAAAAAATTCCTTGCTCTTTGCCTATTTACAGTATGTTGGACTTGATGACGTAATTCATGCTAGAGGTGCAGGAGAAGGGTCTTTGGTGACTCCTGTAATATCTTATTTTGTCCTACAGTAAGGTGTCGACTGTGCAGTAAACTGGATGGTTCTACACCCGTCGTCACATGTGGTGTAGACATGTAAATCCTAGAAATTCTCTGGTAGAGAGTTTTGTCCCGTCCAGTCAACTTGGTAGTCTGTACACTTTCATTAAGTACTTGGTTAATCTTTCAATCTCACTATTATCTTGGGGGCGATAGATGGCAGAAAACCAATGTTTAATAATATCCTGCAAGTATATACGTCTTAAAATTATTACAAGTAAATTGTGGTTCATTGTCAGTCACAATTTCTTCTGGGAACCTTCCCTTGAGAAAATAGTTGTAAGTGTATCAATTACAGTAGGAGCAGTAACACTGCCAGCAAATACCACTTCTGGCCATTTACTTAGTAGTCAACAACTGTAATAGCAAAAGGACAATCTCTTGGTGCAGTTTTATCAGGACCGACAATATTGATAGCTATTTTCTTCCAACCGGAAGTGGGTAAAGTACAGTAACAGGTTGCACAGAACACATACATATGCTGGTTTGTCATGGTTTTGACAAATTGCACAATATGTAACCAATTGCATTGCAGTATCATCCATCTTAGGCAACCAATATAGCTGATGCGATCTTTCTTTGGTGCCCACTGTACCCTGATGACCTTTGTGGGCACAATTAACAATCTTACAAATATAAGTTAGTGAAATAACAACTCTCCCTCTGCTTTAAAAATGACATTATCATGCATTGACAGACTATCACGGACTCTGTAAAAATTGCAAAGATTCGTCAGCTAAATCTTTGGCAGAAATAGGCCAGCTGGAAGAAAGGAATTTGACAGTTTTTCAGTTAACACTGGATCAGACTTTGTACAGTACAGTAACTTGTTGTAAGGAACTATTGGTAATCCTTAAGCAGTAATATTCCACATACTGTATATACTGTAAGACATAAATATCATCGGTTTCATTGCCAGAATGAGTAGTATGATCTTTAAGTAGTAACCTTGATAGAGCATCAGACACTGTGTTCTGATCTCCCGGTTTATATTCAACAGAAAAATTATAATGTAGTAAACGCGCTCCCCATCGAGCAATTCTCATACTGTAGGTCTATGACCTGTACCTGAAGTAGCTAACAGAGTAACTAGGGCTTAATGATCAGTGCACAGAGTGAACTTTGGACCCCACAAGTATGTATGCCAGCGCTCTATAGCCCACATACAAGCTAATGCTTCACGCTCCCCTGTTGAATACTATTTCTCAGCCTCAGTTTCTGAGAGATGCATGCAACAAGCTTCTCCTGACCTTGGATCAGCTGAGTCATTGTAGCACCAATACCATAGCCCGATGCATCAGTAGTTACAATTACTGTACATCTAAGCCAAACAAGGACAAAGCTGCACAATTCAAAATTGTGTACTTAAGTTCTTTGAACACTGCATCAGCTTCTGCATTCCAAGCGAACTCATGAGCGGTCTGAAGGTCCCAGATTGGCTGAACTTTGGTAGCAAAGTTAGGTACAAATTTTGCGCGATAGCCGGCAAGTCCCAGGAAAGAACGAACTTGTTCTCTAGAAGTAGGAATTGGGGTGTCCCTAATAGCAGCAACTAAATCGGGGTTAGGGTGAAGTCCAGTATGATAAATTATATGGCCCAATACCTGAATGGATTGTACATTGAATACACATTTCTCATTGAGAGTCATTCCCGATTCTAGTAAACGAGACAAAACATTACGTTAAGTAGTAGCATGCTCTTCTGGAGAAGAACCGTAAACAACAATATCATCGATAAAACGTGTGACACCTTTAATATCTTTCAAAATACGTGACATAACCTTCTGAAAGCGTGCAGGCGCTGGCGCTAGGCCAAAGCAAACACGTTTGTATAGAGTCCCTCGTGAGTAATAAATGTAGTAATATCCCTACTCTTGGGGTGCAAATCAAGTTGGTGGTAAGCAGATTTCAGATCAAGTTTAGAAAAGTACTTAGATCCTCTTAATTCATAAACATCTCATCAATATTTGGTAGCAGGTGTTTATCCACCACCACATTCCCACAGAACTTTCGTAGCTCGACACAAATGTATACAAACTTTTCCAGCCTTTTCTAAGCTTCGACAATGGGAGAAACCCATTTGGTAGCATCGGGGGCTTCCTTGATAACATCTTCCTGTTCTAGTCGGGCAAGTTCCTGTGATACTTTTCCCGTAGCAGAAAAGGATAGGGCATGTAATTTCTGTTGCACGGGGTGTGATTCTAATTTAAGTTTAATTCGTTGTTGATAGCCTTTGATTTATCCCAAATTATTGGAAGAAAGTGAAGGAAACTCCAAAGGTACATTAGAAGAAGGCGCACTAGGTGACTCAACCTCTGTATAAGAACAGCAAGATAGGGAAGCACAGTTAATCTGCAAACTTAAAAGTTGAATTGCATCTTTCCCAATAAGTGTAGTGCCTTCCTGAACAACAGGTATACCGGTATTTGCAAATCGACCTTGAAATTAAATTTTAGCATCAAAGCAACCTACAACAGCTATTTCGGTGTTAGTGTAGGATTTAACAGAACTCGCACAAGGCTTGAGGGTCTCTTCTAGAAAATGCTTCTTAAATGTACTTAAATTCATTAAAGTAACATCACTTGCTGTATCAACAACAACTGAAATATATTGTTAATTAACACATCACAAGTAACATTAGGTCTATGCCTAGCATTTACATGGAAACATTTTCAATTTGTAGTACTTGCGGTTGTTCCAGTGTAGTGGTAGTAGCAGCAGGTGAAGGAAGGACAGCAGTGGTAGTAGGAATTAGGTAAGAAGAAGTAGCAGTATCTGAAGTAGACGCAACTGCACGTACCTTGTTACTGCCTAGGCACATTTTCTCAAAATCTCCTTTCTTCTTACAAGCTCTGCATGTAGCATGGATGGCCTTACACTCAGTAGAATTTGCAAGGTGCTTTTTTGATCTGCAGCGATAGCATTTCGTAGTTTGACTATTTGCATGTCTTGCTGTCGCGGACTTGTGAAGTACTGTAGCAAATGCACTTGGCTTCGATGACATCGACTGCGCTTCACGTTGCGTTTGTTCAAAGTTTCTAGAGACTTCCAAAGCTTTTGAAAGGGTCAACTATGGCTCAAGAAGAAGTCGTTCCCGAAGTTTGGGTGAATTAATCTTCTGGATGAGCTGGTCTCGTAACATTTCATCCAGAAATGTGCCAAATTCACACATTGACACAAGTTCCCCCAAGGATGAAAATTTCAATCGATTCACCTGGCAACTGCTCTTGTTGTCGGAACCTGTACCGCTCGGCAACCACATTGACGGTTTTCAGAAAATGACGGCCTTCGTGTAAACATCTAGACCTGATGTGGAATATGCAGGCAAGGTGTAGAAAATTCTCTGGCCCTCGGTACCCAGGCAGTGAAGCAAGATAGCTTTCTTGCGATCCGCACTTGCTTCAAAAGCAGCAGCAACAAGGTAGTTCTGAAAGAGACGGTACCATTTTGTCCACGGGCGTGAAGGTTCTCCAGGAGAAGGTGAAAAATGGGGTGGAGGCAATAACCCAGACATGGTAGTAAAAGTGAATAAATAGGCTACCGACCGTTAAAGAAGTACCGTAAATTATATGCGAAAGATCCAAAATCTTCGTCGCCGATTTGATTGTGTTTGTTGCAAGTAGCCGAGACAGAAATACCTGTAACACAATACACAGTTAAGCAAGTATACAATAAAGTGATGTTTATTGCTCTCTGTCTAAAACACCTCTGAAGCAGACTCTTTGTTCTTACATTCAGCACTAGGTGCAGTACCTAAACATGACTCATTGTACTGTAATTACTCATAATTCTTAGAAAAGCCATATATCAGAGAAGAGGTTGAAAAACCGGATGTAACAGTGAACCGTTAAGAGAGGGTTGCTTAATAAAACACAACAGATGTAATTTAGTTTATTCAGGAATCTTAAAACAATTGCAATAGTTTAGAATGTAAATATTTTATATCATTTTGTTTCTCTACAGTATAAAAATATACGGTACCTTATTTTAGAAACTTTCTCCAAAATTGGTCGTTTTCACAATATTAGTGGAAAATCTGTGATCATAGTTTTTGTCACACTCTGTTTATTTTTTTTTGTAGTTTTATGGGTTTTGCTGCCAAATGATATTTACTGGTAATCTGTGCACAGAAAATTTGCTAATATCAAGGAACTTAAAATGCCTTCAGCTGGGGCACGATTCTGATGATTTAATGCAAATGAGTGTATGATTGTATTGACAAAACCAACACTGACGCCAGTGGGCCAGTGCTGTGAAAACAACAAAGGAATCTTTTGACTTACAGGCAGAGACCTTTTACTGTAATCTGTAGCAATTAAAGTAAACTGTACTGTAGGAGGTCAGAAAAAAGGCTGAGGACTAAACACAACATGATTACTGTAACTCTATACTTCAGTGCCTTATCACTTTCCCCTAGTCTAAACAAAATCCTTGTTAAAACTCATGTCCACATTTAGAAAAGGGGAAAAAAAAAAACTTCCACCAGTCCAGAGCAATGTGAGGCATTTTCTCAGGATTGCCAGGTTCCAATTCAAATATTGGAAGCAGCCCTAAAGTTACTTCTACTAAGTCTTGCATTGTGCTGTAAAAGGCCCCATGCAAACCATAAGAAATTAACTCACCAAAACATGCAGTGTCTGTAACGAAAAGGATCCGTGTGGATGTCAGAGTTGATTTTATTAATTCCAATAAATTTCCAGATTACAAGACTTGCATACTGCAGTGCCTATTTGATAAAATAAATTGCTACACGGACAGCGACTACGTGATAGTCTGCTATTCCCTCACTCCCTCTTTCATTAACAGTTCATACTGTACTGTAACAACTGTTCATTTTGATATTAAATTGTACAATTGTTGGAAATTGTTAATTAATCCAATCCATTAATATTTTCCTATTTTTATAAAAGATGACACAAATTTGATAGATGACTCAAATTTCAGATATACTGTAACCTACGTTATAGTTATTTAGCCCTATTTGATATGAAATCTCCATGTTATAGAAACCAAAACGTAAAGGATTCAATCGTCTGATTTTGCAATATAGTGTAAAATTACAGTATGTACAGTATGTTGTCCTTCTTCATGTGGCACATAGCGCATACAATGCCAATAGGGACCAAAGCTACTCAGTTCTGTTTTTACTCTCACTTATGTCTCTGGTAAAGTCTTACTGTAATCTATCTGCTTCTATTTGAATAAGTCTGGAATGCGTCAAAAGAAAGGAAAAAAAGTCTGCAGTAACCCATCGCAAGAAAGAGATGACTTTGTGCAATGCAACCAATATACGGTCACTGTAAAGCCAGGTGATTTTCTTTTTACTGCAGTACCACACCACACACATATCAATGGATACTTCAGTCTGTTATCTTCTCGCTAACTTTTTTTGGTGTCAAAAAATGACTGGAAATAGTCAGCCAACTTTTGTCAACGCTGAGTCACCCTCCCCTGATACTGTATTTCTCTGGGCAACTTTCACAGGTGCAGTTTGTTTCTTACTTATTTTATCTTGGAAAAGAATTGCCTGGGAAACTTTTTCAGGACACGTCCCAGCAGATTTCAAACCACCCGAGGGTGTAGCTTACAGAGCTAATGAACCCTAGAGAATGCAACTGAAAAACTTCACAGCAAGCAGCATCCAATGCAAATCGGGTATAAACAAAAGAATTATGTGTAATGATATGTGTAAGGGAAATAAAGAGTACCTTTTTTTAAGTGGACCCTCCTATGAGAATACGTACAGTATAAATTTCTTCAACCAAAACCCAGCTTTGATATTTTAATATATGATGAATCGCCTTCAGTGCTTCAAAATTATTTGCATAATTTGTCCAATGATCATTTTTATCTGTTAAGTAAAAGTTTTAATCAATAGCAATGTATGACAATCTTCCTGCAACTAACTTTTACAGTAATTAATTCTGCCTACTGTACAATACTTGCATATTGCATATTTTTTGCAAACAGTATGCCTCACTGAGACAGTGGTATAGACAGCAAAAGTACTATTAAGTGCAGTTTTGCATCAGAGCCATACAGTACAGTGGTTTGCAAGGTTTACATGATCTTTCCATATTTTAATGGTCGTGATGATGAAAGGTGCATGTCTTCATCTACAGCATGCCAGCAGGTGCTGGTAGTGGTCCCTACACCCCCCCCCCCATTCAAGGCTTTGCTTAGTCTCAGGTGGGGACTATGGAGTGCACAAGAAATGGGAGGAAGACATTGGCAATTACTTGGGGGTGCCTGACAATTATGATGTACTGTATTACCGCAGCCATTTGCAGTTCTGTATGTGATCACAATAACTTGTCCTGGGTCTTTCTCTTTTCCCCTCCTCTACAACTCCCGAACAGTGACATTTCCGGAAATTTACAAAATCTCTGACAGTAAGCCTACATTTGTAATATGTTCAGCATTACACCAAACTCACCCTTCACACTATAGTGAACTGCATTTGGACTCTACCAGTCTTACAGTATAGTATGCCTGCCCTCTGCAGGTTGGTTATGCTCTCACAAATAGAAAAAATAAACTGAGAAAAAAAAAATGTTTGTCTATTGTAAATAGTAAGGTGAGGAGGCAGTAAGCTACAGTACTGTATTGTGCATGAAGGGCAGGACAATACAGTATTTCTTTTTGCATGGCATCTCTGCTGTTATAGTATGTTTATTGTTTTGACTGGTATGTTCTTAAAATTCTTTTCAGATTGAATGCATAGAATGCAGTGGTAAACACCTCTACGTTGGAACGAGTGATTGGTAAGTTGTGAAATGTACATCACTTTTCATAAAATGTAATTACTGAGCCTATACAGTTCAGGTGGACAAAGGAGCTTCAAAGAACATGCAAGGCTTTGATGTATTGGTGGGGACGGTCAACGTCGCACAGTAATCACTCTTTCGTATTGTTCTTGGCAATTAGCTTACACAGGATTAGAAAGTAAACACAGTATGGTACTGTATTTGTCATCTGCTAGAGGTTGCAGAAATACTATGAGGTTTCCCAACTGCCACAGCATTGCCAGTTATCAGGGAAATGCTATGTTTCGTCTCTCTTCGCTTGGTGTATACATGACACATCATTTAAGATTCACTTGATGAAAAAGAATCTGCATTCTGGCTTCCTCCTGACATTTTTGCAGTGGCTGCATCTTACAGCTCTGTTCATGCCCCCATCTGATAAAAGTCCCCTGTTCTAATACACCAGTCTGTCTTGATTCTGAAGAGACAACCAGTCATATTGATCTATGAGCCAGTGGTCCTGAATTGGACATCATCAATCTCTTCAATGGCATCAAAGCACTGTTTTTTATGTCATCCTTTTATGGTACATTGTAAGCAGGTCTGAAAAACTGTTACTAGAAGACTACTGTAACTCAAATTGGATTTACAGTATCACACAAAAGTGAATGATGTCTAAGCTGTCCTACTCTCTACTTATAGATTGAAACTTCGTATTACACCTGAAAAATCTAGGTTAGGATACCTCTTTTTCCAAGTGACACCTCCCTAGATGTGGAGGTGCACACATTTTCATTGACAGTTCCTTAAGTTGCATTGTACCAAATGTACTGTATATCAACATCCTTAATATATCGTCATCGTTGTTGCCATCATCACCATCTTCATTGTCATCGTCGTCGTCATCATCATCATCATCATCATCATCATCGTGTTCATCATCATTACTATCATCATCACCATCATCAATGTCATTACCATCATCATCATCATCACCATCATCATCATCATCACCGTCATCATCATCATCACCACCATCACCATCATCATCAATGTCATCATCATTATCATCATCATCTTCAGATTTCGATATTCCATTTTGCTACAGGTGTTGGTGACTTCCAGTATCCATTCTAGTCATATTTGTTGCCAGGTGAATTGATCTATCCTTCCAGTGCCAGTTTTCCTAATAGCAGTGAGATAATTCTAATCATTATCTCCCTTTGTTTCAGTTACCCTAATTCGCACATGCATTTTTTTGTTTACATAAAAAAAGAAGATACAAAGTACTAGTTAGAATTACATTGTGCAGTTTCTTAATGTACAGTAAATTCAGTGCAGTAATCTATTTGTTATGATGTAGACCAGATGGTAGTGCCATGTCGTCATCATTTTTTTTACTGTGCAATCTTGTGGGGTGTTGCCTAAGACACGACCATGAGCAGAAGGCAAAAGTCAGACTACTTTTCAAGTTGATCTTGTCATTCAGAAGTTACAAAATATTTCTTTGTTATTCTTTTTCAGCTTTGTGATTCATTACTTGATGGAGGAAGTGACTCAGACCAATGGCAAAATTACCTACATAAGTGAAAAACAAAACCGCAAACATTTTGCTTTGGTGAGTAGACCTATGGCTGGAAGCAGTGCCGATTTTGTGATCAAACTGAGGCAAACAATTTGAAGGTCACCTACAGTACATGTACAAACAAGAAAATGCAGTGAGGATAGTACCTTTAGGAATGTAGATGTACAGTATGCATTCCTTCATCTCCAAAATACATACTGTACAGCGATTTTCAGTGCTATTATCTGATAGTATTTTAACTGTTCTTGTTAACTGTTAGGAAGAAAAAGATTTCATGAAGTTACAGAATGTATAGTTCCTATCTCCAGAGGGTGTAAACTCTATGCTTATCTCCAGAAGCCATATATAACCACTTGATGGCATTATCTAGACTCTGCTTAACAGCTGATGACTATCTCTAGAAGCCACATAACCACCGATTGATATCTCCAGACACCACAGAACCACTAAAAGCGTTTTTTAGAAGCCACTGCATGGCTGATTGCCTTGGTATCTCTTTAAAGCAGATAATGGCTGACGGCTATTTCTAAAAATTAATGAAGTACATCACTAATGTACATTTCTCTGTAAATGAACTTCAGTAATTCAATTGTTTTAGAAGTTTGAATCTAAACTATCAGGTTTTGTGCTTTTGAAAGTCCGTTTGAAAGTTGTCAATGTGCAACTCTTACGTTGCCATATTGTTTGCCTTTTGTATCAATGAGCAGTTTGTAGATCTGGCTATTGTAACTTTTTTTTTCCTATCGAGAGCCTTCAGTGGACACTTTGCCGCACCTTTACAGTGATGCAGCACAATTGTATTCCGGCATTAGCTCTACATGTATGATAATGCAAGATGATACAGGTACACAACGTACTGTAGTGAATGAAGAATCATACTGTACATATGAGGCTACAATATGTTCATACTCGCTGTCGGCTGTTTATGGCATACAGTATTAAAATTTGTCAATGTTTTGAACAGGGTCCAAAATTGGTACCCAACTTCAAGAGCCATTTGGGTGCCTGGGTATCAGAAAATTTATTTTCTATTAGATTTTGAGTCCATTATGAAGTAAAAATACAAGGTGTTGCTTGGCAATGTGATGTACTACCAAGTTATTTGTAGCTAGGTGAGATTTCATCACTTGTACTGCAAGGTGTATGATGATGAAACTTAGTACTTTTTCGGGTCATGATATCATTGGTCGGGCACTCTACTACCGAGGTACTCGATGCACAAACTAAAAATCAAGTTTGTCACAGTGTTACAGTACAGTAATTCCAATACCAATTATGGCCTGCTCAATTCATAAATTAATTTGAAATATTGTGCCATTCCTGTATGATGTTTGTGATGTTTTGAAAGTGGTGCCCATGTAAATTTAAAAAAAAAATATACGTGACTTGGACAGTGTTAGTTTAATTTTGTTTATGCTTCTCAGAATACAGTATCACTACTACAGTACTGTAAAGAGTACAGTAGGTAAAAGGAGGCCAATGGTACTGTATGGCAATTGTGAAAAGTTATTTAACAGGACCTGAAGAAAATGTTTTAGAAACATGTAAACTGTTTTGTATATATGCAAAGCTCATGCTTGTCTTAGTATGCCATGAAAAAGGATCTCCCATACAGTAACTGTACAGTAAGTTGTAATTGTATTTCAGCAGTGTACATGCAGTAGCACTTGTTATCACATGGTTTGAATCAGGTGGTACTGTTGGAGACTTTGTAAATTAGCTTTTTGGCTGCAGTATAGGCAGCCAGCAGTACATGCACCACCATGTGACAGTGTGTAGCCTTATCACATGTGACAGTGTGTAGCCTTGTGACAGTGATTGTTTCTTGAACATACCCATTAGGGTCGCCAACTTTAGGGTCAAATGGTGCACTAAACCATGGTACAGTATAGCAATTATGTAAAGTGCAGTGCACAAGACCAATGTAACTTCCATATTATCAATGTCATTTTTCCCCTGTGTGATCTGATCTTCCTATTTGTCGTCTCTTTTATGAAACATGTTGATTGTCTCCATGGTAACAGAGGAAGCCCATCAAACAGCTCAAAGCCGCCTCTACTCTTGCCCGCATCATGGTCTTGTGTGATAATGTCCTCAGCTTGTTAAATATGTTCAACTTGGAGGTAAGATTAAAACTAATCAGGTAGTAAAGTCATCTCTTCTGCCCATAGCAGTTTTTCTTTCTCAATTGTTTTTCTCTATGAGTGGAATCCATCCTCTTTCCCTCTTGGAATTCTTTGCCTAATTCAGAATGTTTTGCAGTCCTCAGTGTGAATGGGATCTTCTGTGATCTAAGTCTCTCTGAGAATATTTAGGGTGGCTTCGTAGATGCAATTCCAGAAATAAGGTAACCATCAGTAAGATTCAAAAAGGTAGAAATAGTTTTGAGTAGAACCTTTTAATTTACTTCACTCCTTGTTTACCCGTCTCAACACAACAACTGCACTCCCATCTACCGTGCTAACAGTACTGGTAACCTTTAGTGCCGCCCTCGGCGCCCTCTGTAAATAACCAAACCAGAAGAGTTTTGGGATTTCCCTGAGCTGCAGGTTTAGCTCACTGATGACAAAAAGAAATGGATGCCAAGTCAAAATGCTTCAACAACTTCTATCGTGTCACCTTCAACATACAGTAATTCTGAAATTTAGTTGGATTTTGAGTACTGGTGGAGTATTTGTATTCCTTGCTCTACAGTTTTAGCTCAGTGATAATAAGTCAGAGTTGATAGGTGAAGTTTGGAATACTGAAACGCATTACATATTTCGTCATATTTCGTAATTATGTACGTTACTTTAGTAGTTTCCTTATTCCATCTTCAGCAATTTCCCAATCTCACAGTAAACATGGCTTCCTGTTGTACATTCTGAATTGGGTTTCCTTTTGAAGTCTCATATCCTGTTTCATGTTGAAGTTTGTACAGCATGCAAAATGTAGAGGAAGAACATCTCTCATCACATGTTGTAGCTGTCCGTGACAAGGTACGCAGACCGGCCATCAGGGGAAGATACAAGATGCAAATAATATACAAAGGCCTGACTAGACGTTATCGTTCCCTTTTTAAATTTCCTTCATAAATCTCTGTGAAACTATAAACATAAATACCGTGAAAAAAGTACGAAAATACAACATATGCCGAGTGAGAATCTGCCAGGTCAGTATTCCTGGATACATTCCAATATGAATTGATGTGTAAATGAGGCCCTAAAAAAAAAACTGTGTGCTGTTACTCACTGGACTACCACTGACTACACTAACAATTTTAATAATCAATAATTCACCAGTAAGATATCGGCGCTTTCTAATATAGAGGGCACCAATGGTTTTTGTCCAGGGGTAGGATTCTTAAAGGGATGGGAGTGTCCCTCCTCCATTTTGAGAATATTGAGTAAGGTTGCGATAACTTTATAACTTGAACAATCATTGACTACATCTCCTTGACCTCAAACGTTCCTCCCGTCTCTCTCAGGTCAGTGTCCTTTCCTCCTCTTTGCTTTCCTTGTTGTTGTATAGAGATGGTTATTCTACCCCACCGTACGCAAAAGGCTGACAAAGTTCAGTCTTCCGGTGTTTACCCCAGATTTATTTAACTTTTTTCTTTATCTTCCCTCTGACAGTCAGATTAGACAATAGAGCACATTAAAAATAGAAAACTCAGACCCTGTTCTCAGAAAGGTTGCGCAACTCTTTCCTGATTGGTAGATCACGGATTGGCAACCGTGTCACTCCATTACGTAAGTCAACCATTTGACCTGTGACTGGTTAATATCAAAATCTATCCCGTGACCCTTAGCAGTTCGGGGCTTGGGTCGATCCATCAACCTTGCCACGCAGCTGACACTGGCTCTCTGGACATCAAACCGTAAACTTCGTCTCTGTCTGTGCACTATGTAGGCCTCCGTTATCTCTCCGTTCCTCGGCTCTTCCTGTCAACGTCATGTGACTTTCTTCTTTCAATTTCAATCATCATCGTCAATTTAATCCTCGTTGATTTATGTGCCAGTCAAATCAGCAATAAATGGAACTTTAATCGCTAAATATCTCTATCGGATTCTCACGTCTCTCTCGTTGCGTTAACATCAGTCATTCCAAGACTGAGAACCCCTAAAACAACAACCTTATTTCACGTTAGTTTAAAACTTCGTGTCATATGCCGATAGAGGGGGAACACCCCTGATGCACCCCACCCACCTCAGGATCTGCCAATGCTCTCATAGCAGAAAGGAATATTATTATTGACCTTCCTTAGCTTGTGTTCATGACTGAATCACTGAAGATACACCACACACCCATACTGGACATGGTGTATTCCCAGATGACTTGTGCAAGTTTTGGATTGGTGGTTTCAATTCTAGTCCTCTAAGCAAAAGAAACAGACTCAAATATCTTATATTTACATCTGTTTTGATGGGGAGCTTGTACAGTAGGGCACTCAAAGAATAGTTGATCTTAATGAATACAAATAAGCAACACAGTATTTTAACCATTAAAGATTCAATAGAGGAAAGTGTTTGTCATTGTAAGCTTCACTCAGCAAGTTGTCAGTTCATGTAAAAATAAGTTTTTACGCTCATTAAATTTTTTAATCAAAGTAATTGCACGTTTTAAATATTAAACAGTCAAGAATAATATTTAGAATTTGAATTCTGATTGACGTGGAATTCTGTTTCTTTGTCCTTTTTCAGCCCATATTGAGCGGTGCCAAAGCCAAAGGGGTAAGTGCTTGCATGATATCGAGACCAATGGCTATAAACTCTCACAGTTGTGACAAATGTCTCAGTGGATTGTTCAGCATACTGAAAGTAGTGCAGTAGTTGAGTGGTATATAGACTGCTCTGTTAGCATTATATTACCGATTTTGTTAAGTGAGGTTTATATGTTTTGTTGTTAATGGTAAAACTTCTCATCTCTGTCAGTGTAGCTCTTGAAGCACTGTACATTGCAGAAAATTTGCAGACGGGAATTTAATTATGTTGCCAATGCATCTTCAGTCATGCATCATGTTACCATCGAAATTATTGTTCGCACAGTGGTGACTTAGTGTGTGACTCCTGGTTAAGCAGGTAGAGCCAAGAAACAGACCGAGGTCACTGACATTTTCTTGGCAAAACACCAGCTACCTGTAATCTGTGTGTACCGACAGCATGAGATTCAATGTAAAACTTACATGCAGTGTCTTGCTATGTAGTTTGTTTTGTCAACTTTAAAGGTGCCTTTGTTGTCACTGTTAAGTACTAACCGCTTTGTTTTCAAAGTTTAGCACCTAACGAAACCATCTGGGGCAATTGACGTGGCATCTGCATGAATGATTGTTAACCTTTCCACTTCCATCAAATACACCTGTGTGCACCAAACTTTCATTTTACTGTGCTTTAAAATTCAGCTGCATTCTAGTCAATAAGATCTACTGTAAAATTCAAATGATGCAGGTAGGTAATATTATAGTAGTGGTCCCCAAAAGGTATCATAGAGGATCAAAGGAAAATTTGCTGTGCGGTAAGGATCAGCTACAACCTCATCAAAGTAGTCCATGCTCCTTGCTCAGGATTACCATTTTTCATTTTCTTAAACAGATCACAAGTTTTACAGTCAACGATAACCGTAAACGTGGAGATGCATTTAGCATTGAGGTAAGCATATTGTGATTGTACAGATCTTTAATTATGTGAACATTAAAGTCGTCGTCTCATTCTGTGCTCGAAAAATATAGTTTTTAAGAAAATAGCCTGTCAGGCTTTTTCGGTGACAGATTGTGAAGCCCCGAATGCATTTTGCAAGATGCTAAAATAAATTTGTGTAAAAGTTGGAACGTTCACACTCGTGTACTTGTGTATGTAGCAGCCTACATAACAGCTGGAAACTAATCAGGAAGATACAGTTGTTACCGTCAGCTAATTTGCGGGAGAGTGCAGACGATCTCTTTTTCCACAGAATGAAAGTTGTGGGTAAAATCAGCCATTTCGCTGTTTGTTGACCCCGTGCTGCATTAAGACTACTATTGCTGCACTTTTATGTATCAGTCTTATTGTCACCAGTCATGTTTTCATATTGATAATGGAGCTCTCTAAAGTAAAGAACAAACTGAATACATACACTCTAAAAAGTATCCAAAATAGGCCTAGTAAAAAAAAAATGACTCATTTTGTGTAGTCTGTCCACATATTTTACTCATTCTCAATACTTTTCAAGTTACAAAGTACACAATCTTAACCATGTTCCCAGGTGGTTCTATGTACCTCCTATCCTACATGATATATCAATTAAAATAAGCTTATGCCTGGCTTAGGCCTGGCAAACTGATATGCAGTGTGGCAGTTCATCTTAACATTCCGAAAATTTCTGCTGAACTTTACTTCATTGCTGTTGAGGAATAACAAGCAAAAATGTCTTGAATTATTTTTTTACATGAAAATTGTACCTGTCTGTGTTCATGAAGTAAATGTGTTTATGAAGTAAATCTTTAAGCCCTTTCAAAGGATGTTTTCACAGTGATCAAGCTATTACATTAAACATACGTATGTACTTCTGAAAGCAATGCTGCTTCTACGATTGTTTTGCACAGTAAGTGAATGACACAATGATTCACTTTAATTGAACAAACACAAAAAACAACCCAACAGAGTTTCTAATGCTGTGCATTTACACAAAGAGCGCGGTCATTAAGATGTAATTGACTGGGATCTCTGTGGCTTTGACGTAGTCGACGTCCAACTGTGGTCCACGGCAACCAACCTGATAGTCCTCCATAATTAGGACTTGAATTGCTTATTCACTCCCCTCTCTGAAAAGGCCTACTTCGTACTTAATAAAGGTTACATTTTCCTTATCCCCTCTCCCAGCTGTATAATGTGACCTTTTGATGAGAAATTCCTCTTCTTATGTGTTTTATCTTGATTTTATGGATTACTAAGTCTAGCTTGTGATAGCCACAGTGAATATACCGTATGTCTAATTACTAACTATGTATGTTAATCACGTTGGTCGTGGCTGGTTGTCGACTTCGCCACAAGCCACAGAGATCACGGTCAATTACATCATAGTGGCCGCTCCCTTTGTATACATGCATAGTGTTAGAAACTCTGTTGGGCGGGAAGTTTTAATATATCATGTTGCCTGTGAGAAGTTCATTTCAAAACGTCAAGAATGTCAATGAAAAGGTTTGAAATGGCTTAAATAAGTCAGAAGACATGTTCCGTGACTGGAATTCCCCTCGAGGCCTAAAGAGTTGTTCGTGTCCGAGGGATGTAAATCAGACTCGCCTTTAGACCTTTTCAAATTCTGAGGCAGGAGAGAATGTTAGAACCTAAATCCACATCGTAAAAGTAGTACCCTCCAAATATGGCCAACCAGAAATAAGCAGGTACCTTTTCTGCAGAATATGCCACTTAAAAAAAGGTATTCTAGCATTATCTTGCCTCACAACATGTTTCAGTAGGCAGGTGCCGTTTATGATAGATCTTAATGGGTGTGTTTAGCACACAAAGTAATAGTCACAATACTGCATTCCAGCTGTCAATGTTGAGAGCATGACTGGCTTTTCTGTAACAGAATTTAAAAGCCTGGACACAGGAATCGATAGCGATGTGCACCTGGTGCATGGGATATTTCGAGAGCTGCTTATTGTTTTTCGTGGAGGTAAAGTCAAACTACACCCTTAAAATCATCATGACGATTCGCATTTAACATACATTCAGGTAGTCATTGTTGGTCAATTCCATTAGGCTTTTGTGATCCTACGAGCCCAGATCATTGAAGCATATACCAGAAACATATTTGTCCTATTATGTATGCGCTGGACTGAAGTCTGATAACACCTGGACAGTCTAGGAGACATAGAGGGATCAAAGTCATCTGACATGAATGGATGCACACTCCTACTATTTTCCCCCATAATCCATACAACAGTTTCAAGATACATACTGTAACAGTTTAAGGTAGGTTCAGTCCTGGATACATGTTGTCTTGCTCTGCTCAGTTACATACACAGATTCCAGACAAACTGACAATTAGTGACAAAGAGCCAAAAACAAGAAGAATCGTTGCGGACAAGAGACTTACGTTCCGAAAATGATGGAGCACCTCGAGGCCCTGGAGAGAGCCTCAAAGTCAGCAGGAAAAAGATGAGACCATTACCCCCTGATGATCGTAGCCTCGGTTTACATCTGAAACTGTAAATACGTCCATGGGCCAGCAACGGACAAACTCACATAAACTGAAAATCCATTTAGTTATTAACCATCTCTGATTTGAATAATCCAATGTAGCT
Organism: Stichopus chloronotus; assembly: GCA_021234535.1. NCBI lineage: Eukaryota > Metazoa > Echinodermata > Holothuroidea > Aspidochirotida > Stichopodidae > Stichopus > Stichopus chloronotus. The sequence continues at coordinate 33,327,912 of CM037833.1, read as the reverse complement.
GCTTACATAAGTGTGTTGCCATTTTTGTAATGATAATCCTATTGTTTTGAGCCTTTTGTGAACATACAGTGTCATAATTGATTTTACAATAACTGATGGTTCTTGTAAGTGGCTTTCGATACGTTTGGTTGAAAATTTTTGTACAACTTTCACAGTTGGCAGCTGCTCATTAATTTCTCGAGATCGCAATGCCTGCGCCAAGAAGAGAGCCATTCAGGTGTACGTGGTAACTGAGGAGAAGATCAACTTCATCAAAGAAGTTACAATACCAGAGCTACCGATGATTCTTGTAAGTGATGCATGAAAGCCTAGATGAAAATAAAAGAGACATCATTGATTTTATTGTCCAGAAGAGAATTTTTAATTCTTTGATTCCTGTTGGTGTTCTGTCCAATCGCAGTGCTATAGCAGCTGTTACTGTAGAAAATTGGACTGGATCAAAGCAAGCACCAGTGTCCTCATCATTTTTTGTCCTATTTCACTGTGCAGCACCTTAATGATGCTTTTAAAACTGTCCACTGCATTTCTCATTGCTTCCCTCTCTTTACAGTCTGTAAAGGAGACTATGAATGGTCATGACTGCTGCCCTCATGTTTGTCTACTTGAATCAGCCTCTGGCCTTACCGACCTATGAACTTCAGATTTGCATGTTCAAACTTGCAGTGCTTAGCTCTCAGCTGCTGTTGGCAGTATAAAGGTGACGCATATTTCTTAGTCGTGCTCTTTTAGACTTACTCTCGGCTTCATCATCGCCTCCAGTATAGAGTCTACTTCTTCATATTATATAGTGTTACAGTCCACATTTGTAGCACTCAAGGGTGTGGCTCCATGGGCAAGTTGGAATATTTCTCTATAGACACCAAAGAGATACTGTATGTTGTGACTTTCCATAGTATTTGGGATTTAGTAATAGCAGATAACAGTAACAGATACATGTGTTAGCTTCTTAATTAATTTCTGACAACAAACCAAAGAGGTAATTTTGGAAAATGTATGGAAACCAGTTCTGAGTTTTGTGTGTTGTGTTATAAACAGTTATTTGAGAATGTATTTTGTCTATTTTTGTATCTTTGCACTGTTTTGGTAGTCTATTTTTGTATTTGGTACTTTAACAGTGTACACGGAAGTAACAGAATAAACCTGCGAAAATTCAAGAAGAACAGTCTGTGCCTTCTGTCAAGTCCTTTGGTTAGTTGAGTCTACACCCTCACCATCGACCTCTTCACAACCAGCTACAGTGAAAACTCAAGACGAATGTACCTGGCTTAGGCCATCTGTATCAGAAGTTTATGGTGTAATTTTTAAGAAGCCTGCACCCCCGCTAACAGATGAGCCAACATGGAACTGCATTGTACCGTTTTCTTGTTTACCGTTTTCATGTGTACAGTACGTATGTCTTTAAGCTTCAACGCTATTATTCTAACGACTGTTGTACTGTAGACTGAATAGAAGACCAGGGGTCTGCATGGTGCATGTGCAAGAGCGTCTGAAACAGAAGATTTGAGCAAGACGTCCGGCAGCTTCTCAAGGTATTTTGTTCTGACTAGACAACCAGGCCAATTAGTAAAGTAATGATAGCATATAAAGAACTGTGCACGGTTTGCAACTATTATTCGTACCGTGAGGCGGAGCTACAGTAGCCTAAAGCTATTTGCCTCATTTGTAAATTAATGTAACATAATGTTTATCTTTCAGCCTAATATAGGCTGCATTGCATGTTATAATTACAACCAGTGTCACGTTGTGCTCTAGTATAGTCCATGCCCTGTATTTTAATTTTTATATTCTGTAAGTCTGAGTTTGACAGACTGGTGTAGCTACCACAGATGAGGGTCCCCCAAGAGGTTAATGAGCTATTTCGTAGTCAACTTTATAATAGTCAAATTCAAGACTTCGCTTCCCTTTGAGTGAAACCAAAGCTACTATATGAAAGTTACTATGTCAAAAGTCACAATGTTGTGATCACAAAATGGCTCTCTAACTTGGAGATTTTCCACAAGCTCAGGGGATGTAGTCACGACCAAATCTAAAATATTCTCACCTCTGTTTGGAGTCTTAACATATTGTGTTAAAAATAAATCTCGTGTCAGTGATAAGAACTCCACACCTTCACTTCTTGTTGTTAAAAGATCCCAGGAAATTGATCTGTGATTGAAGCCTCCAAGGAGGACAACTGATTCATGTTGCTGGCAGGCTTTCCTAATTAAATCATGAAGAGCAGTTTCTGAATTTAAACCTGCAGAAGGACTCAAATAGCATGTACCACTAACAACAGAGCCTCCATTAGTATGTACCTTACACCAAACTGTTTCAGTATCCTCAGTCAAAGTGTAGTCTTCTATGGTAACTGCATTGAGGCAAGTTTTTACATACATCAGACAACCACCTCCTTCTTGCCCTTTGCGATCATTCCTCATCAAATCATAGCCTTGAAGGCTTAATTCAGCATCCTTGATGTCTTCATTACCCCAAGATTCTGTAATACAAATTATATCAGGATTTAATTCAAAAGCAAAACGTTGGAGTTCATCTATACCTTGTTCACAATGCTTCTTGCATTGACCAGGAAAACTGATAATTTGTCAATTAAGTAACTTTCTGTATTTACACTATTTACACTTTGTACATTTACTTGATGGACCTCTTGTGATCTCTTTCTTGTTTTTAGTTCCTCCCGCAAGACTTTACACGTTCTTTTTCTTTCTTTGTCATTTTCAGGACTAATGAATACTTTCTCATAACCAGCACACTCTTTCAATTTCTTAGTATTTTCTAAAACTTTGAACTTCTGTTGTTTCTCTTCTAGTTTAACTTGTAACCTCTCCTTCTTCTCTTTTCCTCACCAATACGAGAAGCTTCTACCACATTCATTTTAGGAGTTTGGTCTCTGCTTGGAGGCGTAAAGCAGGAAAAATTGAGTGCCGGCTCAAAGAAAGTGAGAAACCAGGCCTATGTAAAGTAAGGGAAGCTCGCGATTGCCTTAACAAAGTCATGGAAGAAATTTCAGAGACTTACTATGATTTAGACAATCTTTTGTCCGAAGCAAACGAACAGGATTCAAAGTATAAGTATGGGTCTAGCTCAGGAAAATCTAAGAATACACGTAAGTCTACAGAGTCAACTACATCTAAATTTAAAGTTGATGCTGTCACAAAGGCAGCAGCCCTGAAGGCTAAATTAAAATATATAGATACCGAACTGAGACGCAAGACAGAATTAGAGAAAATTAAAACCAAGAGAGCACTTGAAATGGCCAAAGCCCAAATTGATTCTATCGCCAAAGTTGAAAACAAACCATTTAGCGTCCTCAATGAATTTCCAGATGAAGGTATCAAGTTTACTGAAGAATATGTATAGACTCATACCAAAGCTGCTAGCTTGTTGCAAAACTTGTCACGTTCCGAATTAGATTTAAAGACAGGCCTAAGTAGAGAAACATGTGCAATGAAACAGAAGGTGAAACCAAGGGTTAGTGAACATGAAGGGTTTGGAGTTCTTAATCCTAATGGAAGTGAGTTTGTACAATGATACCTCGGTCTCTTGGCACTACTGGAAACACTTGGGTTCATGTTGATGTGCATCCAGCACATGTACCATTGGATGTGCCTGCAATGTTAGACAGTATTCCGCCTCCATCAGAAGGCATAACTTTGAGGTTTGTTTCTTCTGCCAACAATGCTCTTGTTACTGCCAAGGTGCCATTTTCTTCTCATGTATTCAATCCGAACACTCAAGTAGATACATTTGCAAAGATTCTGGCAGAACAGGTGAATCTGAATATACTTCCTGTACCTGAACCTGTACCTGTACCTGGTATTAAAATACCCAGGTTGGAAATGTGCATTAGACTCTTTGTGAGGTAACAAAGGTGTTCCACCCTCTGAACGGATTTATAATGTGAAGAGATATTTGACTGGTAATCCTAAGTTGTTGCAGGCTTACCATTTATATTCAGAGAGGCCTCATCCCATTGAGTCCACTGGTAGTGCAGCAACATAGGAAGAACGGGTGGGAAAGAGTGTAGTAAAACTACGCATGCCACTTTTAGAGAAATGTGTGGGTAAATATAAACTCTCCATATTTGCTTAGTTAAGCATCCAAAGTGCTTCTCTCATAAAGAAGTGAATACAAGGTTTATGCTTTTCCCCTTTTCTCTGCAGGAAACAGCAACCTTTTGAGTGTTCCAGGCTTGGACTTATTTTTTGTAACAATAATTAAGTAGCTGTTTACTGCCGACACAGATTAAAAATTCGCTAATGTTGGCAGGATGTCACCTTGTAATGAAGCGGATTACATATGCATAGGTCAACTAAAAGCAATGGTTCTTGACCAGAGGAAAGCTTTAGCTCAATCGAATTACCCTGTTAGGCAGCCAAACTATCTCTTAAAATATTCAACAGTTATGCAGTGTCCATTGTACTCTTGTCAAGCTCACCTACTGTGAAGCTTGAATATTTATTCATTTCGCTGGCTGCATTTGTTGGCTTGATTTGCATTATTGAAGTTAACCTAGCTAAATACTGGATGCGTTAGACTAAGATGCGTTATGAATAGTAAAGTTAGTAAATGCTCACGTATGAAATTAATTTCTTACTAACGTTACCAGTACCAACTTAGGCCTAGCCTATACTGTAGCCATGAGGGCGGGAAAATCCAGTTGGAACCAGTTCAGACACTGTACCGTTGGCCGTCACATGCTAGTACCGTTACAAAAAGTCCCGGAACATAGCTCTTGTTCTAGGGTCCACATGACCACTGGGCATGTCATCTGACTCAAAACTTCTCCTGTTGGTTGAAAACTTCGTGATGGCGTGTGAGGGGCTCGTTAAAAAAAAAAAGGAGGTCAAGGGACATGCGCAGTAACTAACAACTCCCTGATAACAAACTTTGTTCTGCTGCTCGCGGGTCTAGGAAGGTTGGGATTGTGATTTACTTACAGCCTATTGCTTAGCTCGTAAAACAAAGTTACCGCAATTATTGGACATGAGACTCGACTGATTGCAAAGAGACCCTTTGTGTGTCTGTTTACTTAATCGATTTGTATTGATAAAAAGATGCAAGCAGAGAGTTGTACAGAAATATGAAACCAACTTTATGGGGTAAGATGCCCCTGAGTTTGTGGTGTAAGGTTATTGCATAGTTGATCTAAACACCCAATTACGTAACATGCACCTAGCAAACTTGGCTTTCAGAAGTTGCAGAGCGAAATCCTCAATGACATTTCGTTGCAAGTGTGTTTATATGTATTATTGTTTTTGCGATGATGACTTTTGGAAGATTGGAGAAAATGCAAAACTGACATGGTAATTGTGGTGTGTTTCACAGTGTCATTATTTTCTCCTATTACTAGGTAGGGAGTCACCTTTAGTTAACTTTTATCATTACTTTTAAAGAAGACAACAGTAAATGCTTCCTTGATAAAACACTCTGGCATAAATTATTTTCACTTGCCCTTGGAATAATGGTTAGGGCCCCTTCCTTTGACATTAAATATTTATTCACAAAGCAAAAACAAAACAGAAAAATGTTTGTAAAACAGACAAGGTGTGATGAAAATTGGGGCTGCTTTCAATTCTAAGATTAATTCGGTCATTACTCCAAGTATGTTTTTTTTCTCGTTACATGAACCTTAAAGCAGGTTTGTTTCAAAAAAAAATTACAAATACACAAAAAATTTCATACGATTACTTAAAAGTTGCTTTGCAGAATTGTAATGTGTTATTTCACTAAGATACCACAAAACATTTCCTGTATTATTTACAAGTTTTTGTTTCTTTTCACTTTCTACCATTAGATACTGAATTTGACCCTCAAGAAGTAATTATGATGTACATGTTTGGTATATGTTGAACACTGAATAAATGGAGAAAAAAAAAAAAAGGTTTGTTTCAAATAAAACATTGTTAATTAATACACTAATTCTTACAATTAATACGCAGTAATTCTGACATGCAATGTAATGAAAACTGATATTACAGAAGAAACTACAAGTAACTCTCAAAAGCCAACAAAAGTTGCTTAATTTGAATGAAGCCAAAAATACCCATCCTTTAGGTCCCTGTTAAAAAGGAACATCTTATTATATATTGTACTTAATACTTGTAGTAGTCAAACGTTTACCAGGGTTATAGTTTAAAGGTTTTAGGGCTAAAAATGTAGTAAATATACTGGCAAATGGTTGGTGTAGTGTATCTTCAATCTAATGAACTCTCACGGCTGCCTGCCGTTGAGGTAACTAATACCTTTTATTTTAAATATTATAAAAATATCATTCCTAATCTATCATCCCTAGTTGTAACATCTTTACTGATGATATGATACATTACTGATACAATGCTACAGAGAACTTAAAGCTTGTGACACATCCTCATGTTAAATGTGATGTAAGATAATGTCAGATCAGCAAAATAATAACATTGTTGAAATCATGATGCATATGTACATTCTGTTTACCAAATCAACACTGAAAGTGAGTTTTGATTTCATATATCATGATCATGAGGATATAAAATTTTTGCCATGGCACCTTTTTTATTTTACTTCATATATCATAATTTACACATTTTCCCCCTTACAGCAGGCAAGGTTGACTTGTACACGGTGATATCAAGTGACCAACCTGAAACAGGTGTTTCTTAACTTGAAATTTGTAAGATAGCAGGATGAATGGAGTGTGTCAGAGAATGGTATCTGTTACTTATTAGAATCAGTGACATAAAGTCTTCATAAAATTCTTGTTTTGATCTTATTCTAATCAAATTAGTTCTCCTACTGTTGTTTAACCTATGACTTTCAGTCACTTATAATTGAGTCAGGCATTACAGGTTGTCAAGTTGTAAAATCACAAAGTTGGTTTAATTCTTACAAAATGAAAAGCAAAAGTGTAATACTTATCACTAAATTTGTCTTCTGGACACTGGTTCTAAGTGAGAGCCATTAATGAGCAACCATGTGTTTGCATAGGCCCTACGTGAGGAAATCTTTCATGGGCTATACTGTATGTCGGAGTAACATTGGAGTATGAACTGCAGTGTTACTTCCTCATTGGCCAATGCAATGACAATAATATTCTTTAGAACAATGGGTAGGTTTTATTTATTCGTTTTTTGTGACTGGAAATATTGGAAAATCAAAAACTTCCAAATTTTGTATTTACAGAAATTTTACATCATGAAAACACAGTCAGCAACATTTCAAATTTACTGACAGTACCTGATAATCAGCTGTTAAGAAAAAAGATATTTTGTGATTAAAAAATAAAAAAAAAATATCCGAAACTTATGAATTCCTATTATTTATGTTCACAGACAAGTTTCTCACAGGATTGCAAGAACAAGGCAAATTGACCCCAACAAAAACAAATGTTTGACAAAGAGTGGATGAGGCTGGTACCATCACTACCCTCTTCAATCCAATGATTCATGAGGTCACATTGACCTGCAAAAATGATGAGGATGTGGATGTTTTGGACCAACTTATTCAAAAATTCCTCGACATGAAAAGCTGAGGGGTTTAGTGGTCATCTGTGGAAATGGGTGTTGCTTAAGGCACCAAGGAAGGGTGACAGACTCACTTTTATTGGAGCTACACTTTTGAAAATATTTTGTGGTAAGTAGGTTTAAATGTACTCTTACCATGCCCAATGATATTCCATTTTCATTCCTCAGGCAGAGACATTAGTGAAGTAGTACTGACGTAGATTTTGTTTTCACAACAGCTGTTATTACTCTGGCACCAGCTTGCATTTTTATTATCTGCAAACTAATGCTTGGATTCTGCCACATTCCCTGTGTGTGGAGGGTGCACTATAAAAAATTTGTGTATGCCCAATGTAATCATTTACACTCAGTGATACTCAATATGAGTTTTCCTTTTGATATAAATAATTCATGATTTCATCAAATGTGAAGTAGGCTTATAACTCATTCATGTTTAAATGTAAATGTATACAATATAGAAGCATCCGCTCTTAAATGAGGGAAATTTGTGATTGTTTGGTAGTTATTAGAAAATTGTCCAACAACAGCTTTGAAGGTTGGCCAGTATGCAGACTTCTATTAGAGATCATTTTGGCCTACAATGGGCTATTCAAAATGATACAAAACCCCAAGACAATTATTTAACTTAGTAAACTTTTAGAGCAGTAATCTCATTGAAATGCAATGAATTGAGGTTTCTGTTATCAATAGTGGGAGAGTGCACAAACTTGGAACATTCAATGACCTGATCACTCCAAAATTATTCGTTTTCAGACTTTGAGAAACAGTCGGCTCAAATATCAAGGAAAGCAGGCAATGCAACAAAGAAGCAGAAAGCTTTGGCAGGTATGTATGTGTCTGAGGTAAAAAGAGCTTGTTTATGGCTGTGCAACATGATAATGACACTTTGGAATATTGGCTGTAGGTCTATTAACCATTAACAATGGTGAAAATATCCACAACAGCCATCAAAATCCATTCAGTACAGGTGATTTAACGGCAAATTCTTTCTTGTACCTGCATCATGAATAAACATTGGCTAAGTATGCAAATTGCTGATGTCAAGAGAGGGACTCGTATGATACGTCCAGTTGACTTACTTCCAAAAAGTACATCTATTGATGTCCCTGCAAATTATTTGAAATTGCATTTGATCCTTGTGTGCTCAAAATCAAATTGCTGAATCATCATTTTCTCTTACAGATATCACTACACCACAGGCAGCATATGGGACCAGGACCATGAAATAGTCTAACGAGGAAAACATCCTCCCAGTCAAAAGGTCCAAAAAAGAGGATGCAAAAGGTAAAGAAATGTGAGGTCCATTTTTAATCCACTTACCTCCTTTTTGCATTGTGCATATCATTACAGCATGCAAGAACTGTTGCATGAAATCACTTTCTTTACAGCTGTATCATAATGATTTTACAATTTTGGCAGAGCACATGAGTAAGGCTTAGCTAGTGTTTTTAAGGAAATGTTGCCTTTTTAGAAACCAAGATATCAAATTCTCTTGTGGAACCACAAAAATTACTGTTGAACAATATTTTTTCTTTGGAGGTTTTGCAAACACATATTTCATATACAGATCTCTGGACTCTTGAGAGGAACTAGTGAAAATTTGGCATTTTAGGTGCCCCTTCTTAAATGTGACTGAAGACAAATGTACCCTTAGCAATACAACTTTAAAATGCCCCCTTGGTGAATGTGGACATGGTAAAATATTTGTATGTGAGACCCACAGTGCAAGCAAGCAACGCAGACTGTTCCTTGCAGGACATCAATTGCCTTTGAGCGTTAAGTTACATGATGATGAAAAATTGTGCCAATATTTATGAAGTGTATGCATTACCAGTGTAACCGTTCGTGGTAAAGGCCTGCAACTAAAATAATGACGCCAAAGGCTCGACGGGAATTATCACGCTCATTGGTTTATTTCTACTTACCTTGTCAATCTCCTTCCCAATTCCGTAATTCCCGTGAAACTACAAAATACAAATAGGCAATACTGACACAAACTACAAAAATAGAAAATGTTACAAAATATAAGTATTATATCAAAATATGACCAGTAGAATTGCACTAAATTACGAGTTACGCAAACTGCGATATTACACATATATATACATTGCATGTACCCCATACATGTCACGTGACAATGATATATATACTTTGAGAAAAGATTGACCACTCCTTGGAACAAATACGTGAGAACAAACTCGCAAAACCGATATCCGAACTCACCGCAAACCTCGAACATAAATTGGCGAATTACAAATACACATGCTAAATAGTCACAATTGGCAAAACGCATAATTTAACCCAGTGCAGCAAATAAGTAATTACGTACCTCTTTGGGTCCAAATTTACTCCAAAATACAATAAGTGAAAACACTCACGCCCAAGCTACAGTACATGCCTGTGCAAGGTGACCACCAGTTACAGGCCTGAAAAGCATGTATTTAGCCAGAGGTCTAGGCAAGGACTGAGGCTGCACATGTACAGGCTGCCTTCCCTTTCAAAGTAGCCCATTGTCCCATCCTAGACAAAAATGTACAGGAGCAATTTAATCCATTCAACTATTTCTACACTGCAGTATACAATGCAGGAATTTAGTCCAAAGTACATTAGGAATGCACTGCACACAATCCACAAATCATTACAACCAGTATTGTAAGCTAACAATTATGATATTTCAAAAATATCTAAGAGAATGTGGTGACCTCCATCCCAATTTTCTGCAGTGGAAAAGGATTTTGTTTTGTTACAATTTCCTTCATTGTCATGCATAGTTCATATTTTGGTCTGAAGTAATTCCATCCCCTATTTTCTTCACAGCTCTCGAGATAAGACAGGCAAGGGAGAAAATGAGATATTTAATTATTGCGCAAAACACTACCACAAACATGAACACGATGACAGACCGCACAACAAGGAATCACTCAGGACAGTGTGTGAGGAAATAAACATACAGTACACTACAACAGAAACAGACACACACACAGAAAATTCAAGTACAGAAGCTGACACAGGACATTAATAGCAGAGGTGCAGAAGACAGAGAATCAAATTTTACACAACGTCAAACAGTCAGTACCACATATGTCAACATACATTGCACCTCAGCAGAAACTGACACACCACCTCACACACACAGCAACAACATACAACACAAGAGCACGGCTGTGGACAGCATACAAACATTCGACAACACACAAACACCAGAGTAACCTAGCAATTTCGACTTATTAATTATTAACACAAACGTCCTACACAACACAGATTCACTCCCACAATATGCAGAAGGTCATCCTTTAAACAAATCCCCACACATGTCACATACTTCTATGAACAACATACAACAGCCAACACACAACAATCCTCGTCGAAGTTTTGAAGACAATATTCAGTCATCAAACAAAGAACCACAGAACTGGATAGCACCGTCTCCTTTAAATATGGCAAATTTTTCTAACTTGGATACGTTAACTTCATGTGTAAATCGTAAATTGATTTGGTGAACTCTGTCATAATAATGCAGTAGTAGAGGTGGGACATTGATTGACAGAGCCTCAAAATTGCGTCAATCAGCAATAGCATGTATTGACTGTTCCAACACTGTCAAGGTGACAAAGGTGGGACTGTTTGCTACTGAAGTGCAGTTCAAGGAATAGTTTTTCTTTTGGTGGGAGGGGCCAAGCAGAGCACAATAGTTGGTTGGCATGCAGTGCTATGTGAAAGCTATGGCCTTGAAATGTCCACCCTCCCCCCTCCCCACCCAAATAGCAGAAAGTGACTCTGCTCATGCCTCTGTAAAGGTGTCCAAATTCCAGACATTCATTTTGTGATCTTGTGTTTCCAAGCCAATTCTCCTCAAAAAATAAAGGTCAGTGATATAGTCATTATTTTAAAAGTTTTTTGGGGGGATAGATCTAGTTGAGTTTGTGTGGGGATAGGTACTGAAGTCTCATACAGCATCTCCACCTTAGAGACTTTGCTTTATGTTAAATTGTTGAATATATAATTTTTTTTTTTCTTGCAGAAATGACGTACTATGTGGAACAAACCAACAGAGACACAGCATTTATCTAGCAATAACTTAACAAACACAATTTTGTAAGTTTTGCTTTACTCTACATGTGCATGAACATTGCTTTCAAGGTGCCCCAGAGATATCTTACATGAATCCGGGCTTTCTAACATGAAATTTAATTAGTTGTGTGAACCTGGTGAATGGGGCATCTCTGCATGCTAATGTATTTTGCAACACACCTACTATGTCAGTGTACCATCAGAATCATTCACCACCTGGTATGTTGTATGAACCAATTGTGTCGTCATTTCTCTGTATTTATATTACAGTATACTACAAAGGAAACTGTGAAAATTCTTTGCTGTGTTGTAACAGAGATCTTGAGTTTGGTCTTGAAGGAGAAGAAAAGTCCAGATGTTTGACAATGTTAAATAAGAGACTAACATTTGGTGGACACCATCACCATATTGCATTTAAATATGTAGTGTTTACTTTCCAAGAATACTGCAATATGAATTTTCATAAAAAAATAAGTACGCTAACATTGTGAGATTGTTATGACATTATTGGACAAAATGTCCTAATCCAAAAACGGATAGGAACACTAGCTATTTTGCCTGTGTTGCCCCAAGATCCACTAGATTTTGCTGACGTTCATTTGAGATGACCATGTAAATGGAAGCCAGAATGCACTGTAGTACCTTAGCTTTTATCATGCATGATGAAGCGAATTCTCATATTTCTCTATATGTCCTCAATGGAAATGAGAATTTCACCATGTTTCGGTTTACAGGTCATTCGATAAATATCAGTTCCTTACTCGGTGCAATAATTTTTATATCAGATATGCTTCTGTCAGAGATGTTTAGAATGAACTTTGGATATTTTTATGCTTCTCCATGAAGAGATAGAGTTCTTACACGGCTACGTGTAGCCCTATGTTCATTGTAGTTGGTGCGACATTTACTTATGCTTTCTCAGCTTCAAAAAAAAAGAACAAAGTTAACTATCTTTTTTAATCTATTATTTTTGGATACGGTAAAAGAGGAAGAAAGAGAGAGAACTTTCCATGTTTAAAAGAGTGGATATTGAACTTGACTTTCTTGAAGATTTCGTGGCCTTAAAAAGATTTTTATGGCGATGTTCTACTTCTTCCTAAGGATGATGTCTTTTTAATGACTTTGAACGGCGGGAGACTTCCTTCTCTTTCTTCCTGGTGGATGCTTTTAAGAGCGTTGGTAGGAGACTGTTGGCCTCGGCGGATTCAGAAATGGGGTTCATATCAGTCATGACTCTAACTTCAATTTCGAGGAATCTCTCACGTTGCCTTTTATATTGGCGTGACAGGTTACTTTCCAAACTCTGCGGAGCCTTTTTCCTGCCCGTCGAAGAAGAGAGTTCCAAGAACTCTTGAATTGCTTCCTAACCCCGGGAGCCTAAGTGGATCTCCATGGACCTTGAACTGGTAGGGTACGCTTTTAGCTTAGTCTACCTGTGAGATGCCGTTAGTTAAAGCGATGATGTTCGACTGAATTCCCTTTGAAATCTTCAGACGAAGATACCTTTTGGTTGCGTTTATGACCAACACAGGAGTTAGGAACATAAACGTGTGTACGAGTGACTGGGAGGAACACAAAACAAATTACAGAGAGTTATTGCTACAGAGTATCTTATTTTTTATGTGTAAAGGTGTCTGAAATACGGAATAAGGACCAAATGCAAAAGAGGAGATATAGGAATCGGTCTGAAAAGAGTTTGGCAACGTAATGAAACGGAATCACATTGGAACCCTTTATTGAAATGAATCATGTAATTTTTTTTTTTTGTTTTGGAGAAAAAGAGCAAAGTTAGGTATATTTTTATTTTAGGAGACTAAACATAAGATTTACAAACACAAACATGCAGGATAGGCCTTATGGCCATTGAGGATTGCTGAATTGTGTCCTAAATGTGCTTGCAATCTTACATTAAACATAAACATACTTGGACTTATACAAATATATGTTTCTTACTTCAGGACGAGTACCACCTTAGTCAAAGAAATAAGGGAGCAACTACAAGCGCATTGAAAAGTAAATTCTAATGTGATTTTATAAATAGTGGGCCTAAAAGCATGAGATATATATTTGAAATGAATTGAGATCTCTACGTAGGCAGATTATGTTGAAACTGTTTCGCATATCGTCACGTTAGGATAGAAACAGTTCTTTAAGGTGACTACAACGACCAATTATGATATCAGACAAAAATAATCTTGCGTTAGTACCAGGTTGGTGTCATTGTTCCAATATCTAAATCTGATATCATATAGCCTACAGAGATTTGCTTAAAACTGGTATATAGATAGAAGAGTGCTATAGTCCTTGTGTACTTCCTTTCTGTAACAAAGTGACAAGATCCAAATTGATATTTGAAATGGATATCCTAGACTCCATGATAAGAATCCCATTCCCATATGAAGGTAGTGTATTGTTTAATGTTAGCCAACACACTACATATATATTGTTAGCTTTCTTCGGCAACACTTCAAAGAGTTTATACACTGCTTTGGGTGTAAAAAGTCGACATTAACCAATAAGCTACACCCTGCCAAAATGCTAAATAAACCTCCAACAACTAAAATCAACTGGTATGACTTAAGATAACACGAACGAGAATTCATCCATCAGTCACTTTATTATTTTCATACACAAACTAGGATTATTGACTCTGTAAAATCACAAATATGTTACTGGATAATGTATGGATCACACACGTTGCAGATGAAATAATTCCTAACAAGGTCAGTTCAGGTAGAAACGTATGTTTTCGCAGCCTCTACCAAGAATGTAACTATACAGTTATAAATATGGCAATGTATGTTTTCCGTGCCTTTTGTGTATTTATTAACATCCAATACATAGCCTAAGTCTCCACAGGAATGACTTACCTATGGATTCAATCAACATAGCACTCACTCGTGCGTCATCCATCTATTGTCAACACGACTCTCTTAAGTTGCAGTGTATTGATAAGGGAAGTGCAGAATAAAACCGTCCACCTTTCTACCTAAGCTATAGACGAGTATCAACCTTATCTTTCAGTGTTGCAGAAATGTATGCAAGTCATCTCTTTATTTTAAATGAAAATGCATTGTGGTCTCACGAATGTGGTGCAAGTCTTACCGTGACCACGTATTCTTGTCTTTTCCGTAACGTTATTTTATCCGAAACCATAGACCTTTGCTTCCAAATCCATTAGATATATATATGTATATAAAGAAAAAGAATTTAATCAAGAGGAAAAAGACGAAAGTAGACGTTGACACTTTAAACTACTGAACTTGAAGTTAGATTTATTTTGTATCCAGGTACACATCAGTGCAAAAAATACAGTAATTTGGCTTTAGCGAACATGGTAATGAATTGAACTGGGCATCTCACTTAAGAATTTACAACATACCTATAACAGTTCCTTGTGGTTTGCATATTTTGCAACATCTCTACAAACGTGTTTTCTTAACTTTAATATGGTTTGATCTGATTTGGTCAAAATTGGACTGCTAACAACTATCTGGGAGAAAATAAAAATTCCCAGACATGTGCTAGTATCCCTCCTAGATACATTTGCATTACTATGTTAATCACTCTAGGCTTTTATTATAGATCATCTAATCTAAACGTAACATAATGTTTATTTATGTATGTTACATTTATTTCAGAAGAAATGTATATGAAAGAAAATTGCATGAACATTCTTTTAGCAGAAGAATTGTAAATATAACTAATTGTAATTACATTGACTATCTGAGAAGAAGTGCAAAAAAGGCAAAAAAAAATGTATGATTCCAGAGCTTTTTAAAGTATTTTATAAGTACATGGAGAACTAAAGCTGACTTACTTTTATATCCTTTTATACAACAGACTTCATTAACTCTTTTTTTTTTTTTTCAACATTACCCCAATGATCAAAGTATTTCCTTCACAAACGCAAATGTTCGTTTCTTGTGAAAAGTTGAGTGGGATACAACTAAATCATGAGAGCTTGAATTGCCATTGACGTCTTCACACTTTGAAGAAAGTAATTAAAATATACCTTGCCTAGAAAAATGTGTCATTTACTTTCATATTTGTTTTTAAAACAACACTTTAAAAATGGATATTTGTTCACTCTTTCTTGGCAAGGTTATCCATCGAAGATCATTTACACCCGATAAATATAAGCTAAGCGTCAATTGTGTAATACTACCAAAGTATAGCAAAGTTAATTTACTCATTTCGTCTCCCATTATTTAAGCAATGGTAATATGTAGAGTCACCTGACGCTGGACTGGGTATGTGTGAGACTATATGTTTAGTTACAACCTTCACTCTAAGTTAATAGGTAAACTTTTACACAGGTTGGTTATATATGCCTCGTTGAATAAAACAGAAATACCGAAGTTGTTCAAAAAGTTATCCTCCTTGGGTAACAATTGGTACCAATGGGTATTTTAACCAACTTTGTTTTTTTTTTTTTAAACACGGCTTATAATGATGGATAAGAACCCAATTAGAGTGTACGCATGTACAATCGCAGTCAAACTACGGTAAATGAGTGTACGCACTGAATGTGCTTTTTTTTACACTCAACCTTTTAAATATTAGCTACGGCAACCAGAGACGTAGTTTTACAAATAATTTTCCACAAAAAAAGAATTTAACGTAAAATTTTATCGTTCACCGTAAATTCATGATAACATATTGCATTTATAGAACCAAATTTAATTAATACATACACACAGCTTAAATAAAAGACATAGGATTTATTTAAAGGAATACATTTGTGAATAGTAAGTAACAGACATGCCTAAACATATTTGCTACAAACAGTGTCTATGTTGTTGATAAACATGTACTGGAAGACGTTGTGCTCACACCTCTCTTCTGTATCGTGGTGATTATTCTACTTATTCTGGTGTGGCTCTTAGCAATAACTATGCATTCTACACAATACTTTAATTGTACAAAAAAAGACATATTTTTTGCGCCACAAGTAATAGGGAACTACAAACCAGTTGACTATAATGAAATAATTCATGGCCCAGTGAACAGGAAGGCAAGATCCGAAAACCATTGACCTACGGTATGGCTTTAAGTACACTGTGATGTAACCCCGCACGGTGGCCAGGTAAGTTAAATGCCCACTTTGGTAAATTCACACAAAAATCATTGTAAAACTTATTGCACGGGCTGATTACGTAGCGTCATGCGTTCTGTTTTAAATATACATATCAGATGAGTAAAATTTCAACTTTCATAGCAGCTGTAAAAAAATAAATAATAAAATAACGTTCGGAGTGCCGCTGTAAGATTTTATCATCCTATAAACAAACTGCGTTATTTTTAATGAAATGATAGTACAGTGGAGAATTTGTTCGCACTTTTATTTAACCACATAGTTATTCCCCTTAACAATGCACACAAATTTGTTTAATCCCCATCCCCCATAATAGTAGTAATAGCAACAAGAGGGCTCTCTCATCGCCATCAAACATTGATTTAAACAAAGAGATGCGGGCTCACCAATCTATGAATTGCTTTATGTATAAAATGTCCATCGATACCATCTTCTATCATTGAAAGATTGTTATTGATATTCAACTAAGTGTTAGTTCTAAATATTTTGTCCTTGAATCATCAATTGGCAGTCTTTCCTTATTTGGTGTTATCAACAACCTGACGATGGACGTTGACCTTCCGAAACATGTAGTTATTTTAAATGATAATCTTTGTGTACACTGAAAATATATTGATGTTTCCCATCAAATCAGTGTGTATTGTTTCACTTTATTATATTATATTACATTGTAATGACGTCATTTCCATTTCTCCCATACAGCTGGTAGCTGCAAAGTGCGGTACATCAGCTGGGAGAGTTAGATGGTTTGCATCAGTCATGGTAGTCCCCGCCAATTATCTCGTATATACCGGGATCTCTCCGATTGTTGGTATCTCCTTCATCTCCGTACTATGTTTCAAATCTACCATTCAGGTGAAGCACCCTGTCTCTCCTTCAACACAATCCATCTCTGCTGCCATGGGAAATTTCTGTATAGTAAATGAGGTATGAAATTCTACAAACGGCATATTCGGGAGATTGCAAGACGTTTCCTAGCAAGCTAAAACAAAACAAATACATGCATACATACATTCTGCAATTCTCTTGCATAAACATTGCGTTACAAATTTGGCATAAAGCTCGTCCTTCAGTGAGTGATCAGTTCGACACATGCGACATGGCCGATGGTGTCTCTTTCTGCCCGTACATATTATTTGTGACACTATCCCTCTCTATTACTTGCAGCTGTAATTGGCAACTAGACTGACGAATGATCAGATTCCCCAAACACGCCCACCAAAAGTATATATAAAAGTAATTATCAATATAAAAGTTGATGTACGGTATGTTACTACAATCAATTCCACGATAAACATAATACAAACAGACATGCATGCCAACTATAATGAATGCCCCAGAAAGACAAAATAAACATACTGATTTTCAAATTAAAAAGATAATATAAACAGTTCCCTGGGGTATCTCACCTGATAAATTGAGTATAGTAACAATGCTTATGACATCGTCATAACTTACCTATTTAGTTCTCGGAATCTCTGAACCTGTGAGGAAAACAAGACAAGGAGAACTTTAATGACATTACAGTGTAAAATATGAAGAAGCGCAGCCTTAATTGATAATAAAGGTCCCTATAAAGTATACATGGAACAAGTTACACTGGTGCCTTTCTGTATCATAAGCAAACAGGATATGTGTTTATGCCCCCTCTTGTAACAGAATCAGAATATCACAAAACGTTCACAAATATGAGAATCAACATTGACTCTAAAATGAGTGCACATTAAACAACCTCCATGTTGTTGTAACACCAAAAAGGTTAAGACTTGTAGATGATATTTTCTGATACTAATAAAGTATTATATTCTTATATTGACAAAAAATATTACCTCAGCGAAATATTCTTCGTTTGTCATCTGTAAAAGAAAAAGTTACACAATTTTTCTCTCAGTCTCTCTTGAATTGCACAGATGCAATGTTTTCACTGGCAATAATGAATAAAATTTAAAGTCCAATTTTCCTGTAATTTTATTGAAGGAAATGAATAAGTAAATCATACCAAATCACTTGTAAACTTTATAATACAGCCCCTCCCCCTTCCAACCCACTACCTCGACTTTCCTTGATATTATTATTTGCCGTATATGTAGAGAACTGTAGCGATCTACATTGATGTCAGATCATTGTTTTATTTTACTTGGCTGGCATCGTATTCTGTGTATTGTAAGAACGTTAATGCAAATAATGGAACTTTTGTTTCCAGCATTGCAAAGTCTGAAAGAAATATTTAAAAATGACGTTTTCTATCTTTTCTTAATTTTCTGTTTCCAGATTGTCTTTAGTACCCAAAAATCTTTGAGAAACTTACCAAGAAGAAAATGTAATAAGAATAAACATTGGTCGAATGATGTAATAAAGTTCTACAAGGAATAAAGTATAGCTACTGGTAGTGATCTTACATGGTAGTGAAAAACAGTGTAAGATATCGACATTATCTGCATAATCAAAACTGTAACATAAATGGATGAAATAATTCAATCACTTAAGGTAACGACACATTGATGATTATGGGACTCTACCTAATAACAGGCCTACATATATTTGGCTGAAGGTAGTAATCGCCCATCATGTTCAATGAAATC
Organism: Stichopus chloronotus; assembly: GCA_021234535.1. Lineage (NCBI taxonomy): Eukaryota > Metazoa > Echinodermata > Holothuroidea > Aspidochirotida > Stichopodidae > Stichopus > Stichopus chloronotus. The sequence goes on along the minus strand of CM037833.1, from coordinate 33,308,662 downwards.
CCCTTATCACTTAATAAAAAAAAAGACACTCACAATATGCTTCTTGTCAACTCCGTTGTCCAGTAACCATTGAGACGACTGAAAATTTAGTTCGAACTCTGGAAATTCAGTGCGGTATGGGTACCAGAAAACTACGAGAAGAAAAGAAATTTACGTATGCTTCCGTTTCAGTTCACAATATCAACATTATAAGGCTCTAACTTTCATAGAGTACTTATGTTAGGATTATAGCGCTATATTGGGCAGACACAGTAAAAGTGAAATATTGTATTTGTAATAATATGTTAACCAAAGCCTGAAGACATGATAGCTATAGGCTGCTATGATTTTCGGTCAGGAAGAGATCCCGATCGTCTCTCTCTCTCTTTCCACCCCCCTCTCTCTCTCCACCTCTCTTTCTCCACCTCTCTCTCTCTCCACCTCTCTCTCCACCTCTCTTTCTCCAACTCTCTTTCTCCACCTCTCTTTCTCCACCTCTCTTTCTCCACCTCTCTCTCTCTCTCGCTCCTGAAGATGATCCTTAGGCAATCTTGCATCACCGATAACTTGTGTACTTCATTAAGATTGAATGATCAAAGACGTGGTCTTTCGAACTTCATATAATGCAAATGTAGACTGTATTGTATAAAAGACATGTATGTGGTATTATCAATTAAGTTGCATATTCTACAGGCCTATGTAATTCATTTAAGGTTCCGAAAATTGCAGGACTGACAGTATGGGGAGACTTAAACTATTGTGTTAAATTTTACCTAAACTGTGAATACAGTTTGTACAAGAGTTTTTTGTTTTGTTCTATTATCATGTTCACATCAAGATTTTGATAAAATGCCATATTTTCTGTTACACATTCACAATAAAATTTGTAAAAAAATGCAACAGAAAAATCCAAGATGACTTAAAAACAAATCATATGAAAGTTGGTGAGATTATACATGGCACATTACTGGGCTGTAGGCACTCACAAATGATGATAATTAGCACACAGGAGCATGTATGGAGCGGGTACCTTTCTGCCAATAAGCCCCTAAACTCTTTGTCACAACGTATTTTGCCGTCAAGAGACTTCAAATATTCTGAAGCCTTCAACATTTTTTATATTGTCAAAAATTGTTTTTGCCACCCAAATTCGCCGAGAGATCAAAACTCAATTTCATTGTTAAAGGTAAGTAAGGCGTTTGTTTCACAGGAAACAACCATACTTTTAAAATATTCAAAATATGAATGGAGAGAAACCTTCTTTTCAAGGTATAAGTTTCTCACAGATATAAATTCGGTTAGTAGTTGCTCAAAAATAAATGTTCATCCAAACTTTTTAAAATTCAAATGGTGGATCTTTCATTACTCATCACATGCATAATGTTTTGAAGAGATGAAGCTTTTGCAAATGTTTATTGCTGTGACTGAATGGTTTAACAATGATTTAAGTCATTTTCTTTGTGTGCCATGTTGGTATAAACACCCTTTTCCCCTAAACCTTCCAAATTAATTCACTGTACGTCAAGTTAATCCGGTCGTATTCGAGCATGCCTGCTAAAGTATTTACGTCCGTAGCAATCATCCCGTTATGCAAATACGTGAAGTCGACTACTGCCATATACTTGCGGTCACGTCTTCTTTCGACGTCCCAAACGGAGTAAGTATACCCTTTTTAATTCATTTTTTTTTTCTAATTATGTGATATTATGCGATATCCCAAAATATAATTACAACAGAAGTAAAACGAGAATTGTAAGATTTGAATTATTTTCAATTAAGTAGGGACGACTTCGTATTTCTTAAACTTAACAACGTGATCAAGAAAAAGCCTTTCTTTGTAGCCTAACCATTAAAAGTAGTAAGTAGGGACAGTCGGTTCTCCCTACATCAACCAAGAAAGATGAGGAATAGAGAGAAAAGCAGAAAAAAAGAGGAAACTTTATTAAGGAGATAAAGGACAATGCAAACTTAAGTAATATTAGCATTCTCCTGTTTGGAGAAAAAATGAGAGAGTTGCTGATAGTAAGCCGTCAGATTTTAAGCAAATATTACAGTTTTCTTCGAGAAAACTCTATCCGACTTTTTTTTTTTTTAATCAACAGACTTAGATATTTTCCTCACATTCTACGTCATCATTTAGTTCAAAATTGTGGGTACACAAACTAGGGTAGGGGTATGCTGTTTTTGTGGATGACACTGCCAGAGAGGTCCTCTAGTATTTTCCATGTCTTATTAGAAAACATATATAGCTAAGACAATTTGGCGCACGTAGAATCTCTTGACTCCGGATCCCTACACACAATACATGTGACTTTACTGAATGAGAAACAAATTATTTTGCATTAGTTACATGCCATTCAGTTGTGTTTGGTGGTTACACTAAGAGTCTGCAGCTTTAACCTCTGTCAGATTTACTGTAATTATTTATATAAAACTGACACATAAAGAGTGGCTGCACTTGTCCTAAGTAGTAATTCATGCACTAGCCAAACCTTTCCATGACCATACAACACTGTGACACACACTGTTACCATAATACACTGAGAGATGTATTCGTGCATCTAGATTTGGCGTTGTTTTTCAAACTCCCAATTCCTTGTTTTCCTGTTACCACTTTCAGGCAGAATTGAATATCTTGTGTGTATGATCTTTACGTAAACTTACTGAAAATTAAAAATAATCTCTGCACCTCAGTAACGTACACATGTGGCGGGGCCATGATTTATGGATATTCATTTCCTGATGTGAGTGAGGGATACTGTTAGGGTACCACCTTCAATTATATATTAGAGAGATGCAAAATGGTGAAATCTGTGACTAGTTTACTGTACTGAGTAGAATGGTAGAATATATTCCATTCCACAACTTTACCCTTTGGAGTCTAACACAATAAAGCCAGTACGTGTCATTGCTGCAAATTGCATATTGATCTCCAAAGGAAAACAAAGTGACACAGATACAAAAAGTTAGGGGAAAATGATCTAATGGGGCATTGCTTGCGGCACAAGGCAAATGATTGGGTGCGGACTAAAGACCTTAGCAGGTAGATATTTTATGACTGGAAGCGTGACTGAAAGCAGTTGAACAAGAGATCTTGGTAGATCATTTTCACAAAATTTAAAGTGTGACACGGAAGCACAGTATGCTTCCGCTATAACGGCACACCAGGTTTTTTTTTCTTTTTTTCGCTTTTTTGTGGTGTGGTGGAAAAGAACTAAAAGTGATATATAGTTGGCAAGAAAACTAGATCGCCGGTTCCTAACAAGTTAGCAGACTGGGGTTCGTAGACGAACACTGTCAACCCGTCCACCAAATTACAGATTCGTGGCTTCCGTTCGGAGCCCTTATTAAACAGCAATGATGATTATAACTGACATACTGCTAGTTGCGCCGCGTTACGACTCTGTTTCTTGAGCTGAAACAAACATTGGGACCAATGTTTCCATGATATTAAGTAGTTGTGACTCGACCGCTGGCTATGTATCACTGCTTTGTAATCTACTGGATGAATATGTAAGTTGCCTGATTTTTTTTTTTTTTTTTGCAGGGGGGAGGTTGCTGCACAATCAATGGAAGTATACCAGGATTTCCAACGAAAGGGTGCACGTGTGTCTTACCTCCATATACAAGGAAAACGATATACAGTGCGTGTGTTGTTGGTTACACCGATAATGTGTGTAATGTGTGTAGTATAGGTATAATGTGTTACTTAACTTTAATATTTGGAACATTTGTTGGGCAACACAACAGACAGACTTCATTACAAATATGTCTTTTTTATGTAAGAAAGGGAGAATAAACGAGATTCCTATCAAGGAGTGCTGAGGTTGGAGATGGGAGAAAATATATAATGTTCAACTTTGATGTAGGAACAAAAGCGACTTTGCTCTCTTATTACAAGTGAGCATACATTGATGTCACTCAATGGTTTGCTATTTATTGTCTTCGAATTGCCTCGAAAACATGATAAAGTATGTTACTGACAGGTCAGTATAGTTGTAGGTGGTTAGCATATATCGATCATTGTTCTATACACAGGGTAGATTTTATTCGCTATAGCTTCGTCGCTGTTGTCTTCTTGAGCATCATCTTAAAAATACAAAATACATTTTTCTGCGCTTTCAGAAATAATAACAGTCTGAAAGTGCATACATCTATGTAAAACAACGAATGTAGAAAGAACGGAACGAAGTGAATGTCAAACATGAAATGAATATAAATTATCAGCATCTACATCTCGAGGATTGATGGAAGCTTGCTTTGTGTATAACTGTTTTGCCCCGTTCCACCGCACCGACTACACACAACCGGACGAGACTCGATGTCGCTTCAGGCCGTTAACGAATTTTGTTATTGACATTATTGAGAGATTTAGCTCTCAAAAATCATAGCAAAATTGAAAATAATATATCCTGTGTTGCATTTTTTGCTTATGAAAATTGACAAGGGACTAAAAACTCTATTTATGTTTCTCACTGTTCGGCAAATAAGGTAAAAATAACCAGACCTGCGGCACATTAATACATGTCTATGCATTGGCGACATCTGAAGTGAGAGGAGTTTGTGGGATAATTCTTCACTGCCAGCCAGGTCTACGATACTCCATCGCTCACGGTCGGTGCAGTGTGACATGGTGTCCATGTAATAATTGGAGACTCCACGGTCTACGAATTTCTTTTTTTGTTTTGCACGACTGTCTACGATCGCTGAGTTTTGTCGGATCGTGAGTAGTCGGATCGGTGTAACCCAGGTTTTTGTTAATAAATCCACTCCAAAGCAACTATAACCTAAGTACATGTGACATGAAAACACCTTTTGGAGTATCGATCGATTTAATCATCAAATATATTGAATAAATCCATCAATCATTGACTATTTTACAAACTGTCAATTGCATGATGAAAGATCTTAGCCACATATGCAAATTTGGGAGAGGTTCACCTGATATACGTTACGTTACCCTTTGTTCACTTTATCAATATTTCAACACAATTATGCATTCCACGTTCCTTGAGGATTTGATTTCGAAAGTATGTATTGTCTTTTTAAAAATTGTTGATATCTCTTATCAATGTGATTTGTTAACCACTAATTATTGAAGAGGTAAACGGTAACGTCCCAACAACAATGACAACGTGCAACACCTTACATCTATTTTGCATTTTCCTGCAACTTTGAGAAAACATAAATAAAAAATGTAAAGGTACGAACGCAATTTGAACAAATTATCATTCAGGGTTAGACTACGCATGTTCTGAATGAACCTAGCTTTATTCTCATGCATGTCACTTGCATCGTATTCTTAATCAGGGTGTGCTATTATTCTTATGTTTAAAAGGTGCAAGAAAAGGACTCACCTTCAGTTGCAACAGAAAGCTACAAAAACAACCGCACTGAGCTAATATAATTAGGCTAAACAAAACGAACTGATTTTGCAAAAGAGTTCTTGTGGTTTTGTACTCACAGGAACTTCAGTATATTTATCACACAATCCGGTTCAGCTAACATTGTAGCAGAAAAACTAAATCAATCCAGCTAATTATACGGTAATTAAAACGACGATTTATGTTAGTAGTTGTTTTCTTTGATGGTGTTCATTCGGAAGAGATAGATGGAAACTGAACGATGAAGGTAACGTTATTACTTTCTGTAGAAATCACATCCTGCTTTAAATACACGCTATACTTCCACTGTACATCCTGCTTATTATGAACTAGACCAGAGTTATCGCTTAACATTCGCAATCATGACTACCAAGCGTTGCATAGTGTTTGATGTAATGGAGGTTTGATTTAATTATTAAATTCATATTTTGTGAGATACTATCGTTTGTCAGTGTGACCTCACAGTAATCCACATAGGCGATCAAAGCTAGTATCATTATTCCTTTGTTACCCTTGGAGAAGGTACATTGATATCAACGATTAGTTTGCCGCCATTTTATTACGTATGGGAGGTAAAATACAAGCAATATAAAAGTAGAGGTTTACTTAGTTCAGGTTTAGTTAGTAATCAAAATATTCGCAAGCGAAACGTAAGCTGAATGATGTAATTTTTTTACTGCCCAAATTGCATTATAGTTTAGTCATTTTGCAAAAGTGCATGTGATTAGAATATGGTTCTTAACCCAGAGGTACACGACACTTCAGTTGTAAGTAAAATTGACCATCGCGTCATTATAGTTAATCAAATTTAGTCCAAGACAAAACAATTAGTAATGAAGATTCGTGAACCATTTTCCTTTCATCCCACCCCACCCCCACCTGACCAATGTGAAATTAGTTAAGCACACAACTAATTAATTTCTTAAAAAAAAAAAACTGCAGCACTGTAATTTAATTTCATGCACCAATTTTCCATAGTGCCGAATTGAAGGCACCAATGGCACCAATGTGTAAAATCGAATTCCGTAAAAAAGTATGGGATAATTATAAGCTATTAAGATATCACAGTGAACATAGGCTACGGGATGTAAGGCAGTAAGTTAGCAACCCTATCTTAACCTGTACCTTTAAAGTTTTTTGATTGTAAGACGGACATAGATGGACCGAGATGGATAGAAGGCGGCAGTAGACAGCCAACAAACCTGGTGAGTAAAGAAAAAAAATAACTGTTAATGAGATTTGAAATGTCACAACAGTAATTCTTTCAGTAGTATTAAACATATTCATAAGTGCAGTGATCCGAAGCGCTCTAAATTAAACCCGTCGAAAAAAAAAGTTTTTCGTTATAATGAGGAATTTGAAAATTTATGTTTCGATTTTGATGATACCTACATCTCTGAATGATATATATATATATTTTTTTTTGGTTTCATTAAAAGAGAGCGAAAAGAATGTAAGAACAATAGTATTTCAAATTCAGTCCTCTAGAGGTCTTTATTAGACATGAGGTCAGTTTTGTCATTGTAATCAACACAAAAAATTGCAACTGTTTACATTCTGTTTGAGCTTTTGTTAAACAATATTTAAAGCAGAATTTAAATTACGGATGGCTCAATGAACTTATGTGCTTCCAAAGAAGGATTGATTTGAGTTGTTCTTTTCGTCAACCAGAAAAAATGTGGTAGTACGATCTGGCGGTTTCTTCGGAAAACATATGAAGAAGAGAAACATTCATACTTTAATATCAATTGTACCGAAACTCAGGGCCGTGGCTGGCCATAACTTTAGGATAGGTAGCATCTTTAGGGGGATCTAAAGGTCTTTGATTCCGACGGGCTGCTTATATAAAAATATTAGAAAAAAAATATTAGAAACTCGAATAGTATTTCATATATTTCAGATTCCTGTACAACAGGAATTCGAATGTTCCTACAACTGGTTTTGTGCTAGCAAAATATTTCTCAGTGTGTAAAGAAGACTAACCCCATTATCTTCTGATCCTCGTGTAAGCCTCTTCTTATAGCCGTTCATGATATTAATCTTTGTGATATGAGGATCGAGTTATCAAATTCTACTTAGTTTCTAAGGGTCCTTACTGACCAGCATCTTTCATGGAAAGATAATATTAATTTTATTTGTTATTGGGTTGGTATAATTAATTATCGTAAGTAAAATATCTTGATTACCCTTTATAATACTCTTATTCTTCCTTACCTTTCGTATTGTAATAGTGTAGGGGAAATACAAATGTCTCAGGTATTCAGCTTCTTTATTCTTCAGAAAAGATGTACTCGCTTTATTTTGAACAAACAGTATATCTCAGTCATGTAAACCCAATGCAATGCAAATCTGCATATGCTAAATATCTATGACTTGGATAGGTATCACACCCATTACATAGCGATGTATGAATGATAATGTCCTCCTTACTTTCCGACATTTCTTTGCTCTACGTTCTGTTACACGCCATTATCAGAAGATTTAATACTATCACAATTGGTTTCTTTAGAATGAAATCGTCTCAACAAACTTTAAGGTATCTCGGTGCCAAATTCTGGAACTCCCTATCTCATTAGATAACTTAGCAAAGCTCATTCAGTCATTCGAAACGCCCTTTAAAGTTGTATTATTTCCGATTATTAGTGATTCCTCTACTTTGTCGTCAATTCTTCCTTTCGTGTTTATATTTTTATTTATACTCATAGTTCCTAGAAATATTTACTTCTTTATTAGTCTCTATGTTCACAAGCTTCCATATGCTTTTTATAGACACCCATCAATCTCTTCTTTTTCTACGTTGAAGAAAATTCGGCAAGTGTCGTAACTGACTGTCCCTGGGGTTTGCGATGTCAATTTTTTCCTTGTAGGCTAAGGACCAGCCGATTGTGGGGCTTAACTTGGATATTGCTGTCGATACACAGACCTTAACCTTATATTATTTTTTCTGTTATACCGTGCCTGGGTATGTATGTGAAACGTTTCATCTTTTTCGCAAACGATGCCCGGTGTTCAAGCTTTGTCGTCGGTTCCCTATTGGCTCTGTTCAACTCCTTTACACATCACAGTCTAGTTGTACTTTAGATAACGACTGTTGATTTTAATCATACTATGTCATTGTCTATTGTTAAGAGAATAGCGAAGTTATCAATCGCTTCCAGTATTGACGTACGTGTGACCATACGACAATTAAAATACTACCGTCATAAAAAAAAAGGAAGTTATTCTGCAAACTTGATAGGACTTTCTTCAGAGCGATGTGTATACCTTACTCAGTTAAAGTTTTCAACGGGTGGACCGTGTATTATCCGTAGGATGAGATACTATCAGGGTGTAATGGAAGCAATGCACTCGGGCTGGGCCCTCGTGCATCGCTTGCAGCAACCCCTGAAAGTGTAACATCCTACTGATAATGTGTGGTCCAAACTTGATAGACCTTTTTCATAAATACAGAACAAATTTTGATAAGAACACGAACAATATAAAAGGAAACCTGTTTTTTATATAACCGCATTTTTATTGACTAGGAAAACGAACCTCGAGTAAAAGTATACCTTTCACAGATATTAATATATCTCTGTTCTCGTGAACGACCTCGTTGTAATAAATATCACCATATCTGCATCAAGATGTACAGATAACTGAGGAACAAAATAAAATAACCCTGAACGTGCAATATTAAAATCAATTCAATGTTTAAGTCCACGTTACAGAAATGTCATTTGTAGGTTTGTCCTTAAGAGGAGTTATAGCAATTTCGAATCTAGGTGTAACATTTGTAGAAGTAAAGAAGTACAATGAAAATATTATATTTCCTTCCAATCCTTCCAAAACACAAACCTTTATCAGAAAAGACTACAACCATGTGGAATAAGCATAATTCTTTAGAATTTAAATCGTAGTCATTCATTTTGTCTCTTGCAAATTTCGTGTGTTTGAATCATCAGTAATAATATTTTTTGTTTTATGAATCTATTTTATTTGAGTTGAGAAATACACTTAATTGTATACTCATTGCCACCGTAGTTGCAGTTATTCGATTTTCATAGTTTAGTCATATAACCGTAATACGGGACTGGTAAGCAGCAAGGCTCACACTGAAATATCTCTGTAAACAGTTAACAGCTGAGAGCAGCTAGCTGTGCATTTCATAAAACACAGAGTTTATGTCGTGAATGAAGTTTTCTGTGCTACGAAGTATTTACAGAGATGGACTGTCAGTAAGCTTTATTGTCGGTCTTTACGAAAGCGTGAGAGAGGGATGCCTTTTTTTCTTTTCTACTTCTTTGGCAATTAATGTTACCATGAAATTTTCCATCAGATACTTCCAGTTTCCAATAGCAGTGGGAAATAAGAAATAGACACAGTAACTTATTACCTGATCTGTATAGAAACTTCTCCACAGTTGTATAGATGGATACTGCAGAGCAATAGGTATTACCTCTTTATTGTTTATTATTATTGGTATTGTTTGTTTAATGCGATTCAACCTAGATACCGAAACGTATAGCTGAACCCACTACCTCGTTTGTGCATTTTATACATTTGAAGTGATTGCGTGTGTACTGAAAAACCAAAGAGATAAGAATATGTTTGATCTTAACTTTTTCTTTATTTTCAAATGTACACGTGAGGTTGTACATGAACGAACTATGTCTTTCAATGAAGGAAAATGACAACTAATGGCAACTAAATCAGAAATCTAAATTTAATCATTGGTTACTCACTCATTAATGTTCCAACGTATGTAAAACTTTGGGATCCTTTTATTTTGACCGTTTGTCATTAGTATGTGAAGGAAACTTGACCGTTTTAGAAAAATTGAGTGAATTTCACAAAACAACTCAATGAGCCTCTTTAATTTGTTGATTTTTTTTTTCACCTCATCTTCTTGGTATTGCGATAGTGGTGATGTCTTCAATTATATTTTCCAAACCTAACATGCTCTGTTAGCTCTGTTAGTGTACTCATTTATTTCCACCGGTGTCATCCAGCCCCTACCTCCCCAGGCTCTCGCCCTTCCCCCTACCCCTTCACCTACCTGATTCCTCACCACACGACCGGTTCGGGCAAACGTTACAATATCTTTGATTATTTCCAGATGAATTTAATTCCCTTAAAGGTATCTTAACTGCAACAAAAATTTCATATATCTAGAAATGCATTAAAGATATCTAAACGGTTATAAGATATAGTTGCTAATGAATTTTAGATATCTGTTAATGAATTAAAGATATTTGGAAATGGATTTTGGAGATCTATCAATTTATCAGTGCTAAATAGAAACGAAGTACAAAGATTTATTTTAAATGAGACGAAGTATGACGCCAGATATGTCTTATGATTAATTACATATACTTTAAAATATGACGTCAAATATGCCTAATGATGGACTACATAATTTTTTTGAAATATGACGTCTGATATCCAAACATATGACGTCAGATATCCACAAATACCTGTTGGGTATCGATAGAACGATAAAGTTTTATGCGGTGGCCTCTGCCGTACACGTAGACACGACAGTAAGTTATGGCCGAGAGAGATTAAAATTTACAGCTAGTTCTTCACCTTCCACTCTTCTACATGCATTTCATACAGTCTCGACAAAATGTCAGACACGATTTCCGTCTTGCATTCTATTTGTGATGGTAATTACTGCTTTAAGCATTCGAACGATCCCGTCTGGTCCAGTCTTCGTCTGGTCATGCACTGTAAGTGCACATCGCCTAAGATGAATAATTGTTACTGTAGCTGCGTTATAGCGAGTTTTACTTCAGGCTTAGGCTAGCACAGTTGGAATTGTAGGCTATTCCTGGTTTTGCATTTCTGGACTCCACTTTAAAGAAATCATAAAATCACTAAGACATATCTGCATATGCGATGCCATATACGGTATAAAGATATCTTTCACTGATTAAATTTCAGATTTCCATACTTCAATTATAGATATCTTGAATTCAATTCTAGATATTTTTAATTAAGAGAATTTAAGTTCTAGATATCTCCAATTAAACTGTTGACATCTCTAATCGAATTACATATTTCTTTTCTTAAGTCGTAGATATTTGTAAATGTTATAGAGATATCTTCAAATGCAAGGAATTTAAGATATTTCAAAGAAGACCAATTAGAAAAGCAATTTAAATACTTTAAAAATAGATGATGTGATTGATATCCTACATTCGTGGATAAAAAGGAAAAGGGCTTTCCACATCGTCGTATCGACATACTCTACTGACAAATCCTTACTACGGTATGCTATCTTGGCAACTGATTTGATTTGCTCTGCGTCCTTTCAGACAATCTTGCCACATACAGATAGATGTGAACTGGCGGTGAGCAGTGGCAGTGCTTATTTTCTACACTGTAAAACCCAACTACAGTGATTAGTAACTGCTACTCGGTCAGAATGTGTTGTTCTTACTTAAAAACTAAAGAACTGTTGATTTCACTCGAAATAAGCAAGTAGATGCATCAAAAGTACAAAGAACTGAACTTTTCATGTCAACGTAACTCGCCCGCCAGAGGTTAATGTAGAATCAACAAATGTAAACGACTGGGAAGGGCAGGTTAACTACAATAGAGAACAAAGGTCACACAGGACGTGCACATTCGCGCGTAAGTGACGACCAAGTCCTGGCAGTCAAATCGAATGAATCGATGAGTATCAACGATTTTGAAAAGCCATCCAGACGTTCAAACAAGGTGAGCGTAAAGTCGAAAAACAATCCTTATTTCTTCTATCTTAACTAACAAAGTTTGAGGTAAATTGCGAAAAGAATGATCGCAAAATCTGAGTAAAACCTTACCCCATCCCTTACGTAGTGAATGCGCACCGCTTTGTGTGTGTGATGTATGGAATAATGATGCCACTGACTAATGATACACATAACACTAGGCCCACTGAGAGATATGAAATGATACGGTGTAACGGTTCCGAACTAAAAATACGTATAGCCTATGTAGAAATACTCCTGCCATACTAACTAATAAAGCTGGCTGACCAAATGGCTAAAAATGGATTGGCTGGCATAAAACTTGAAGGGAAGGAACAAGTATACAGTATATGTTTTAATGATAATATCAAGTGGCCCATACTCCATAGGCTGAACTATACTTTGCCATGTAACGAACAATCGCAGGCGTCCGCCACGTAGTACTAGCCTAGACTATGCCCTATATACGCTGTAAAAAAGGTCTATAAATTTACAGAAATTAAAACAAAGAGACAAATGAGAATGACAGAAATTGCCTGGAAACTAATAACCAGAACATTTCTGTATTGTTTTTTGTATTTCTTCATTTTATTTTCTGTAAATTTACATTTTACAATTCACATTTTAACAATGTATAATATATCTAAGAGTTAGGACACTCATTCTAACCGTACGTACTTAAAAATTGGCCTATTTTACATCCATACGCCCACAAACCCTCAATATCAAGTTGTTCGATGTAAAGTATTAGCACTCTTTACGCACCTGCGATCCCCAACGTATTCATGGCATTCTTAACGTTAAACAGAGTTATTAGTATGAATTTGTAATTAGAAAGGAAAGCGGTCTGGGCAGTCTGTGTGGCTGGCTATTAATACCCTACAATCTATGCAATGCAACGAGCATGAGGTACATAGCAAACATTGGCTGCGCAGGTGAAGACCAGCACTTAGTCACTTCCCAATTCATATGCAAGAAGTGTTGTGATTGGCCAATAGTTCCATATAGCAAGAAGGCAATAATTTGCCATATTGTACTCCTCTTCCACTCAAATATGTCGTCACTTTTGAGACGGTTGAGACTGTCGATCATTCTATAAACTTGATCATCCTGTGTTTGTTAAAATGCACTCCAACAAGTCCAAGTAGGCTAGCTTGCTCGTTTAACCATTGAGCAATCACAACGCTCCTTACACATGAATTGTCAAGTGACTGAGCGCTGGTCATCACCTGCATAGCAAATGTTTTCGCTTTGTACAGTACCTTATGCTCTTTGTATTCCATGGATAGGAAGGTAATACTAGCCACGCAGACTGCCCACACTGCTTGCCTTGTAAATGGCAAAATTCGTACAAATAACTCGGTCTGAGAGTGATTTTATGAATACGTGGGAGGTCGCAGGTGTGTAAAGAGTGCTAATACATGGAACGATATGATATAGAGGGTTAAGTAATATTTTTAATCAGCGTAAGGATGTAAAAATAGGACAAGTTTCGGGTACTGTTAAAATGAGTGTCCTACCTTGTGGCTATATTATATATAGGATATAGCCTAGGCTAGTAGTGCTTCGTGGGGGATGCCTGTGGTAACAATAGGCTTCACTGTGTTTGGTCACATTTCCTTTAAATAGACTAGAATAATACTGTGGTATTAGTTCAGCATAGTTCATGTAATTTTGAAAATTTCCACTTCAGCCAAATTATTTGAACTACTTAAAACATTTTTTATTTCCACCTCAATAACTGTACATGTAGATCAAACTGTCTGTTGTGGACGATGACGCAGACCTGGGAATATGGATATCTGGAAATGCAAATTGTGTGATTTTGATTGTGATAAAAGGGCTCTGTTACTTAGGCATTATCGATTACAACATGCCCATCGAAACAGACGCAGGTTCTTTCCTTGTTTGTATGAACATTACATAATCACTTCCGAAACGCTTGGTGGCTTAAAAAGTCATTTGGCAAAAGGTCATTCCTTAAAAAGGTGTCATAACCTTGAGCAGACTTTCAAATGTTCTGTGTATCAGCTACCTGTCAGTAACTTGATAACTCATTAAAACAGGTATCTTAAATCAAGTGAAACTGTTGAGTGTCCTTTTAAGGATTGTGACTACAAAACTAATGTGTTGAGCTCATTTTCCTCACATCGAAGTCGGAAGCATTCAGGTTTTGGTCCAGAAAGTTTCTCGGACATTTTTTTAATACGTAGTTCAGAAGAAGTATTTCATAACGACAATTTAGGCAATTTTGATTGCACATATGTAGACCCCACAGATTCTGATTGTTATGAGGAAATATCTGGTCAGCAACATGCTTTACAAGATAGAAGAGAAGTTGAAAGGAGAATTGCACTCTTTTTCTTGAAATTAGAATGTGTTTTCCATGTTCCCTTAGCATCAGTTAACCAAATTGTAGATGAGATTTTGGATGTTCACAAGTTATCATGGCATGTGATTTGCAATTACTTAAAGGAAACATTGAGCAGTTCTGAAGCAGGATTTAAGAAGGAGGATATCTTGAAGATAATGGACGTGTTTTTGAAAGAATACCCTTTTGTCAAATTGTTAAATAGAACCCAACAATCACAAAGAGGGATTCTTTCCTCTCAGAAATTGAGAAATAACTATTTCAAATGCAACTTTCCGTTTTGTCTGAAAAAGTGCAAAGCATACTGCTGGATGATACTGTGTCTTCCTCATCAATTATGGTCACCGACAGCATCACATTAGATGGAACAAATACTCAAAAGACATGTTTCTCTTACTCCACCATGGGAGTGGTGAATCCCAGTTTGGAGAAATTCAAAACATATTTCTACAGACTGTGGTCAGGTTTTTGGTAAGGTTGTACAGTGCTGTTTATGTTAACCATTTTGGAGCATACAGGGTCACTGAAACAGATGAGTACAAACTTGTCCAACCATCAGAATTGAGTAGCTATTATCTATTATCTTCATACATGGTGAATGGATTGAAAACAATTGTAATGAAACATTTTGTGCTGATGAAATGTGAATAATTTGATGATAGAGCCAGTGTATCTTACTGTATGAACGGTACTTGTGACTTTAGAAAAACCCTGGCAGTGTTTTCATTTTTGCCTGTAACATTTTCCATGAATTCTTTGCTTAGCTGTAGCAAATCTGGCTTGTTCATTATGAGTGGCTCATTTGATCAAATTTTGCTTAACTGCTTAAAAATTTATTTTTATATACAGTAGCTCATTGCAGTATTATGGACTATTTCCCCCAGGTTATCCAGAGATATGGCGCCATACAAAATGAGAGTTATTGTTTCCGAGTCAGATATACGAAAACTGTCTGTACAAACAAAACCAACTTCTGTTGACGGTTTGATAGACACTGTAAAGAAAGAATTTGCTCTGGAAAGTGACTTTACAATACAGTTCTGCGATCCAGATTTCGGTGGAGAGCTTGTGAATTTGAGCAACATCAATGATCTTCCTGAGAACAGTGCATCTCTTAAGTTGGTTTATTCCCTACCACCATTGCAAACATGGGACAGTCATATCAGTAACCTTTCGAGTATTTCCTCAGGCCCTTCAGAAAGCAATTCATCCTATGATACCGTTAGTGTGAGTTCCTCGGATGATATGGAGTCACTGGAAGCAAAGTTGAGACAAGGAACATGGCCAAATGTCTTTGAGGTACCCAAAGCTGGACCAGAATTAGAGATAGCTTTAGAGACAGGAAATGACAGATACAAAACTGAAAACGTTCAGCTTGTCCTGAGTAAAGATCTCAAAGGTCAGCTTCTTGATCCATTAGCCAATCAGGTTTGGGAGTATAAGGCATATCCTTCACATTTGGAATACGTAGAAGTGGCAAAAAGTGTCATTTTGAAGTATCCTTGTCTCCGTGAAAAAGGGTCTCCATCAGGCTATGAGGGATTGGTGAATAGCTTAAAATATAAAATGGGCAACAAGAGGTCCAAGATGAGAGTTTTAGGTTCTTTTGAAATGAAAGTCAACTCAAGGAAACGAATGCCAAATGATGAGACACCGTCCAAAATAAAGAAACCCAAAAGAGCAGAACTGAATTATCTTCCAGACCTTCCAAAAGGTGAAGATGAGGCTAGTATGGAAGTTTTCCGAAAGAATATCATTACAGAAGTCCAGAAGAAAAAAAAAGATATGAAAGAGATACACTCCATGATGGCAAGGACATTTACTCACCGCAGAAGGGAACTAGTTCTACATTGCCCAGCTGTGAAAAAAACCCTAGAAAGATGGCCAGGCTTGTTTATCCCCAGTGAGGTACGTACAGTTACTTACAGAAATTGTAACCTGTTGCTACCTTTGTACTTAACTGTAAGTCTCATCTGAACATAGAACTCAGGAGTTACACAGGGATATCTCTTCGGTGAGTTTGTGTATGTGTGTGGATGTGTGTGTTTGTATGTGTAAATGCAGGCCTGTGTGTCATGGAAGCTTGGGAACAAAATTTCACAAAAGTTGTAAGGGCTGGGATTGTGGTACATGGTAGACAGTAGCATCATATGTCATGGCATTCCTGTACTGAATAGATTCTCAGCTCCATGCTTTTATGGCAAAATCTTGTAGTCATGTGTTTAGGAAAGATTTGTGATTCTAGAATCACCCTGTGCATGGCACATCGTTTGTTTCCTTCTTCTACTGTAAGTCAAGTAAACTGAAAACTAGCATTTTTGACCATTGCTGGAGTGTCTGGTAGATATTTGAATCATAATCTGCAGCTATTCAGTATTTAATAACCCTTCTCTTTGCAGGACTATCGCATTATAAGCCATATTTGAATTAGCGGATTTTCTACATGTACCCACTATAGTGTGACATGCAAAGCATCCTTACATGTAGGTCTACATGGTCAGTGCAATGTAGTACTTTACCTGAACTTGAAGGTAACCCAAAGCACAACTTCTTAAAAATCATATTACAATTTGACCCACCAAGTAAATTATTTTAAAAGTTTTTCCAAACTTTTTACTGTAAATTTTTAATCTCTCTTTAAATATTACTTGAAAGTAAGCTTCTTCCAAGAGATTGTTTTTAGTGGCAATATAACCAAATTCAGAACTGTTACTCAAAAGGGAATGTTAGTTAATGGACTGGCCTGAAATGCTAGATCCTTACTATACAGTAGTTTGCAAATTCCAGCAGACTCATTTTTAAGCTGTGTGACGGGCATCTGGTCAATAAAAGGTTTTTGCTCAACAAAGTCCTAAAAATTCAAACACTGTAGGCAACAACCAAGCTGGGGTCAGTCTAGGAGATAATGATATAAAACTGATTTACATGTATTTCAGTTGTGCTCATAAATCATATACCATGTGAAAGATGTAATTGACTTTTTCAACTATTTGCAGCTGAATGCAGAATTTGGGAGATTGGCTAATTTAAATCTGCACCAGACCTTCTTTGCTTTTCTGGATGGTCAGTTAGACGGCATGCTGAACATTCTGAGGACTAGACAGGGATTGCATTCCCAAATGATTCAGAAAGAGTTGAATTCATGGGAAGATAAGGTAAGATAACAAAATCTCTTCATTAACCCATTAATTAACTAGGAAAAAAGGATCTCTTTAGATTGTTGCATTGCTAAATTTGGAAGAAACATGACAAACCTCATCTTCAGGCTGTGAACTTTGTAGCAGTTTTCAGGGTAAGCTGAAAGTTACTCGCTCAAATGCTCGTCATTTTATATTGATACAGGTTTAGGTACCTACACTGTACTTATTCCAGAGAGCAACAAAGGATTTTCAGGAAGTGATCATTGACTTGTGTCCTGTTTTGAGATTTAATGTTTGGTGATGTGGTTCATTGATAGCCAATAATGGGTAAGGGGGTTGGGTTTACTTGCAGTACTTACTAGAATTGGGTTTGTAAACCCCTGTGGTCATTCCAATGGACATAGCTTACAGACATTAATTGCTAAGAAATTGGGATATTTTAAATTAAGTACAGTGTATTTTTCAAAGACATTCCAAAGAGATGCAGTAAGTATGAGATACTTGCCATAAAAGTAACAAAACAAGTTTTACATGTACTGTAAGATTTGTAAGTTTCCAAATCTCTTCAGTCAATCATTGTTGGTACCAACATCGTTGATCTGTAAGGGAAAAATTCAGGAGAGGAGTCATCCTCACGACCTACCCAGCAGAAGTTCCCCAGTACTGACACTGTTTTAAAGAGAGTTCATTAAGTTCTCTTTCAATGCTTTACAGGATACCACTTCAAAGAGGACTGCGGTTCTGAAGTGTCTTCCAATTTACTTCAAAGAACAGATGTACTATCAACATGTTGAGGTGAGAACTTCTTTACATTTGCATCAAGATGCTGCCATGAAGATACTGATCTCACAACCTTTTCACCGTGATGACCATCCCATTCATCATATGGCAATTTCATGACCACTTCAGATATTAGCAAATTTACCTTTCTGTAGCTACATTGAAGGCAGACCAAATTCCTCCGAGATGTAGAGAGTGACAGTGCATGTTGAGTTATCCGTACTATTTCTCCCTTAGAGGTGTTTAATGTGGCTAATCATCTCTTCACCGGGAGACTGTTGATCATATCCTTTGGGCTTCATATCCTTATTCAGTACAGCCCATCCACTTCTGCTAAAACATGTTTTGATGAGCATGAATGTTCTGTGGAGGATTCTGGATTGACCCCCTGCATGAATGTGCTTAGCGCACTGTCAGCAACTGCATGGGCTGGATTATGGGTCAAATAACATGAAGCACTGTTTGGCAAAGTCAGACTTTCTGACCTAAAATTTTCTGAAATTGTGTATAACCTGACAAAGGCACCCCAAACAAACCCATTTGAGTTTGAGTATATGTAACTGCTATGGATTCCATTGAACATTTTTTCTGTGCAACAGTAGAACTAAAATGTCTGTAAGGATGAAACAATGTATGCATCACATAAAGTCCAGGTAGGAGCAGTTATTAAAATATAGTGTGAACACAGAACCCAGCAATGATGTAGTGAGACATGGTTTGAGAATCCCTTTGTGCTTATCAGGTCATGGTGTGCCAGGGCTGACCATCATTGCCCAAAATATATGCAATGCCTGTTTGACAATGTGAGTTTGCCTATTCTCTGGTTTATTTAGGATTAAACACAAATTCTCCCAAACTAGGCTAGTGCTATTGTACTCTGAATGCGACAACGTAAATTTTTAAATACATTTCTACACAGAAAGTTCTTCATTCCTATGGCACTTTTAAGCTGTTCACTATGTTGTCATTCTTTATGGAATTCTGTAGGTTTATTACAATTCAAAACCTAAGCATAATAAGGCAAAGTATGCAAAGGTAACTTCCCAACCAACCAGCAAGTCAAGGTACCTGACACTCAATTACGTCTCTAATGACATCTACAAGTCTTCCATAAGTTTTACTTCATGCCTGCTTAAAATTTTCAATGGGACGACCCTTGAATAAGAAACAGCACAATTTTGAGTTTATAGTTAGGGTCGTATGTTTGAAACTTTCAAAATTCTTTTGTTTCCAAAAATAGTGATAGTTTCCTCAATCCTTCATATTATTATAGGACAGGCAGTCATTGTGCTGGTAAATGTCATCTGCAATAAATTAAAACAAATCCCAGAGAAATACTATGGGGAGCTGTATCTACAGGATAGTGGAAACCAGAAACCCAGAAACATTTAGTATGAGCTGCTGCACCAGTTTTACTGGTAAATATTTTGATATTGGGTATCCTTACTATCTCAATTGTACAATTTTCTGTTATTCGTACCTACCGTCCCTGCTGCTTACTTGCTTCCGCAAAATGCATAGAGTTAGTAACTTTTTGATAACACAGACTTTTTTTTTGTCTTGCAGAGTTCAGACTTGGAAGATTTTGTGGCAAGTGGTGAAAAGCAGCGGATTGCTGTTGTAGGTGGTGATGAGGACCCCATGAATATTTGCATTATAATTGATGGTAACATTGTTCAGGAGGATATTCCAGATTTTCCTACTGCCCTTATGTTATATTTTGGCGTTCATTACTGCCTCCACCTAGAGTACGAAAGAGGTCAGGGAAAGACCATGGAACTGATTCAAAAGGTGTTCTTGAACTTAGATGGCAACAAACTGACCCCTAAAGTTCTCAGTTTCAAGAACAAACTGTTTGCCTAAGATGTGTTACTTCCAGGGACAAGTTTGTTCTAAAGCTAGTTTTAAAAGATTGTTTTGTTTGAAGTTTCTGTAGTTTAAAAGTTATATTTATGTCATCATTTCAAACAGGGTTGATATCAGACTGTGCTTTTCACTTATTTACGATTCTAAACAAAGTTGTCAGTTTTCCATCAGGGGCATTCTCACCTTACAAAGGAATCTTGCTTCTCTTTAAAAAAAAATTGCAAGCTTTCAATTCCTTGCTAGCAAGGTCTCTGAACACTTACATTTGTAAGAGACCTACTGGTAGTCAAGCTAGGCTATAAAGGAGAAAAATGGTCAACTCTGAAAAGTGGGTGGGTTGGTATTGAGAGAAGCATGTTTCTTTTGAAGAAGGTCGAATTTAATACCGTATGAGTATGTCACTTCACCTGCCATGCCATGCCATCATTTTCACAGTATTAGCCACAAGTATGCATAATGTTCAGTTTCATTTATATATTTGCATTTCTGTTTCATTTGTTGGACGTTCTGTTAAATATTCTGTTTTGGTATTTGCCATTGTGAGTGATCTAAGGTCAACCACAGGGATTAATAGCCTCATTGACAAATTGTCAGAAAGGAACATATAGTACATGAAACTGCTTCGCTGATCTATGCTCTTAATATCCTGTTAATTTCATCCTTTTTGTCCCCTCCACCAAAAGTTTGAAATCAGGCTTATTGCTGGGCTCACCAAAATATGATCCCTGCAGCACCTTGCCACGAATTGGGAGTCGCCCATGTTAAAAATTGTGAGGGAATGTGTTGATGATGAAATTCAGCTTAACTATGTAAGAGGTGTCGGATCCTATATGTTTGAAAAGTGAAGTATGCAGACATTATAATTCATGCAAAGTTCACTGAAAATTCATCACCAGTTACATACTGTAGTTTTCACTCCAAATCTTATGCCTTGTGCTGCCACCCTGTTTAGAAGCACTGTACATAAACCTGAAGAGAATGTCACTGACAGGCACATTGTGACATTCAACAGTATGTGTGATTATTATAACATAAAGTTCTGAAATCACAAATGCCCTGAGGAAAAAGGCAAATAATGACATCCTTGTAATGTTAGTATATTTCCAGAGCAACCTAAGTCTTCAGTACAAGTTTTCTTAAACACTTGTGACACATGATAGTTGCTTTCTCAAGAGACGTCTTCATAGCAGCTTAAGCAGGAAATAGCATTCTAAGAAACTTTTAACTACCAAAGACCATCTATTTCTATATTTTTATTTAACTGATGTGACCATTATTGCTTTGCAGTTTGAAAAAGTTCTGATTCTTTGAAAATAAATTTAATTTCAGAATAAAATCATTTGCTTCATTATGTTAACTTAAAATTGTTAAGTTGGATTTACTCAAAAGGTCAGTTGGGATAACTAAAAAAAAACAAGGTAACTTGCTGCAATGACTTTTTCGAGTTATGTCAACTCAATTATTTAAGTTCTCTCAAATGGTCATTCATAAGCTCCATCAACTTCTGTTAGGTGAGTTGTTATGGCTGAGTTTTTTCCAGTTACCTGGACTGAAATTGTTTAGTTTGTATAATTTGCACTTCTGAGTTAGGTTAATAAAAGAACCTGTGATAAGGTTACTTGGCTAACTTCAGTTGAAATAGGTTAAAATTTTGTTAGTTGACATAACTTGAAAAACCTATTGCAGCAAGTTACCTCAATTTTTTTAAGTTATCCTGACGAGCTCAGTTTTACAGTGTAGCCTATAATGGGCTCAAAATGTTAGTACCCGTTTCTGGAATTGCTCCAACTTTCCACTAATAAAGATTGTACGAGTGAAAAGAAACTTAAAACGCTATTTTTTATTACTTTTTCCCAAGGATACTTAGTTGACAGCTGTGCGGGTGTAACATATGATGTTCTATTAATCTGGAAAAAAAATGCAATTCACAAGTAATAGACTAATGGAAGTTGTATTTGGGATAGAAGTTATGATTTTTAGAGCCGATTGGGAATTACAGTTGTTTCGGTCAGCTTTGTTAATTGCTCTTCTTTTTCAGCTTGTACCGTTCCAGACGATCCAGTCTAGAGCCTGAGGGGTAAAGCTCAACTTCCGTCGGTACCTCGTGATCCCGACAGAGATAAGGGTGACCTGATCCCCTATAGGTTCATTCTATCCTCATTCATTCCTCAGCGGCAACCTGACTCGACTCCTTGATCTCTTCAGTTGGGGCATCGTCAATGTAGTCGATTGTTACCTCTCACACATGGGACCCCTCCAGCCTCATCTCCACTGGTACTCGACAGACTTGCTTCACCCCCCCCCCCCTCTCACGGCCTCAGTCCAGCATGAGGCAGCAAACTGCACACCGCATCTCCAATGGGAGTTAAATACTACAGAGTAAGCGTAGACGTCACTTTCACTCCAAACCGCTCTTTCACCTTCATCATCACAGATGTGTGTAGAAACAGACGGATGATTTACAAATTATTTACGAATTTTAGTCTGGTTCGGAATGTTTTGTTTGCTTATCCAACACCCCGCCCCTCCGGCAGACGAAATCATCTCTAACAAATAACATGTTGACATAATGATAATATTGTTACTTACTGTTTATTCGAAAGTAAACGTCATCAGCAATGGGAGTTTTACGCTCAGTGTCAACTTATTTTACACGGTAAAAAACGCCGTCGTTAAAGTGATTGCGTGTGTACTGAAAAACCAAAAAGGTAAGATTTTGTTTGATCTTTTCTTTTTCGATATTTTTAAATGTACGTTCGAGGTTGTACATGAACGGACTATGTCTTTCAATGAAGGAAAATGACAGTAACTACTTCGAAAAGCAACGGGATTGGCATAAAAACAGTAAAAAACAGAAATAATATTTGAAAATTAACGGTTCTTACTATAACCGCCTACATAATGAATATGCAACAGTACAGGTCTCACTAGTGTATCAAAAACATACTACTCAAGTCGTCGCTCCTTGGTAGGTATCGAGAATTGTAGTATTTGGTGAAAGGAAACACTGAATACGAACTGAACACAACCTTCCAAGCGGCGTCAGTGATCCTGAGTTGGTAACTGGATATTCATTACTAGTATACTTCCCATTGGCTTGCTCAAAGAAGCACACCGTTGATTTGATTAAAAACTGTCAACCACTACATTATCGTATTCTACACTTTTTGTCGTTATGTTAGAAGAATTTGAAATCATATGACAAAATGAACCAACTGAAACCTATTTATTTTCCCAGATTGTCTGAATGGTGTAATCAAAAAGCCTTACCAAAATTTTGGAGATGAAATTTCAATGTTTTTACTGTTTGCCTACGCACGCAATCACTTTAATAACATAGACATAGAATGTAACAGCCACACTGTTACCTTTCAATTGATTACTGCACTATATGTAATGTTACACTTCAGAATCATTCAACTTCTTTTGATGTACGCGACAATCTTACCATACTGGCTAAAGTAAACACCAAATCGCTTTGAAGTCCATGGGCAGTTGAGCCCCTATATATTGTTTTATTTTGTTTGTTTGTACGATATTTGCTTATGAAATTTGACTCATCAAGCCTGTATTTAGATTGTCAAAGATTATGCTCGATTAATGTTAATTGTGAATGTAATGTGGTGCTGTGTATATTGGTGCAATAATTTCACAAGTTCAAATACGGCCATTAAATGACACAATGATGGGGTTGGGTGTGTGGGTGGTTGTTAATCTGGATTCGATTTGCTTCATCTTTTCCTGTTTCACTCATCACACTACTAACGCCACAGGATCAAATTAAGACAATGTAGACTTCCAAAGATCGAAACATCATGCTGATCCTGATCAACCGACGAGATAAACATGCAGGAGGAAGAAAAGTCAAATGAAATATTAAAGGAAGACATCTTACGTACCCTTTCCCTAGCGAAATATATTGTAACCCCCATATCACATATAAGTACTGGGGTCAAGTCATGAATCAGTTTCTATGTAAACAGATTAGCGTCCGTGATTACAAGTCTCAAACGAATATTTTGTCTTGTCTACATAGAGCACTGTAGTTTGTGTCATGAATATTTAAACGTGACACAGGGGTTAACGGTATTGTTTCTATTTATGAATGTTTTAACGGGTTGTGCTCATATATTGTAATCATTGTTAAGGCGGTGTGAACAATTATAGTGAGCGTCACACTCTTTGCAGGTAAGACCGTATACTCTCTGCTTCAGCGGAAAATTTACCAAATCCATACATTTCTTTTGTGAGGTTCTGCATTGTGTCTCAAGAATTGTCTATTGAATTGTTGACTTCCGTAGGGCTAATAGGACAGCACCTGAACCAGTTATAATAAATGATACAATGGTGGAAAGGGTAAATCAGTACAAATACCTTGGTGTAATGTTCGACCATCAACTAAGATGGGACACACATGTTAATTACGTATCAAAACGGTTGAAACCTAGAATGTATTGTTTACGTAAAATACGCTCTTTCAACGTTAATCAGGACATTTTGTCACTATTTTATAATTCCATTATCGGTAGTGTTTGGTCATACTCTAACATATCGTGGAGTGGCAATGCAACCAAATCAGCAAAGTTCATCATTGACAACTTCGTCAAGAGAGCTAGTCCCGTTGTCGGTGTGTCTCTCCCTACAGTGCACACAGTGTATGAAAATCGAGTACACAGAAAGTTATTTTCAGTATTGAAAGATAATGGCCACCCCATGTACAGTACGTTTAATGATTTGATTATTTCACGAAGTGGTAGGATGAGACCTCCAAGAACAAACACCAACCGTTTTCCCTCCTCATTTTGGGCCAGGCTATTACAATTTTTAACTTAAATTTTGCACGTTAATCACCTGTGCCCATTGCTTGCCCTTACTCGCCATATGTGTTTTACTCTTTTGCTGTGAGCATTTGTCCATGTTTGTCATTTTTGTCCTCTTTCATACTTTGATTTACTCATTGTTTATTTATGTTCTAACGCATAAAAACTTTAGTTTTTGGCGTAAGTCACTGCTACACTGTTAATGAATGCGATAATAAGGTGAGTTAATTGTCACATGAAATGTCATGCAAACTATAAGCTAGAGAACATGCAAATAAATTTTGGTTAGCATACGAATGCCGTGTAAAATCGTTTAACGGTAATGGTTGCTTAGAGATTGCAACAATTACTACCACATTTAACTAAAAAAAAAATCTCTTTTTTTTTTTTGACGTTTATATAGTTGGTTTTAAAATTAGCTGAAAGCACATCCCTGTGTAATAAAAAAAAAAACAAATTTCCATGGCTTATCCTTATTCCCGTCAGTAATTTAAAATTGGAACAGCAAAATGATTCTGGTCCCATGTACAAACTATAAGCTAAAATGAATCATGTACTCCCTATTTCAAAATTCTTTTCGTATTTGTAATCTGCAGGACTTCACAAATTATTCAAAAATATTCTAACTTGCCAGTTTTCATTATAATTTTTATATCCATTCAACATCAATTTTAGATGCCTTGTGAATGATGTATAAGAGCTAAGCTAGGATGAGATTCTTCTCGTTTTAAAATATATTCCAATCCCACTGTCTGCACAACAGTTCCATACAACTAACGTTCCTTAAAATTTGTAGGGACAAGTCACCAGAAAACCCCTGCAGTAAAACATTTAGAGTGAATATTCTCTGTTTTAGAGTGAAATTAGGGATGAGACTGTATTTTCAGCGAAAATTCCACTGCACAAAAATCATTCTCGTTCTTTTGAAGCCAACATTCCTTCTTAAGTTGCGAATTTAGAGACTGCGCAGTCCCTTTTTGAAAAAGTGATCAGTGATCAGCAGCCTAATGGATTTTTCTTGTTAGAGGACATGTTCGTACCTAGTAATGTAGTAACGTATAATTTGGGTGATAATTCATGATCCCCTTGTCTATTTACTATTTAAACAGCTATGGAATCCCTGCTATTGTAAGTTAGGTCATGTGGTTTGCACGTATGACTAAACAGTGTAATTATTAAAGACGAAAAATGAAGCTTAAAGGTATTTAAAGTGTTTCCTCAGCCCTGTTACCTTGTATAGTCGATAGCGGCGCTTTCATGGGCATTTTATGTATCGTGTATATAGTCTTAGCAAAGCGATGCAATTCAAAGTCAGTGGTGTGCTGGTGGTTATCTTCTCATGTTTGCACCGGTCTCATTACGAACCCGGTTGGAAAAAGCCTCAAGCTTTTTATTTGTGCATTATTTGTAAACTTAAAATTATTTGCCAATTTTTTTTCCATCTTTTTCGTTACTAAGAACATCCCCTCGACATGCCTGAGGGTGTCATAAATGGTGTCATTTTAAAGTGGAACGCAAAATGCAACCCACAACGAAATCTTAGACTAATCAAAGTTGTATTATAAAACGAACTTATGTATTTCAAGGTACAAATCTTATGCCGGTTGCAAGCAGTTATTTTGTTAAGCTTTCTTAAAGGGGAAATCAGGGTTTATTTTCACAGTTATTTTACTACAATTCCCCACCGGTATCGTACAATGAGTTATAACTAATAAAAATGTGATCAAGATTATTTCAAAACATGTGGACAATTTCGAGAACTCCGAAAGTCTGTAACAAATATGAATATTCAATACTATCGCCTTTTCAAGCTATGAGGAGGTGTGGCTGAACAGTTTCATACGTAGGCTACAAATGTTGTATGTATTATCAACTATTACTAAACTCTTGTTTACTTAGCATTGCTCAATGCACGAACAGCATGGGAACCGTAAACATTTGGTTATGTTTATTCATTAAACGTCATCTCAGTGTTACTCTTTGGTGATACATGTGATACTTACTGATTGATCGTCGTACAGAGGAGGCTGTCTTGTCTTGTTTATGAACGTTTATTTTTTGTACCCCACAGATATTAAGAGTTCTCATTCAACAGTAATTAAGGCAATAATTACCGTTTCTTCTACCTTCAAACACCTCCCCATGTCTCTGTATCTCAGTGAACAATCAGTTTAGATGAAAAATCATCAACTTAAGGTGAATTTTTTCAGTCCATCCCTGATTTCCCCTTAATAGTTCTTTTTCTTTACTTTCAATATATTTCTCATGAGCTGTTTGGCGTTTGTAAAAGTGTGCCCTATGACGCATGTAATACTAACATATGCTATGTATTTTACTGTCACTGAATGCTCTTTCATCGGCACTAAAGACACCCCCCCCCCCTTCCTCGTTTCTCTGCCATTTGATCATTATCGACCTTGGCCTTTACCAGGCCATCGGATAAGGCAGAGTTAAAAAAAAAAAAAAAGACAAAACAAAAAAAAAAGATCAGTATTGACAATTAACATAATATGTTTCTTATAACATCACTCAAGAAGTCACTGAAAACTAATATCTTCCAGTAATATCTTCCATCGCATGTAATGAAATTAAAAAAAAAAAAAATGGAGGCCTATTGGTGACGGTGCACGTATCGCAGACGCTATGACATCATACACCAATCAATGATCGATATGTGTAATATCTGCAGTTCAGATAGGTAATATGCTGCTTCTCATCACTTTCTTTTAACTGCAAACGTTCCTTATTTATGTAATTCCTAAAGTGTCCGGGGACAGTGAGTGATGACGTCATGATTTTCCGTTCAGTATCAGTACTGACAGCTGTGTTGGTATAATCATGATTGTGTTATGGACATATACTCGTTATTATACTAGTTGTAATAGTATTTTCTGGGGGAATAATACGGATTTCATGATGGTCATGTTTATTATTATCACATCCCTATACATGTAATGTACGGTATGAGATATTTAGTTGCTTTGAGACACTAGAATGTATTATGTCTCTCTCAGTTTCTACAGCAAGATTTGCCATGGTAACATTATGTATGGTTGATATATGAGACATGGCGGTCCAGCCCGGTATGGTACTTAAGGTGACCTGACACACCCCATTATGGTAAGAAATCAGCTATAATGTAACATGTTTCCAGTAATTGAACTCAAGAAATCCGTGAAAACTGAATAAACGAGGTATAGGAACATTGGGTGAAAATTGGAAGTGACACACATTTGTAACACGTCGGAGAATATATGCCATATGGCGTTATAAGTAAATACATCTCTAAGATGGGTGTGGGAGGGAGAAACTTCATTGTAGTAATATCTGCACATCGGATTTTAATGTTCTGTCAAAATAACTTTCCTTTTGCTACAAACGCTCATTATTCCAATAATTTCTCAGACTTACACAGAGCATCAAAGACTTTCCAGATCAGTATATGGATGACGTCAGCAGTTTGCGTAATATAAGCACATCTGTACCGGTATGATGGTGTTTTTATAAGAGGGCATTTTCTTACGTACTAATTGTAACTTATAATGGTAGTGATAATTCATAATGCCCGTGACATTTTACTTTTTAAGCAGTCATGGACTCCGTCCTATTGTAAGTTAGTCATGTGATTTGCACTTATGATTTATGTAGTGTAACTATTACCGACGACGTAGCGTGTGTAGCTTAAAGGCATTAAAAATGTTTCGACAGCCCTGTTAACGTTATAATAACTTGATCGACGTGTGTAATATCTGCGGGTCGGATTGGTAATATTGTACTTCTCATTATTTTCTTTTAACTGCAAACGTTCATTATATCTGCAATTCCTAAATTCCTTTTTCAGTTAAAGTTCCCGGACAGTGGATGATGACGTCATGATTTCTGTTCAATATCAGCACAGCTATGTTGGTATGATCACAATTGTTTTATTGACATACAATAGTTGTAACAGCAGTTTCTAGTGGGAATAACACGGACTTCTTGATGGTCATGTTTATTTTTTTTTTTTAAATTTCACCAAATATTGTACAAATTATTTTTACTTTCCTACAAGTATCCGCCTTCGTATTTTTCTCCTTACTGCTTACATTAGCAATGAAACAAGACCGTTAATCTGTTACTGCTTTGCCAAATAAATAAATAAAGCAGATCTTAGAGTATTGAACAATGATTTAATGGCATTACCAACACTGCCAATGGGACATAGATATCTATCTAATATTTATGTTGTGGGCAATATACTCAATATTAACATCTAGCTTAACATAGTAGGGGAAAAAACTAACTCAGAAAAAAAGAAATATATTAAACATTCCTTTGACGTCAATAGTAATTAACGGGGTTTTTTTTTGTTATACATACTGGGGACAAGAACAAAAGTAATAAAAAATTTTCGTTCGATCACGTGACGTTGACAGATGGTTAGTGATAAAAATAACAGACTATAGATTGAAGGAATGGTAGTCAAATGTGTAATTACTTGCACGAAACCAAAGTAATTTCTCAATATTTGTAACTACCATACGTGAGATGTCATTGATTTCGAGATATTATACACAACGAAAAATAGTGGAAATTCTAAAATATTGTAACTGGCTAGTCAGTACAAACAAGCAATGGTAAATTGGGTTGCTCAACTTTCCTGTTACGCCTATAGCAACAACAACCCTATGACTTATGTGTCCTTGACAACAACCTGGGCGTGTTTATCTACTACAATTGTTAACCAGACCGTGAGATTGATAGAGAGCCAATGAAGGAAGAATCGCGGAACTTAATGATGAGAGATTAACATAATCATATTCCAAAAAAGATTACATAAAACATGTGTTTTTAAGCCATGAAAACCTTAAAGGGAAATAGGGTGTGTGTTTTACAGAAAACATCCATACTATTAAAACCAATTTTTGTGGCCGCGGAGTGATAGATTATTCAAAATAGGGAACGACAGTAGCCTTTCTTTTCAAGGAATTTTTTTTTTCACCGATAGAAACTCAGTTATTTGTTGCCCGACACTAATTTGTTCGCCCAAACTTTTGAAACTTCAAATAATGTATCTTCCGTTACTCATCACATACATAATGTTTTGAGTAGATGAAGCTTTGGTAGGTGTTTATTGAGGAGACTGGATCGTTTAACAATGACTAAAGCTATTTCTTTTCCACTTCATGTTGGTGTATTCTAAACGCCCTATTTCCGTTTAATTCAAGGTATGCACCTGTGTACGTGAAACAGGATATTACACAAGAATCTATATCAGAGGGGGATTGCACTGGTTTTTATTATACCATGGCGTGGTGAGGGTAATGTCATATTGATTGAGCAGCTCCAGAAAATGGCGGGATGGGGACCATGATAACAATGGATGATATAAACTATTTGTCTCTAAACTGATAAAGATTCCATATAATACTTGATGTTAAATTGTGATCATGATATGTGAAGTTCATTACATGCAATGAT